>JARHVA010006410.1:480000-772500 GCA_037957365.1 Torreya grandis
AAGGAGATTTATTGGGTAAGGGTTCCATTCTTATTATTGGGCTTGGGGTGTTTGGTCTAAAGAGTTGTCTTCACCTGTTATGATCTTGTTTTAGATTTTTAGTACTATTTTGGGAGTAAGTTTGATGGGTCACTTAGGCTTTGTTGGGTTTGTAGAGTCTTGAAGAGGTAGATCATCAGTAACCATTTTCCTCCACCCCATGTTTGGGGGTTAACAAGATCATGGTGATTTTCCAAAGCTATATTAGTTTGGTGTGGCTTATGTAGATAAGCATTTCTGCATGTTGAAGCTTCTAGAGATTTAGTTTCTTCTCAAATTTTGACTAGTTGGATACCTTAGTCACTGATGAAGCTAAACAAATGATGGTTCTCACCTAAGCACCCTTCTATGGATGTGATGAGTTAAACTAGAGTGGTAGTTGGAATAGTTTATTGAGGTGAAGATAGTGGCTTCCTTGGAAATCTAAAGTGGAGGGAGTTTGTAGTGGTGTTGGAATGGTAGTTTTTAGCAAGTTAGGAGTAGGGAGAAGCCCTCAAAGTTAAGGTCATGGAGTTTGGCCTTGATTTCTTAACTTGAGAGGGAGCCTAAAAAGGAGATATGTTTATCTATTGGCTTTGAAGGAGATGTGTTTATCTCTTGACTCTAAATGGAGCTTCACAAGGGGATGTGGTTATCTCTTGGCTTTGGGTCTGAAAAGGGGATTTGTTGGTCTCTTGAATTTGAATAGATCTTGAATAAGGGATGTGTTTATCTCATAGCTTTGCATCTAAAAAATGGACATGTTGGTCTCTTGACTCTGGATTCTAAATAGAGCCTTGAAAGGGGATTTTTTGTCTTCTTGGTTTGGATTGAGTATAAAGAAGGGATGTGCTAATATTTTGGCTTTGGGTTGAGTCTGAATTGAAGATTGCCTCATAGTTTCCTACCAGAGGAGTCGTGCCAGTGCCGAGAATGTCACTAATTTTTAAGTGGGGGCGTCTATGAGGGATGTGTTGCTTCAATAACCCTATCTACATTCATGAGTTACTCTACCTTTATAAAATGAATGGTTAGCTTTCTTTTCATAGTGATTTGAGTGAATTCAAGTTTAAACTATCAAAGTGGTGAAAATTGAATCATTGTGAAGAAGTGTGTGTCAGTCACAAGTTTATATGTACCACGGGCACATGTCCATGAAAGAATCATGCAAGTGTTTATGAGAAGTTATATTGGTCTTAGATTTTATGAAGTAAGGGTTGGGTTGTCCTATGTAGAGATTAATCAAACCTTGGGATGGAATTGTGCATTATAATCATTTAAGTGTTTCTTAGCATTATCAGTTGAGTTTGACTTGATGGTTGTTGTGTATGTTGGCTAGTTGGCCTATTTATTTTACTCTAGACTAGATTGTCCTGATGAGTTAATTAAATACATGTTACTCCCAGCTTTATTGCATTATGTGAATGCTAATGTGTGTTTGAGTCAATTTCTTGATCTTTGCAAGTGTGTGTTTTTCTTTCCATTACTAATCCTTTATTATACAAGTTGAAGTCCACTATGTTTATGGGTGTATTTGTGCAGGTGTGACCCAAAATGACATAAGCACTAATTAGATGATGACCAAGGATAAAATGACATAATATCACATAAAATTAACTATGACACACACTATAACATTAGTCCTTAGTTCCTGTAGAGTCCTATCATAATGAGGGATTTAGGTTTGAATAAGTGATGCCACATGGGTATTCAGCTCCATTGAGTTGGCCCTGTGAGAGTATGTTTCTATCATTAATTTAACTAACAATCATAGTCTAATACCATAATACTTTCTCATTAACCCAAACTCATAATTTTCTAATTCTAGTTTGTAATTTAGATGATACTTTTATTAATAGTATAATAATCATGAATTAAAACACATTATTTTATGGAATAATAAAAAATTTATCCTCAAATTGTGGTTAACACATCTAATGAAAAACACAATTTTCAATTTATGAATAGGTTTCAATTTTCCAACCTGAGTTAACATAAATTTGAATAGGATCAAGGATTTAGGATAAACTAATAACTTTAAATGAAAATAAGAATGCATTTACGCAATAATGAAACATATAGTCTAGTAAACATAACACAAGTTTATTTTATTTAAATTTAATGAATAAAAAAACCACTAACACATATTTTAATAAGACAATGATAAGAAATATTCGTAAAACTAAACATCTAAATTTTTTCCTTAATTTAACAATAAAAGTTTCCTAATTTTTAACATAAAATTATAATGAAGTATATATCTCTCCAGTTTTCCTAAATTTGAAATTCTTTCTCTCAGTATTAACTTACAAACATAGTGGTATAACAATGTTGTTTACATGTAAATATATCACAATTTTAATTTCAAATACAAGTAAAAGTGAATTCATTCAAAGACAACAAATACTAGTGAAAACAAAATAAAATAAAACTCCTATCTAAGAGACTTTACTAACCCAACCATAAATAATGCACATAAAAAATAGAATACAATTTAATACATATTATTAAAGTCATTTCCCTTTATTAATTAAAATTTACTTCTCATTTTCAGTATAATACAACCATATAAATGGACCATTCCAATAGGTGTATATGATCATATTACTATCATAAAAAAAGTTTTATTTAAATCATAAGCTTGTTACTCAAGAAAGTTTACAAGAATAACCTTCACTAAAATATTTACAAATGAAAGTATTTTTTTGTGTTTGCACACTTTAGATTTGTCTTTTAGACATTAGAAAACTGCACCAATAGTTCTAGATATATTAGCACACTTTTTTGACCCCTTGACCCCCTTGGGTTAGAAAATTTCTTAACCCCCTTAAAACACCTTTATACCCCTTTACACACATTTAGCTAAATTAATTAACTAATTAATTAAGATAATAAATCCTATTTACACCTCAACCTAACTAAACCTATGGCTAACTTAGTAACACCCAGTCTTAAGACCATTTCCTACCTTGGCATTTAAAATCTTAACCTCCTAAACTATTTATACCCACATAATCATGCCTCCTTAAATGATCTTAGACCACTTATAATGGTCTTAATGGCCAAAATTAAGTGCAAAACACTATTTTTGGAAAGGTAGACCATTTCTACCTTAACTGATGTTGGTCATCCATAGATCGATGTCAGTTAACTAGGATGGACATCCATTACTTAAGGATGCCCTAAGACCCTTGCTCATGAGGTTTAATCATTTTGAGTAATAATAAAAATTCTTGTTTGAATCTAAGCTTGTGAACTAGAGAACCATGATAAAGATCAAGAAGTGCTTCATCAACTCAAGATTAAGTATTTAAGCACCCTTACTCTACCCATTTTATTTTAGCCCTCTAATTATCTCACACTCAACTTCAAGTCATCTGCAAGCAAAAAAATCCATAATAGATAAGTATTATGTGCTTTTCATAAGTTAAGCATTTAGTTTTGGTAGTTTATCACTTTCACCCACTTTCAATCTCTCTTCCCACACTCTCTTTTATGTTGGAGTTCTACAAATCCAACACCCCCTTTTCCACTAAATCCCCACTAACCATTCCTATCTTTTAGAGTGTTAAATGACTATGTTTGATATCCTCGAGTCTCCATTATATCTTTATGACCAAGAACCAACCTCAAAATAACCCATAAAACCGCTTTTGTAAGCAACCCTAAGTACATTTTTTCCCAAAGTTAGAAATGTGACAAACCCATAATAATTGACATCAGTCATCCTTGACTAGCATCAGTTAAACTTAACTAACATCAGTTACCTAGTGATTGGCATCAATCTAAGTGTAATCATTTTTACCAAAAATGGTATGTTAAAATAACTTATCAATCCTAACCCAAAATCTTGTTTTTTGATCCCTTTTACAACACATTGTCAAAAGAGATTTTTTGAATCACATTTCAACACTTTACCATTTATTTTGAACAAGTTAATGTTATTTTGTTAAAATCAATCATTTATATTGAAAAGCATTTTATTACATTATGATTAAGTACTTTTCTTTACTTTATGCAAGTATCTCTTATCAACATTTTTTAGAACTTAACTTCTTAACTGAATGGACAGTGAAGTCTTGTACTTCTTGGATATAGAATTTGCTAGGCAATCCACCCTCAAATACTATTAATAAATACTATTTATATTCTTATTCTTATTTTATGTCATTACTCCCAAGCCAAAGTGGAGTTCTTCACATCAACTAGATCATAAAGCATACAACTACATCCAAGTTTATCTACAACTTCTCCATTTCTTTATAGTTTTAATTATTTTCAAAAGAAAAATAAAATAGTAAAAGAATATAATGAAACATTCTTGAAAAACTCCTCCCATAACTAGGGAATCCAACCTTCCACTAAACCATTAGTTTTTGTTTTACAACTTGTTGATGCAAACTATGCAATAAAACAAGCAAAATGTAGACACTAGAAAACTACACCAATAGTTCTAGATGCCATAGCACACTTTTCAACCCCTTTTCACCCTTTGGGTTAGAACATTTCTTAACCCACTTAAAACACCCTTGTACCCATTATGCACATTTATCTAAATTAATTAATTAATCTAATATGTCTTATTTACACCTCACCCTAGCTAAACTTATGACTAACTTATCAATACATGTCCTTAATACCATATCCTACCTTGGTATTTATAGTCTTAACCTCCTAGACTATTTCTACCCACATGACCATGCTTCCTTAAACAATCTCAGACCACTTCTAAAGGTCTTAATGACCAAAATTAAGTGAAAAACACTATTTTTTTCTAGTTAGACCATTTACACCTTGATTGATGGCATTCATCCCTCAACCAATACCAGTTGACCAAGATGGATGTTGGTTAATTAAGTATTCCACAAGACCCTTGAATAGGAGGTTGAATCATTTTGCGCAAGAATGAAAACTATTGTATGAATACAATATTTTTAGTGAACCTCAAAACTAGTCCATACATTAGGAAGTGCTTCACGACCTTAGAATTGAGGATTGTAATTCTGTTACTCTACCCATTTTATTATTGGCCTCCAATCAACTCACACTCAATTTCAAGTCATATTCAAGACAAGAATTCCATAATAGATAAGTATCTTTTGATTTTCATAAGTTTAGCATTTAGTTTTGGTACTTTATTTCTTTCACCCACTTTTAATCTCTCTTTCCACACTCTCTTTTATGTTAGAGTTCTATAACTCTAATATCCCCTTTTCCAAAAATCCCCACTAATCATTACTAGATTTTGAAGTGTTCAATGACTGTGTTTGATATCCTTGAGTATCCATTTTATCTTTAAAACTAAAAACCAACCCCAAAATAACCAACAAACCCCCTTTACAACTATCCCAAAATCCATTTTTTCCCAAAATCAAAATTGTGATAAACCCATAGTAACCAACATCAGTCATTCTTAACCAACATTGGTTACCTAGTGTTCAACATTGATCTCTATGTAATTCTTTTTCCCAAACATTGTAAATTAAAATTACCTATCAACCCTAACCCAAAATCTTGTTTTTTGACCCATATCACAACATAGAGTTAAAAGAAATTTTCTAAATCGCATTTTAGAACTTTAATTTTTTTTTTGAACAATTTAACGTTATTTTGTTAAAATCAATCATTTCTTTTTAAAAACATTTTATTACATTGTGATTAAGTACCTTTCATTACTTTATGCAATCATCTCTTATCAACATTTTTCAAAATTTAGCTTATTAAGTGAGTGGATTGATATCCTTCTACTGAAGTCTTGTATGTCTTAGATCTAGCACTTGCTAGGAAGTCCACCCTCCAATCTTACTAATCAATCCCATTTCTAGTCTTAATCTTATTACAGGTCATTCCTCCCAAGCTAAAGAGGAGTTCATTATATCATCTATATCATAAAGCATGTAACTACATTCAAGTTCATCTACACCTTCTCCCTTTTTTTAAAGCTTTATTTGTTTTCAAAATCAAAATAAAATAATACAAAAAATATAGTGAAACATTTTGGCATGCCTAGTGGGACCCTAGATTTTTATTGGGTTCATAATTATTTTAAGACATTATAGTTGCATTAGTGAAAGAATCATTCATTGCACTTATTTATTTTTGAAACTAAAATGTTATTTTATTCATTTCTAAAAGTTAAAATCTTAAATTTTAACTTCTTATTTTTAAAATAAAAATCAAGTACATGTTTTCTTTACTTTCTTAGAAAGGGCAAAATCATTTATTTCCCTTTATTTTTTAAAAGTGAAAAGGCATTCATCCTAGGATAGGACTTGCATCCTCATTCTGCATTTAGGTGCACTTTAGTTATTTTTTACTCATTAAAAGAAATTAAAAATTTCCATTTGGGTTTGAGTTCAACCTTCATCAATTAATTGCTTGCATGGTTAGATCACATACCTTAATTAAACAGTGAATCAATTATAGAAATAACTTCTTTCACACACATACCAAACCACTCATATGATTAATTCATCAAACATTGACATAAAGGAACCAACTAGGATTTCATCACCTAGAAGCAATCTTCATCTTGAAAATCCTACTTGTATTTCACCACCAAAGGTAGAACTAACTTAGTATAGTACCTAAGTATAATCTCTTATAATTCAATATTTATTGGCAAAACACTTGACACCCTTATCATTATAGTATGTGAAGTGTGGGGGTAGGACCCAATACCAAGCCACATACCACTTTTAGTAAAGAGATATTTTGAGCCTAAACAAACTCAAAACCATCCATAGACTTCTTGGTTTAATACCCTTTCCAAAAATCAAGTGGAGTATCAAAAACTAATTAAATAAAGGCATAAACCTAAAAACAAGATAACAATAAATCTAGGATCTAAACATACTCTTAGTGTGTTTGTGGTTTCCTTAACTTTTTATTATTTTCTATATTTTTGAGTGTGTGAATTTTTTTCCACCAAAACTACCATAATATATTGCATGGTCTTGATACAAAAACAAGCTAGAGACCAAGCTAACCAAAGCTAGAGACTAAGAGTATGTTTAGATCCATAGAGCACACTTTAGATGTGGAAAGTTCTCCTAACCATTTTAGGAGTCCCAATATACATTGGTCTTTTTACTAAGGATATATAGACTTCACCAACTTCCTTCATAACAACACCATATCCCTCCAGCATTATATTTCCATAATTGCTAACCATACCCCTACTTTAATTACTTCCATTGAACCACCTTATGGAATGATAGCTTACCTTATGGGTGAGACTTTGATTGCCATCATTTCTACCACCCATTCCATAGTGACCCATGCTTACTCTTTCATAAATAACCCTTCAACCACTATAATCTAAAACCAAGATTATCTTCTACTAACCAATGCCCAGTCACATTTTACCTCCACCAACCCCATTACTAACCCTTCAAATGAAGGGACAACAAAACCCATGGAAACTCAAGCACCACTTACCATTGGGATGCTTTCCAATAGTATTATTTCCTTACCTTTTTCATCTTAAAACCCAACATTATCTACCCCTTTCTGAAATTTAGTGGTTTTCATACCATCTACTCTCCCACCCATAAGTACCAAGGTGAATACACACATTGAACTAACCAATCTAACCATTCCTATGTTCCAATAAATACCTGTTGCACCTAATCTAGGACATATTACATACCCATAAGGATATATGCCTCCATCTTCCCAAAATTTTATGGCTAATTACCAATGTGTTGCCTCTACCCAAAATTCTAGCGTATAATACATCGCACCATCATAAACCCAACAATGCATAACCTATAATTATGGGGGTTCACTACAAACTAACCTCATTAAAATGTTGATGGAAAATGTGACAAATCTAGAGACACTCATTTATAGAGCCCATAATATTTTATCATATGATAATATTTGGAATGAACCCACTCACCCTTCCATACTAGTCCGTCCTTACCCCACTAAATGAGAACTTCCCAATTTTTCTATATTACAAATTAAGGAGGATCCCAAAAATCACCTAATATAATTTATCTATGTATGTTATCTCATTAATTATGATGATGCTCTTATATTCCATACCTTCCCCATGTCCTTAGAAGGACCTGCATTAGACTAGTATAGTACCATCACTAGGCAATCCCTCTTTTCCTTTTCCCAACTTGATCAAACTTTATTTAACTAAATTTCCATCAACATCTCCAAAAAGGTATCCATAATTTAATTATATTATATTCAACAATTTAAGGAAAAATCCATAGTTGATTTCATTGTTGAATGGAAAGGGTTGATCAAATGACTCTCTTTCTCCTTAACCCAACCTAAATTAATTGAACTTTTCTCTCAAGATTTTTTTGAACACATCTCATGCACCCTATAGGTTAAAAAATTCTAAACCTTTGATGAGGTATATACCATAGCTACAAAGATATAAAATTGATAAATTGATTAATAAAAACATAAGCTTCTAAAAAAGAATGGTAATTTCAAACCTACCAAAGCTTCCTCTAAACCTTTAAACAATGCCAAATCTAAAGGAACAAACAATGTCATTGTACTTAAAATGGCCCATCTTTTGATGGTTAACCAATGAAACCCATCCACCTCTTTGAACCATAATTCAAATCCCAAAACCACTTTGTGAAAAAATAGTGTACTCCACTAGGGGAGTTTTATGCTTCAGTTTAGGAAAATTTATTGAAATATTTCATAATCTAACTTCCTCCAATAAAACCCCCTCAATAATTTGATTTATCCCATTTGATACAAATTTAGTATAAGGATAACAATATGCGTAACTACCACTATGTCATTGGGCATAATTTTTATAGATGCAAAACATTTAAAAACATAGTCCAAGACTTGATCGATAAGGGTGAACTTGTAATGCATAACCCAGATGTACTTCCAAATCAAGATTTTGACATCTTTTGTTAACCCTTTCCAAACCACACACCTTCTATAAATAATGATCATACAAATGTAGAAACATCACATAAACATGATTTTCATATAGTAATCATTATACTTAATGAACTTATAGTTGATGAACCCATGAACCAAACCACCACTCCTTTTCCACTTACTTCCATAGTGGAATATCCCACCATTTCCTTATAACTATTTCCAAAAGAAGAGGAAACCAAGACTATTCCATCTTTGTAGCCAATCGGTCTCTCCTTGAAAACTACCACTGAGGAAGTCAAGTCTACCTATAAACCATTTTCAAGGTTGGTCTAAATTCTAAAATTTTAATCACAACCAAACCTTGACTAAAGTATGTTTTGCCACTACATTGGACTTCCATACCCTACAAAGGAGTGAATAAAACCACAATCCACCTAACCTTAAATCTCCACAAAGATAACCACCACTAGTTCAACCAAACCAACAAATACATACACATCTCAAACTTAAATTAAACCCACTAACCTAACCCCTTGAAAATAAAATAAAATAAACCCCACTACCCCACTAAAACCTATCAAAAACCTAGGTGTCCTTCAAACTCAAAATATCACCCATCCACCCTTGAAATTAGAGTTGACCCCACCTAAATCTTCATAGACCAAACCAATAATAAATATTAAAACATGAAGGATGCAAAAATCAAATACCATATTTACCTCCCATTTCAATTTTAACCTCCATCATAGGGCCATATCCCTCATCCATTTTATGTCCTCTCCCTTCCACCTTGTTTAAAAAGCCAAAACCTTCAATCAAAAAACAAAAAATCCAACCTCATCTTCTTCCCAAACCTCCACCCATCCATTCCAAACCCTCAAACTAAAAACCATCTCCTAAAATCATTGCACAAACTAAAGCTCCAATCATTAAGCTTACCCCTAGAAAGTTACAAACCCAAATAATAAAAACCAAGACTTTAACCTCCTTACCACCATTACTATAATCCTATTCTACCATCTTACAAAGGTTTCTACAAACTTCCTACATATCCTTACCCCATCAAACCATTTAAACCTCTTTTTCCAACACTAGTTTGGTTCAATGATAACTTAATATGTGCATACCATAGTACACCTAAAAAAGACATGAACAAGTATAAATCTCCTCAAGACATAATATAAAAACTATGAGATGCAGATGATCTTTTGACAAAGGAGATTTCTCTTATCCCACCTTCAATCCAAAAACCTATAACTATCACCCCACATAAACCTATCTACAATCCATCATCTAAGAGTACACAATAACCAAAGCTACATACCAAACCACATACATTACAATTTGACACCATCCATGTGGTCCCTTGATCATAAATCTAAAAGAATAAAGGGAAAGACAAAGTATCCATCTCTTAGAAATACCTTATTATATGGAAGAACTCCAATCACCTTAAAAAAATCCCAATATTTCTATCTTAAGTACACTCTAATATAACCCATCCAGACTAATACATAGGTCAGTTATTAAACAATTTCACCAAACCCCAGTGAAGATGACATTATATGGGTTGATCCAAACCTCACTGCAACACCATCAACCTATGATGGAAGTTCTGAAATTTATTGAGGTTCAACCCAAATATCCTCGAACACTAATAGCCCTTGTTGGATCCCTCTAGCTATTATCCCTCATCACATTTTAGGATTCATAGATACCTCCTAGACATCCATATGATCTATATCCTCCCTTCTTCATCACTACCCACATCAATCAAAACCAAATCAAAAGGGTTATGATTGATGGGGGTGTTACCTTTGATATCATCTCATCCTACACCTATGATCAACTTAAAATTCCTAAGAACATCATGTATAAAACCACTAATGTACTCTAATATTTTAATGACATGATGGAAACTACCTTTGGAATAGTCATCCTTCATATGTGTTTAGGTCCTACAACTCTCTTAGAGCTTTTCTACATTATAAAAGGGGAGTTTTAGTACAATATATTTCTTTAATGCCCTTAGATGTCCTTAGATCTATACCATGAATTATATACCATCAAATTTACATAGGTAACTCAAATATGAACATGAGGGTCAAATTCATATCATTATAGCTGACCCTAGTCTATTTAAGTCATGCAACATGACATACCATCCCAATGATGTTCTCATTCTATTATAGGATGCATCACCTTCATACTCCATTAATAAATCTTCTACAAGATTTACCATACCTTCTTCCCAAATATCGATGAAATACCCTTTGGAATCCACATTCCAATGTATTTTGCTCTAAGAATATCACCTATTAACTTTAGATACCCTTCTTATTCCTCAACAGTACCAAAATATGGATAAAAAACCTAGATATGATTCTAACATTGGAACAATCTTCCATTTCAATCTTCCCAATTTCTAAACAAACTTTATCTATAGGGGACATAATCAACCACCTTGGGTTTCCAATGCCTCATTTTATATCAAAACACTTGCCTCCAATTTTTCTTTCTTGGATAAACCAAAGTTTGCCCAAATATACCTTAATTAATTTTCTTAGAAAGGATTTAGTTTAGGCCACTGTGAACATGGACCACATGATATAATCCCATGTAAAATTCAAAAGCCTCATGAACAACATGGTCTTCGATTTATCCAACTAAACCACCTTCCATTGTAGTCATTGAAGAAGAAATCCCATCCTCACCAACTCCTTCTTCAAAACGTAATGATCTCCATTCCATAACTCTTAATGTTTTCTTATCAATATGATTATTTTGGGAACCATTGCCTATAAAACTCAATGGGAAACTACAACCATTCTTTTGACTCATCATGAGATGGTTGAAGATGATTTTCATACCATTAATAATATCTAGTGTAAAGATGATGATTCCCTTCTCACCTGTGTTAGTGATAAAGATTATTCTCTTCATAAATCCCTTCATATTGAGACATTAAACATGTTGAATGAATTAACCATTGACATCAACTTGGGCACTCACAATAACCCTACATAATAAAAATTGGCCAATCTTTAGATTCATTGGAACATCAAGATTTATCTTCTTTTCTACATGAATGTAGCATAGAATTGACTTGGTATTAGAAGGATATGACAAGAATCAAACCTTACATAGTCATTCAAAACATATTCACCAACCATGATGCCAAGCTTATTAGGTAAAAGCTTTGAAAAATGCACCCTGGCATTGACCTTATTTTTAAAGAATAGCTTCAACATCTCTTATCTATCCACTTCATCAAACCTAATAACCATCCAAAATTTGTCTCAAATTTCATTCCTCTCATTAAATAAAAATAAGGACATTGTATTTGTATGGGATTTCATGACCTCAACCTTTATTATCCAAAAGATGACTTTCCTTTACCAAGCATTGACTGGCTTGTTAATCTAACTACCAAACATGATATGATATCTCTTATGGATAGATTATCACTCTATTACCATATATTAATCACCGCAGAAGATTACCATATAACTAACTTCATCACCATATGGGGAACCTTCTATTGTAGAGTCATGCCTTTCATCTTGAAAATCACTAGAGCAACCTATGAGCGTACCATGACCTACATATTTCATGACCTCATCAAAAAATCCATGGAAGACTATGTAGATGACCTCTTTGGTAAGTATAAATTTCATCAAGACCATTTATAAATTCTTAAAGTCATCTTTTATTGCCTTATCTAATTCTATGGTCACCTAAACCTAAATAAATTCATATATAGGGTCTTGTTAGTTAAACTAATCAACTTTATCATTTCCATTCATAGAATATAAGTTTATCCCACTAAATTTATATCAATCCTAGGAATGACTCATCTAACTAACCTTAAGTAACTCTATAGTTTGTAGGGGAAGCTTCAGTCCATTCATCATTTCATCTCTAAATTATCTCATAGATGTTAGCCATCTCATCACCTCCTTAAGAATGATATGTCTTTAAAGTAGAAAAAATATTTTCAAAAGGATTTTGAATAACTCAAAGGGTACCTTATTTATCCACCTATTCTTATCCTCATAAAAAAGGACCAACCCTTCTATCTTTACATTTCTACCATAGACCATTCCTTAGGTGTCATGTTTGCACATCATAGTGATAAACATAAGGAGTAAGTGGCATACTATACAAGTCAAAAAATTATAAAGTATGATACTCATTATACCCATAATGAGAAATTATTCCTCTCCTTAGTTTTCATGGCTTCTAAACACCATCACTACCTCCTTAACTACAAAAAATTTGTCATTACTAACATCAACCCCCTCAAGTACATGCATTCTAGGCCATATCAAAATCAGAATATGGCTAGATGACTCATGATTTTAACTTAGTTAAATGTTGATTTGCTTAAAAAAAAGTATTCAAAGGTAAAATCATTATCAATCAATTATCTTAATCACCTTTAACTAAGAGCCAAACTTCTAACCTTGAGTTTCTTGATGAGTCCATCACAACTCTCTCTCAAGAAGACATTGATTATTAAATGACCATTTTATCTTATGGATAAAAATGTCAACGTGGTAGGGGTTCTATAATCATACTTACATCCCTTTAAGGTGAGCCTTTTACCTTGTCCTTCAAAATTTACTTTAATTACACTAATAATATGATTGAGTATGAGGCTTTAGTTTTAGGTCTCCAAATAAATTTGTCCTTCCAACTTGGTGACTTCCAACTTGTGGTCAACCAAATAAATTATTCCTAACAATGTAAAAAAGATGTTATACAACAATACAAACAATTAGTAGATATACTATTGATTTCATTTGATCATTACCTCATCCAAGCCACTCCACATTCAACAAATAAGTTTGTCGATACCATGACATCTCTTTCTTCACAAATCCCATCCACACCTTTATATTCCAAATTATTTATCACCATCCATAGAAATAACCAACCCTATTACACCAAATTAGACTTCCCTTCCATTTGTAATGTAGAGGAAAACTAACCTGATATTTGGTATAATCATTATTTCACTATCTTCCCTTAGCCATCATCCCTTATAACATATTTTTAATGGTATAAAAGCTTTTATACAAATTAATTATCACTATACCATAAAATAGAGGATTTGATGGTCTCCTTTTTAAGATGCCTATGTAGTCATGAAATCCCTCATGAAATTGAAGAAACTCATGATGACATTTATGGAGGACACTTTAGAGGTTTATATATTTTTAAATGCATAATAAACCTTGTATAATATTGGCCTACCCTTAACCAAGTCTATTGTGATTATGTCAATAAGTGTGTTAACTGTCAACAACATGCCAAATTTTATCATGTTCCTAGTCACGACCTTAAATTTTTTAAGGATTTTTGGCCCTTCTCTCAGTGGAGATCAGATCTAATTGGTTAAATCAACCCTTTTTCTTTGTAGAGACATCACTCTATCATCACCAAGATACAATAGTTCACTAAAATGGGTAGAGGCTATTGCCCTCATCTCAACCAAAGTTGATAAGATTATTGAATTCATTAATCATCATATCATCTATCATTTTAGTGTTCCTCAAAAAATTATCATCAATGATGGAAAATCATTTAAAAACAATAGAGTAAATAACCTTTGTGACATTGATGGAATTAAGCTAAGATTCTCATATTCATATCATCCACAAGATAATAAACAAGTTGAAGCCTCCAATAGAACACTTAATAAAATGCTAACCAAAATGGTTAATTAATATAGTATGTATTGGTACTTACACATTCTATTCATCTTATGGGAGTATAAAACTAGCATTCAAACCCCTACGGGTTCCACCCCTTTCTCACTTGTCTATGGTGTAGAGGCTATCCTACCTCTCAAAGTAAAAATTCCCTCCCTTCATATATCCTTAAAGGATATCATATTAGAAGGATATTATCATTATAAGTGTCTATCCAGAATTGAGATACTTGATGAGCATCATTTATCCACACTTAACCATCTTTATGTCTATAAAATGTGCATCAAACATGTATATAAAAAAAAAACCTAAGAACATGAGAATTCAATTTTGGTGGCCTCATCTTAAAATAAAATCAACATATAAATAATATGGAAAGAAAAAAGTGTGGAATGTTTGTTTTCAATTGTCTTGGACAATTTGTAATCATGCATAAGTATGGATTGAGAAATTACTAGTTATCAACTCTTTAGAGGAAACCAGAACGTGAGCCACTCAATCTTTGCATCTACATCAATTCTTTTGTTAAAATAAGCTCTAAATTACCTCATTTGTAACTTAGGTACATCCTTTATTTTAAAAAGTTATTTTAATAACCTGGATTTACACCCTTTGAGGAGATTTCTCACCTCTCCTCATCCAAGTGGCATAATTGAAAAACCTCTAGGCTTGTGGGTAGCCTATGAATGAGGTGAATTTGTAGATAGGGATAGCTCCCTTGATTTGACACTTTGGATCACTACTAAACCTAAAATTTGTAAGGGAAAAGGGAGAGAGAAAACTAAAATCAAACTATCCTAAGGGAAGTGATACATCAAATTGATGACTACCAACCAGATACATGTTACATATGAAACCAAGAGACTAACCAAACATACACTTCTCTAGTCTACATCTTCTCACATCAATATTACATTATGAGGTTATGAATTAATGTTTAGGATAGGAAGAATAGATAAGAGGTCTTAAATGTCACTAGTGAATATATTAACACACTCAACCTTGACACTTCCTAGAACACTTCACATGCCCTACAAGAAGCTTCCCAACTGTAAATAGGTGAGAGAATGAAATAGTAATGATAAGGAAATAACAACTCATCACTAATAAAAATCAATCATCTAAGTAAAAAAAACTATGAATAGTTATGGAAGATGTGAAAATTAGTAGTCTTACTAATCAAATGGTATGAAAATGTGTAGGCCTTCACCAAACTCAGGTGGAACCTAAGTTACAAAGTCCAAAGTGGCTAGTTCTTATAGGACTTGATAGAGAGAGAAGAAAAGAGAAGTAAAAAAGGTCCCAAGGAAACTTGTAAATTGAGAAAAGAAGTTACAAGACCATGGGAAAATAATTTTTAACTAAACATGAAAGGTTAGGAGGCACAAGTGTCCATACAAGCATGAAATTCATGAAAAGTGGCATGAAACTTATTGTGCATCTTCTTTTTTATATTTCCTACTGGAAGAGTATTAATACAATTGGGTATTGTCTCTCATATTCTATGTTATTTCTAAATTCTAGTTACTTGTGCATTCTGGTTAATGTCCACATATTAAGTTGCTTGTACTTGGTAATCAATGGTGCTTTTGCGGTCCTAACAGTGGAGTCAGAGCATGTTTGTTGTTCTAGATTCTTGACTATGCCTATTTTGACTAGCTTAGATGAAGCTATTTATTTCAATACTTAGGAGTTTTTGTAAATAATTAAATGGACATGAGGGGTTATCATAAGGTCCAATAATTCTCCCAAAGTTTATTTCATCCTTAGAATCCTCTTAAAACTTGAAAATCATACAAAATAGTAAAAATTACCCTTTTTTATACCGTATATGTACAATTACATATATCTCATCCTAATGGGAAGTACCTTGAGAGAGTCATATACAACATAGAATCCTTTCTCTAGGAAAACTATGCCATTTTGATGCATTATCTCCTTTATTATCTTAAGGTTTGTTTATGCTCTTAAGGTTTGTTCATGAAGATCAGACATTAGAATTCCAAAAAGATTACACAAATGAAATTAAACTAATTAAACCTCCATGTAAATCATCATGAAATATGTGAGCATTTGAAGTTACCTTGTTGAGCTCTTCCTTCCATTTCTTGTAAGCTTATGTTGGTTTTGAGCTCAAAAAGGGACTTCTTGTGCTTTTTATACAAACCAAAAGCTTAAACACACACACACACACACACACACACACACACACACACACACCCCTATAAGCTAAAGAGGAGGTCATTTTCAACACTAGATATAGGAAAGCATTAAGATGTATTGGGATATATATATATATATATATATATATATATATATCCCAATACATTTTAAAGCTTTCCTATATCTAGAGTTGAAAATGACCTCCTCTTTAGCTTATAGGCCTCACTATGTCTAATAGCTTGTTTACATGTTAAAGCCCAAAATGGTTTTTTTATGACTTTACATATATCACAATAGCTCATATACCTATATTGAGATCCCATAAACATGTTCCAATTAGTTAGAGATCTCACTTATATCTATAATTGAAAATTATGTTGTTAGGTTATGGAGCTAAAAGGTACACTGATGCAGACATTGGAGGAGGGTGATGAGTGTCATAGTCGCCGGTGTCGGTCAGGCCAACTGACATTGGTCAGGTGGAGATAGGAAGCTACCGATGACAGTCGGAGATAGGCTAACATCAGTCACCCCCAGGCAGACAGGTACCAATGTTGGTCACCTATACGATTTTGAACTACGAGTTCCATGAATAGTTCCTTAACAAACTAGTTGTTTACATGAAGAAGGCTAATTATAGTCTTGAGTTGTGGATCTAATTATTTTAATTGGGTGTCTAATTATTGTTTACATGGGATCTATATAATAGACTCATGGTCTATATTGTAATTTGTGCTAGATAGGATCAAATATTAGCTCCTTTTATGTGTGAAGAGAGCAAGGTGTGTTCCTCCTAGTGCCATAGTGCCAAGTATGGGTGCCGATTTAGAGAATCAAAAGTATTCTTCATGTATATAGGATCTTGGTCGGTAGGTGTGTAAGGCCACGTTTGGAGATCTACATGGTAAGTAAGATCATTAATCTGTAGGTGTATGTGTGTGTGAGGTCTAAGGTTTGTAGGTGTGTAGAACTAGGTTGATCTGTAGGTGGCAGCAGAATCAAGGTGACAATAACACAATAGGGAGCAAGATCAGGTGGGATCTACTTGGAGTATGGTGTGTACTCAGTTAAAGAGCAAAGAGGAAGGCAAGGTAGTTCCTTCCAAAGTAAGATCATTTGAGTTGTAGGTTGTTGTAAGTTCATGGGAGATCTACTTGGAGTACGTTGTGTACTCGATTGAGTATGTTTGTATACTCAGTGTACTGGCAGTATTATTGCTAACTGGTTGACTGGCGGTGTTGTTACTAGCTGGTGGAGGTGAAGACCAACTCTGTATTTGAGTTGTGTGTTGGGACCATAAGAGAGAGAGAGAGATCTTGAAGATATTTAATATTTGTGCCCTAGAGGAGTGGGAGCCCTAGAGGTGTGTAAGGAAGAAGGTGGCATCTTCTTTGTTGTATTTCCTACTAGAAGAGTATTAATACAATTGGGTATTGTCTCTCATATTCTGTGTTATTTCTGAATTCTAGTTACTTGTGCATTCTGGTTAATTTTTGCATATTAAGTTGCTTGTACTTGGTAATCAATGGTGCTTCCATGGTCCTAACAGTGGAGTCAGAGCATGTTTGTTGTTCTAGATTCTTGACTATGCCTATTTTGACTAGATTAGATGAAGCTATTTATTTCAATACTTAGGAGTTGTTGTAAATAATTAAATGGACATGAGGGTTTATCATAAGTTCCAATAATTCTCCCAAAGTTTATTTCATCCTTAGACTCCTCTTAAAACTTGAAAATCATATAAAATAGTAAAAACTAACCTTTTTATACCATATATGTACAATTACATATATCTCATCCTAATGGGAAGTACCTTGAGAGAGTCATATACAACCCACAATCCTTTTTCTAGAAAAACTATGCCATTTTGATGCATTATCTCCTTTATTCTCTTAAGGTTTGTTTATGCTCTTAAGGTTTGTTCATGAAGATCAAACATTAGAATTACAAAAAAATTACACAAATGAAAATTTTAAGATCTCCATCAACCTATTTAAACTAATTAAACCTCCATGCAAATTGTCATGAAATATTTGAGCATTTGAAGTTACCTTGTTGAGATTTTCCTTCCATTTCTTGTAGGCTTAAGTTGGTTTTGAGCTCAGAAAGGGACTTCTTATGCTTTTTCTACAAACCAAAAGCTTAAACACACACACACACACACACACACACACACACACACACACACACACACAGATATATATATATATATATATATATATATATATATATATATATATATATATATATATATATATATATATATATATATATATATATATATATATATATATATATATATATATATATATATATACACACCTATAAGCTAAAGAGGAGGTCGTTTTCAACTCTAGATATATGAAAGCAATAAAATGTATTGGGAAATATATATATATATATATATATATATATATATATATATATATATATATATATATATATATATTTCCCAATACATTTTATTGCTTTCCTATATCTAGAGTTGAAAATGACCTCCTCTTTAGCTTATAGGCCTCACCATGTCTAATAGCTTGTTTACATGTTAAAGCCCAAAATGGTTTTTTAATGACTTTACATATATCACAATAGCTCATATACCTATATTGAGATCCCATAAACATGTTCCAATTAGTTGGAGATCTCACTTATATCTATAAGTGAAAATCATGTTGTTAGGTTGTGGAGCTAAAAGCTTCACTGATGTAGACATTGGAGGAGGGTGTTGAGTGTCACAATCACCGGTGTCGGTCAGGCCAACTGACATTGGTTAGGTGGAGATAGGAAGCTACCGATGATGGTCAGAGATAGGCCAACATCAGTCACCCCCAGGTAGATAGGTACCGATGTTGGTCACCTGTGTGGTTCTGAACTATGAGTTTCATGAACAGTTCATTAACAAACTGGTTGTTTGCATGAAGAAGGCTAATTATAGTCTTGAGTTGTGGATCTAATTATTATAATTGGGTGTCTAATTATTGTTTGCATGGGATCTATATAATAGACTCATGGTCTATATTGTAATTTGTGCTAGATAGGAGCAAATATTAGCTCCTTCTGTGTGTGAAGAGAGCAAGGTGTGTTCTTCCTAGTGCCACAGTGCCAAGTATGGGTGTTGGTTTAGAGAATCAGAAGGATTCTTCATGTATATAGGATCTTGGTCGGCAGGTGTGCAAGGCCACATTTGGAGATCTACATGGTAAGTAAGATCATTAATCTATAGGTGTATGTGTGTGCGAGGTCTAAGGTTTATAGGTGTGTAGAACCAGGTTGATCTGCAGGTGGCAGTAGAATCAAGGTGACAATAACACAATAGGGAGCAAGATCAGGTGGGATCTACTTGGAGTACGGTGTGTACTCAGTTGAAGAGCAAAAAGGAAGGCAAGCTAGTTCCTTCCAAAGTAAGATCATTTGAGTTGTAGCTTGTTGTAAGTTCATGGGAGATCTACTTGGAGTACATTGTGTACTCAATTGATTATGTTTGTATACTCGGTGTACTGGCAGTATTATTGCTGACTGGTTGACTGGCGGTGTTGTTACTGGCTGGTGGAGGTGAACACCAACTCTGTATTTGAGTTGTGTGTTGGGACCATAAGAGAGAGAGTGAGCTCTTGAAGAGATTTATTGTTTATGCCCTAGAGGAGTGGGAGCCCTAAAGGTGTGTAAGGAAGAAGGTGGCATCTTTTTTGTTGTATTTCCTACTAGAAGAGTATTAATACAATTGGGTATTGTCTCTCATATTCTATGTTATTTCTGAATTCAAGTTACTTGTGCATTCTAGTTAATTTATGCATATTATGTTGCTTATACTTGGTAATGAATGGTGCTTCCGTGGTCCTAACAGTGGAGTCAGAGCATGTTTGTTGTTCTAGATTCCTGACTATGCCTATTTTGACTGGCTTAGATGAAGCTATTTATTTCAATACTTAGGAGTTGTAAATAATTAAATGGATATGAGGGTTTATCATAAGTTCCAATAACTCTCCCAAAGTTTATTTCATCCTTAGACTCCTCTTAAAACTTGAAAATCATATAAAATAGTAAAAATTACCCTTTTTTATATCGTATATGTACAATTACATATATCTCATCCTAATGGGAAGTACCTTGAGAGAGTCATATACAACCTACAATCCTTTTTCTAGGAAAACTATGCCATTTTGATGCATTATCTCCTTTATTCTCTTAAGGTTTGTTTATGCTCTTAAGGTTTGTTCATGAAGATCAGACATTAGAATTACAAAAAAATTACACAAATGAAAATTTTAAGATCTCCATCAACCTATTTAAACTAATTAAACCTCCGTGCAAATCGTCATGAAATATGTGAGCATTTGAAGTTACCTTGTTGAGATTTTCCTTCCATTTCTTGTAGGCTTAAGTTGGGTTTGAGATCAAAAAGGGACTTCTTGTGCTTTTTCTACAAACCAAAAGCTTAAACACACACACACACACACTCACAGATATATATATATATATATATATATATATATATATATATATAAGCTAAAGATGAGGTCATTTTAAACTATAGATATAGGAAAGCATTAAAATGTATTGGGAAATATATATATATATATATATATATATATTTCCCAAAACATTTTAATGCTTTCTTATATCTAGAGTTGAAAATGACCTCCTCTTTAGCTTATAGGCCTCACCATGTCTAATAGCTTGTTTACATGTTAAAGCCCAAAATGGTTTTTTTATGACTTTAAATATATCACAATAGCTCATATACCTATATTCATATCCCATAAACATGTTCCAATCAGTTAGAGATCTCACTTATATCTATAAGTGAAAATCATGTCACATTTGGTCTTTAGTCCTGAACATGCCATATAGGCCTGACTGCAACCCTTATGGTTTAGACTATTATTTTGAGCTTACACTTGTATTGTTTGGTTTATAATGTTTACCTAGGTTTTTCACATCTTTATACACCCTATTTTATTATTTAAATATCTCCTTGGACTACGCTTTCACCTCTTTTGCCAAGACTGTAGGGTCTTGCTCATAAGGGAAGTGCCCTCTGTCTGAGATAACATAGATGTCACTTCCCTTCTTTGCTTAGACAAAATAAATAGTTTAATAATTTTTAAAAGACATTTAAATGTTATGTACCAAATTTTATCCTTTGGTGTGATTACTTTACCACCCAAATTATTAAATACCCAAGACAAACTATTTGAAAGGAGACTGTATAAGGGTTTTGGAATGTAGATTACATGATGCATCATTAGGGCCCATTATTTTCTTATTTCTCATATGAAATAGCCTATTTAATATTATCTGATAATTAGTGATGCATATCCAATCCATTAGTCATACTAGACATTCATGTACCCCTCCAAATTCTTATAATTTTCAAGCTTGAGTTTTATCTTTTGACTATCTTCTTGTTTTAGAGGTACACTTGTAGGTGATGTTTGATTAGTCAGGATTGAAAAAATGTTTATAAACTTTGATTATGATTCCATGGTTATTTATAATTTATTTTATTAAATTTTTAACTTTATTTTATGAAATACAAACATTTAGATGCCATGTTTCTGTTCATTGTCTTTTTACAATCACCTCTAGCTGACTATGTGAGAGTTTTTTAAGGTCTTGTAGGTATATTTTACATTTTAGGGTTGAGAAAAAGGTATAAAAACATCCATATAATCCATTAGTTTAATTTTATACTTTTATTCATTCATTTTTTTCATATTTGATCTATATACCTATTTAAAACATTGATTTCCAACTTAATTGCCTCAAACAGTCACCAATGGTTGACTTTTTGAGGTTATAGGACCTGTAGTTAGACAATATATTTTAAAAGTTATGCCACATGATATTTGAAAGTAATTTTATCCCTTTTGAAGTTATTTTATCAACCAAACTTTATACCTCCATGTTCAAACTCCTTATATCCCCATAAATGATGTGGAGGATGGTACCAAGTTGTAGATAACATTATATGAGTTTAGTGCTTAGAAAGGCATCTTTGAGGTTTCTAATAACCAGACTCCATCAAACCTCTATCCAAAAAACCTTGTGGATACCTTATCCTATATAAATAATTCAAGATAAACACATTTATAGGCTTAAAAATTCTTTACAATACCTTTATAGGATATCCACAGAATTGTTTAAACCTTTATTTTGTACTTTTGGAAAAAAGGTCCCTGAATATAGTCATTTGACCCTAGGTCAAGGTTTTCACTCTAATTTGTCAAATTAACATATAAAACATTCATTATAAGGTCTCTTGAGAATATTTGTGTCCCAATAATATTTCTAACTCATGTTTCAACACCTCATAATGGCTTCTTTACTCTTTGTGGTACCACCTATAGGTGGTTATTCTATGGTGCAGGCATACTAAGTTTAGGTAGTGAACATGAGTGGACAATTTGCATGTTCTAACCTCATGGCTAGACCTAAATTATATACCAATCCTCCAAATATATTTTTATCATCATGAAAATATTGAAATTAGTCTTCAAAACCTCTTATTCAATGTGATATTCCCCTTTTAAACACCTATAGATGCATTTTGAATTGTATCTAGGTAATAAGAAAAGTTTGGGAAATGAACATGGTTTGTGAGATTCAATGATATTTTGGATCCTGTAAAAAAATTTAAATAACCTCTTTTCACCATCAAAACCTTGCTCAACTTAGACACTCCATTTTAACATGATGAGGGCACATGTAGGTGTATGTAACTTACAAGTAGGTAGTGAGAAGATTGGAATCATGTGTATAGCGAGTGGTCTCATGAATAGGCCTACGCAATTCACAAATTCTTAAAATGGGTTTTATCACTATCAAGGAGGTGAAAAAAGTCTCAAAATGTCTATTCCAACATCATACACTTCCAAGAGATGCTTGTAGATGTATGTTCATGGCTACCTAACTGATTATGTTGCATAAAAATATAATTCCATGAATATTTGCCTTGGGAAAATTTATTGAGAGGTGAATTTTACAAACATAACATTGTAAACATGTAAAACAACTTATATTAACCCTCGAAAACCACTATCAGAGTAATAAATTCTATAATTTTTGAAAAGCTACCTACAACACAAAAATGGTTCATTCATTTGCAACATGGGATGATTTGCATATCTAAACACATTTAAATATGAAACAAATCATAGGTATAATTATATAAGGAAGATAAAATAATATGGAATCAACCTCATCAATTGGTTTTTATGGACTTGTAGGGAATGGAGCAAAACCTATAAGGTGCATAGATTAGCAAGTCAAAAAACATAGTCAACTTAATGAAGATGGTTCTTAAAGCACAGGTCATCATTATTAAAAATATTTATATGGAAATTAA
Source organism: Torreya grandis (assembly GCA_037957365.1). Lineage (NCBI taxonomy): Eukaryota > Viridiplantae > Streptophyta > Pinopsida > Cupressales > Taxaceae > Torreya > Torreya grandis. The sequence continues at coordinate 504,124 of JARHVA010006410.1, forward strand.
TCTATATTTTAATTTCACCTCAGAAAGGCATTTGACTTGGAAGCTCACCTGTTGGTCCTACCAAGTACAAAGTTAAAGATTGGTTTTATGTGTCTAGAAGGACAAGAAAGGAGAAAAATGGTTTTTTGATTTTTTTATCATTTAAAAAGAATTTAATGCACTAATATGAGTGTGAAGAAGATTAATATACATTACATCACCTTCTCCCATATGTAAAACTCTCTTATAGGCCATACAAGTGCCAAACTCTCCTTTTTTCCCATGAAAACTTCTCTTTTTTCTAAAGAACCTATCAATTTTAGTTACGAAAATTTGATTAAGGAATAAAAGGACATATTTCACATTATATAATCCTTTTTAAACCTTAAAACTTCCATAAGAGGCTGCACAACCCACTTAATGCTCATTTATGACACCCAAAATGACTCAAAATGACATAAGGACTAAAATGACTAAGGACCATGGCTAAATGACATTAAATGGCACAAAAATACCTATTATATACCTTTTTACATAAAATTAGACCAATAAACACTTAAAATAAAAAAAATTTCCTATATGGGTCCTACTTTGGCTTATAGGGTCAAATTTAGTCAATAAATTGGTGACTCATACAGGTGGTATGCATGCTATACTAACTAGACCATTAGCCTTATCAACTCCTTGGGCTTCGGGAACCATATGATGTTTGAGACAAAGAAAGAGGACATTGACAACAATATTTGATCAAGATAAGACTAATTTACTACCTCAACCACATAAAGAAAATGACACACATAAAATAATGAAAACTAACTAAAAAGACATACACACACATGTGCTCAAGGAACTTAGGGGAATACAAAAATATATTATGGACAACTAGAAACTAATCATACCTAATTTCTAGTATAAAATAGAAAGTTCCTTGAGTCTTCTTCTTCATGAGATGAGTCATAGTAGCAAGCATGTTTCTCCTTAGATTGGATGCTTTGTCGATCAAACCTACTTAATGTAACTTCACTTGATGTGATCTCAAGTATATCATCCTTAAATAGGTCTTTAATTTAGATATATTCCTCTTGAACTTGTACACATACCTCATACTTTTTCCCACTCTTCATCTCATGATCAAATAGTATCTTCTTAGTAGGCATGACTTCAAGAGGATTGGTTTCTTGTTCCTTAAAAGATTGAGGCCAATAAGAATTTATTCCATCCTTTAAGAGCTGATGTTTTTCTACAAAATTATTTGAAAGATTATATACCATTTTTATGACTTCAAATATATCATCATGAAATGCATATGCCTCTTGAATGGATAGATTTGAAAGGTTTCTTTTTCTTTGCATACTCACTTGGGTGTTAAGGCTACCTTCTCTATCTTTGAATATATAATAGCTTCCTTGAAGAGGAATGTATGCTACACTAATTATTTCAAAAAATTCCTCCAAAGGCTTGTGTGGAGATTTTTATTTCCCATCCATGATTTCTTTCATAGTGATGGAAGAACTAATGATCATTTATTCCTCTTTGGCAAAAGAGAAAACATTCTTACATATCAACATAATATGAAGATTCAACACAAGAGACCACATGTTATTTAGAATTTAGAACCTATTGACGTCTCTCAAATTGAATCTCAATTATACTAACTTTATTTTTCTTATAAAGGGCTGCAATATCTTTAATCCCCTTATTTGTGATTCCAAGACTAGGCATCTTGAAGTCATGTGAGTTAGTCTAATGAGGCTACCAAGGAGTTAGGTTTTCTTCAAGAAAGATATATAAGATTTTTTTAACCAAATAATATTATTTAGTTTCACATACCATAGGTGATGGGGTGAGGACAATATTAACTAGTTGGTAGAGGTGGCAAATAGAACTTAAAATCAGATTAAGACTAAAATATAGGGGATTCTTTTGGAAGCTCTTAAAGAAGGGGAGGTAGACCTTGCGATAAAATGGCTTGGTTTTATTCATTAAATTTTAATATAAATTCATTAACATATGATTTATCTTGATCACTCTCTTTAGGGATATTAGATAGGGTGTGTTTAGGCACATTATACTATTTTATGTCTAAACCTTTCATCATACCTTAATTCAATAATTTCATCCTTGACACTAGCTCTTCAATTTTCTTGGATATGTTCTCTTAGAAAAGTCTTTCTTAAAGTTTATATGCATAATAATGAGGATAAGGAGTATAAGAGGGATGACATGGAAGACAAGGAGTTTCTTGAGGAAGGGTGGGAGGGACTTACATAGGATCAAGCTCTTTCTCAACTTCACACACCTTATCAAGGCTTCTATAATATTTCCTTCCAAATAAATCCACTATATTATTCCATATTAGGATGTTAGGATGAGTATTCTCTTATTGATAAGGTGATACAAATTTAGGAGTGGATGGAGTACTCAAGAAAATTGGAATCTCTTTAAGCTTTGGTTTTCCACCTTATCTCTAACTTGGAATCTCATATCTAGAGGTCAATCCCTAATATGGGGATGAAATTGGAGAGGGAAATTAAGTCTTATATTCCACTTATTTCATTTATGATATGTAATACTACATATTAATATTATCTAACTCAATCTTCTTATCAATATTTGCTTCAAAAATAGGGCTTGTTTTCCCAATTCTTTCTTCCAACTGGTTAAGAAAAGGATGGCTTTGATAATTTTGATTGGGCTCATGAATATGGGTCAAGTAGGACTGATATCAATCTTGGATAAGTCTCTATGAAGGATAATAAGTTTTTTGAGGTTGATTCTCATGAATTTTTATCCTATCTTCTAAGGATGAAACTAGACCACTCACATCTAGCATCTCACTTGTAAGCCTTTTTTAGTTGCCTCTCATAATAGTTTCCTAATTTATTTTGACTAGATATAATACATCTCTCACCTTATGAATAAGATGACTAGGAAAGTCTTGACCATATCCCCTTAGAGTATCAATATCCAACATGTACTTCTCATAGCCCAAAATAGTTTTCTTTAAAGTAAAAATAGACTGATTAGAGAAGTGACTAGGTTGACTAGGATCAAGATATGAATAAGGCTAATTGTAGGGATGATACACTTCATGAACATAAATGGGTGTGTAAACTTTATGAATGGGATGATACACTTCATAAATGGGCTGATAAACTTCATGTTGGAGCTGGTAAGTATCATGTCAAGGTTGATATGGAATGCCATAGGCTTGATATACCTCACCAATTTGTGTAAAAATAAATTCAACACAAAATTTATCCATAGAACTTCATTGAAATCAAGATCGTAAATAAATATATTATCAATAATATTAAAAAGGAAACATGGGGTACTTGACTAGTTGATGTAACTTTGGATTCACCATTAATGTTTAGATAGATGCCTCTAAAGGCTAATATGTTGAAAGACAAAACCAAAAATATTTCAACTTCTTAGACAAAGAGTCACACTTGGCATGCCAAAAACTATTGTCACTTGGATTTGCAAACTTTTAGGGTATGCCTCATCTCTCCTAATCAAAGTGGGTAGTCTATGAATGAGGTGAATATCTAAATAGGGATAACTCCCTTGATGTACCACTTTAGATCACTACTACACCTAAAATTTGTGATGTAAAATGGAGAGATAAAACTAAAATCAAAATATCCTAAGGGAGGTGATACACCAAATTTATTGATGACTACCAACCAACTACATGTTACACATGAAACCAAAAGACTAACCAAACATACACTTCGCTAATATATATCTTCTCACATCAATATTACATTATGACATTATGGATGAATGTTTAGGCTAGGAAGACTATATAATATTACTTTAATGGTACTAGTGAATATAATAACTCACTCAACCTTGACACTTCCTATAACACTTCATATGCCCTATAAGAAGAATCTTTCCAATTAAAAATAGGTGAGAGAATGAAATAATAATGGTAAGGAAACATTAAGTCATCACTAATAAAAATCAATAATCTAAGAAAAACACACTATTAGTAGTTATGAAAGAGGTAAAAATCAATATTCTTATTGATCAAATGGTATGCAAATAAACAGGGCTTCACCATACTCAGGTAGAACATAAGTTACAAAGGCTAAAATAGCTAGTTATTATAGAACTTGAGAGAGAGAGAAGAAGATATATTTCCAAAGGTTACAAGGAAAGTTCTAAAGATAATAAAATGAGATACCAATGCAAGGTTATGAGCCATAAGTGTCCATAAAAGGCATGAAATTCATAAAAAAGTGGCATGAAACTTCTTGTGCTGGCTCAAAAAACTACCTTCATTATCCACACCTATTTGAACATCATAAAAATAAATAGGGATAGGTATAATTATTGTAATAATATGGGAGGATTTCATACATCCATATGCATGCATTGGTTTCAGTCTTGATCATCTGAGATCTCCCTAAAATGTGCTATCATAATTTGTAGTCTAAAAACTCCTCTCCTCTTTCCCATAACTTACACACTTGGCATCAAATTTGGCTTCAGTTTCCCATGTAAATCCATGAGATGGATTGGATTAAACTTTTTGAGACCATCCATGTCCTTATAGGCTTTAGGCACACCTAAAAATTAGATTACTTGAAGTTTTCCACTCTTCTCATTAACTTGGTCACTATGACAGTTTTGATTGGTTGTGATGAAGTTGTTTATTTAAATACTTAAGCATTTTTCTAAAGAATTAAATGTACATTAGGGGTTATCCAAAGTCCTAATACTTCTCTTGAATTTGGTTTCATCTTTATAATCCTCTTGTAACCTATAAAGCACATAAAATAGTCAAAAGTACCCTCCTTTGTACCATATCCATACAAGTACGTATATCTCATCTTAATGGGAAGTAGCCTGAGAGAGTCCTATATAACCTCCAATATTTTTTTTTGGAAAAATATGCCACTTTGATGCATTATCTCATTCATTTTCCACAACGAGTTTAGACCAAGGGTTTAGGAGGGTTTTAAGTGGGTTATGCTCTTAAGGTTTGTTCATGAAGTTCAGTCATTAGAATTGAAAAAAAATTACAAAAATAAAAAATTTAAGACATCCATCAAAATCCCTAAATTACTTGAACCTCCATGTAAATCCTCATGAAATATGTGAGGATTTGAAGGTACCATGTTGAGCTTTTCTTTCCATTTCATATAGGCTTGAGTTGGTTTTGAGATAAAAAATGGACTTATTGTGATTTGCATATAAACCAAAATATTTAAAATATCTATAAATAACCTAAAAACATGTCCCAATCCATTTTAATTATTTCCTAATGCTACACCTGAAAATGACTTCCTTTTTATCTTCTAGGCCTCACCATGCCTAATACATTGTCTTCACCTTAAAGAAAAAAATGGTTGTTTGATTACTTTCCATATATAAAAATAGATTATATACATATAATATTATCCTAAAAACATGTTACAATTATTTATACATATCAATTAGAGATATGAGTGAAAATTATCTCACATTTGGTCTTTAGGCTTGAACATACCATATAGGCCTGACTGCAACCCTTATGGTTTGGATTATAATTTTGAGATTAACCCTTTATTTTTTGGTTTTAAATGTTTATATATATATATATATATTTATATCTTTATAAACATTATTTTAAGATTTAAACATCTCATTTAGTCACCCTCTCACCTCTTTTATCAAGACTATAGGGTTTTACTCATAAGGGAAGTGCCCTGTGTCTGAGACAAAACATAGGGCACTTCCCTTATTTAATAAGACAAAATGAATGGTTTAATAGATTTTTTAACTCTTAAACATGTTATTTACTAATTTTTTTATCCCTTTGTGTGATTATTTGACCACCCAAATTCTTAAAGACCCAAGATAGACTATTTGAAAGCTCATTGTGCAAGGGCTTTGGAAGGTATATTACATGATGCATCATTAGGGAGACTTATTCCATTATTTATCATATTAAATAGACTATTTATTATTATATTATAATTATTCATCCATATCCAATCCATTCATCATGCTATACCTTCATGTACACCTTGAAATACCTTGAACTCTCAAGACTGAGTTCCATCTTTTGATTGTGTTTTCTTATTTTAGAGGTACACATGTAGGTGATGTTTGATTAGTTAGGATTGAGATAATGTTTACAAAATTTATTTAATATTAAATGTTTATTTATCAATTTTTGGATTTATTTTTCACTTTGAGTTCATATAATACAAACATTTATATGCCATGCTTCCTTTCACTATCTATCTGTAGTCACTTCCAACTAATTGTGTGAGTTTTTTAGGGTCTTGTAGGTATACTTGTACATTTTAGGCTTGAAAATAGGGAATAAAAAACAACATATATTCCCTTATTATCATTTTATACATTTTTTCATAAATTTTTTCATATTTGAGATGTATACCTATTGAAAAACTTGCTTTCCCACTTAACTACCTATAACAATCAATAATGGTTGACTTTGAGGTAACAGGACCTGTAGATAGACACTATCTTATAAATGTTATGTAATATTTTGTTTGGAAGTCATTTTATCCATTTTTAATCCATTTTATAAACCACACTTTATAACCCCATATTCAAACTCCTTATATCCCCACGAATGATGTTAAGGATGGTTCATGGCTATAGATAACGCCACCTGAATTTATCACTTAGAAAGGCATCTTTGAGGCTCATAACAAATAAAATACATCAACCCTCTACCCATAAAACCTTTTAGATACCTTTTAATATATGGAGGATTCAATATAAAAACATTTATAGGCTTCAAAACTCTTGATAACCCCTTTATAATATATCCACAAAATGGCTTGAACCTTTATTTTTCACTTTTGGGGAAAAAGTCCCTTAATATAGTCATCTGACTCTAAGTCAAGGTTTTAAATATTTTTTGTCCACATAACATATAAAACATGCATTATAAGGTTTCTTAAAAATATTGGTGTCCCAAAAATAGTTCTAACTCATGTTTTAACACCTCATAATGGCTCTTTAACTCTCTATGGTAGCACCTAAAGGTGGCTATTCTAAAATGTAGGCAGACTAAGTTTATGTAGTGAACATGGGTGGAAAATTTACATGATTTGAACGCATGATAAGACCTATAATACTTATGAATCCTATAAATAGGTTTTTATCCACATGAAAATCTTGAAACTAGTCTTCAAAACCTCTTATTCAATGTGATATTCCCCTTTTAAACACCTATAGATGCATTTTGAATTATAACTAGGTAGTAAGTAGTGTTCAGGAAATGAACATGGTTTGTGAGATTCAATGATTTTTTCCATCCTATAAAAATCCTCACATAGACTATTTTCACCATCAAAAACTTACTGAACTTAGACACTCCTTTTTAACATGATATCTCCATGATGGCTCCTATACGTGTATATGAGCTACAAGTAGGAAGTGAGCATATTGGAATCATGTGTATAGTGAGTTGTCTAATGAATAGGATTGAGATATTAACCAAATCCTAAAATTTATTTTATCACTATCAAGGTGTTAAAGATTCAAAAACTCTATTCCAATGTGATACACTTCTAAGAGATGCCTATAAATGTACATTCATGGCTACCTAGCTGAATATGTTTCATATGACTATAATTCCATGAAGATTTGCCTTGGGAAAAAGTTTTGAGAGGCTAATGTGACTAAGATAACATTTTAAACATGTAAAAAAACTTATCTTCATCCTTTAAAAACACTATCAAATCAATAAATCCCATAAATGATGAACAACTACTTGCAACATAGAATAGTGTTTTCACTTGCAACCTAAGATGATTTGAATATCCTAACACTTTTAAACATAAAACCAATCATAGGTAGTATTATATAAGGAATCAAACATCATCTATAATTAACCTCAGTGATTGGTTTATATGGACTTGTCCAAAATGGAGCAAAACCTATAGGGTGCATAGATTAGAAAGCATAAAACATAGTCAACTTCATGAGGATGATTAATAAATCACAATCCACCATTATTAAAAATATTAATATGTAAATGAATCTAAGTTTAGTTTCACCTACCAAATGTGTTTGACTTGTAATCTCCCCTGCTAGCTATACCAAGTATAAACTTAAAGATTGGTTTTGTGTGTCTAGAAGGGAAAGAAAGGAGTAAAATAGTTGTGGTAATTTTTTAAAACTAAAAAATATTTTAAATAAATTATATGAGTGTTAGGAATATTAATATACATTACATCACCTTTTCCCACTTGTAAAACTCTCTCATAGGTCGTACAAGTGCCAAACACTCATTTTTTCCCAAGAAAATAACTCTTTCTTATAATGAACCTATCTATTTCAATTATGAATAGTTTATTAAGTCATAATATGACACATGTCACATGATATCACCCTTATTACACATTCACACTTCCCTAGGAGGTCATACAACTCATTTGATACTCATTTATTACCCTCAAATGACTCAAAATAACATAAGGACTAAAATGACTAAGGAACATGGCTAATATGACATTAAAGGACATAAAATGAACTATGATATGCCTTTTGACATAATATTAGACCCATAAACACCTTAAAATAAAACATTTGCCTATAGGGGTCCTAATTTGACCTATACAATCAAATTTGGTTAACAATTATCATCTTCATCTCCTTATTTTAAAGACAATTGATTCAATCAAAAAATCATGTGATTATCCATAAAATTTTTATCCTAAATCCTAAATATGTATACCATGTATCTAATGATGTCATGATTCTCATTGATACTTTTCATCCCTTATAGAATGGATTCCCATGGTCACTTTGTTTAAATAAGTTCTAAATCACCTTATGTCTAACTTAAGCATGTACCTTGCTTTACAAAGTTATCACCTTCATCTCCTTACTCTAAGTACAATCGATTAAATTAAAGAATCTTATGATTTTCCATCATAATTTTAGCCTAAATATTAAACATGGGTAGCACATGTCTACCCATGGCATGATTGTCATGGATACTTTACATCCCTTATAAGATGGATACACATAGTTGTTGTCTCTTAAACACCCTATCACCCACCATTTAAACTTGTCTTGTAATGGTTTTTCCCTCATAAAGGAAACCTTTAAGCCTATATAAGCAATTTTAGGTCTAAAAAAAACAAAAATAACCAAAAAAATAATATATCTTATGGGTCATATCTAAAATTATAGACTACTCCCTTGAAGGAAAACTACCAAAAAAATCATAATTTCTTCAACATCTATAAAAATCAAACAAATCAAAATCTTAAACCACTCCCTTAAAGGATGGATAAGTCAAACATTTTTGAAGCAATAAATCACATGGAAGCTTCTTTCATTGATTAGCTTCCCCAATATATCAAACCACAAAAGCATCAAAAGACCCATAGTCAAAATTGTGTGTGTGTGTGTGTGTGTGTGTGTGTGTGTGTGTGTGTGTGTGTGTGTGTGTGTGTGTGTGTGTGTGTGTGTGTCTCAATGAAATTTTAATCATCTTTCCCAAAATCTATAGTATACTTCCCTCATAGATCAATCCACACTAAAATAAGACATGAACTTGTTTATAATGGTTCTCATGTCACCTAAAAAAAGGGCAAGCTATCCTCAGAAGAAGGTTACACTATCATCAATCTCCCTTTTTACCCTCTAAAAATAAAGGTATTCTGATCTTACATGATACTACGTGATCTAGATACATCTTTAAAAAATGAACAAATGCTAATACAAATCATGAAAGCGGTTTATGTTCATAAGCCAATCCCTCTTTTTATTTTAGTCTTTCCCAATGAAAGATCACCATATCTACTTATTCTTTATCATACCTAATTATTGGTAATTTAATTAATATGTTTTTATTATGATTAATTAAACATTATTCTCTCAGTTTCTTTCCTCTTTTTACATCATCATCAATCTATATGTTAAGGTAGCTTAAAGTTTTTCAAACTATCTCTCATTCAATCTATTACAAATAAATGGCATCATCATTCACTTACTAATGCTAATACATTTTAGAACATTATGTGTTTTATTATATGTTGTCACATTTTATTTTATCACCCAACCACATCATTTATTTAGGTGTTTTTATTATCATGAAAACATTCTATTTATCATAGTCATTATTATCAACAAGCTAAACTACATCAATCATCTAATAAACAATCCCAATTTTAACTACATTACCCATCACATCAACATCATCATATATTATTTATGGTGTATGAATAAAACCAACATCTCATGTAAGTTTATAAAATCATCTATACATTAGAAGGCAATCAATCTTTCTTATCACCAAGCATAAATCAAATTAATTTATCACATAGAAATCATGACAAGTTTTTATCCTTTATAAACCAAATAATATTTAATCATTTTTTATAAAAATGAATCAACAAATATGTATCAAATAACATATGCATCTAAGTATGGGATCACATGGATTCATTACTTCAAATATCAACATCTGATAAATTAAGTCAAGCATGCACCTACTAACAGGAAAATACCAAACCATAACCATAATCTAAATATGTCATAAAACACCATAAACACTAATCATCGCATAAGAATAACATAAGGAATCATAAATCACACCATCACATCATACATCATCATCAATAACATCATAACTCTAACAAAGTGTTGAATATATATATATATATATATATATATGTATGTATGTATTTATGTATGTACGTATGTCCATGTAACTCTAAAAATGATATATACATATTGCTACATCAGGTTTTAGGACTAAATCAAAAATGGGTAAAATAACATAGAACCCAGTAATCTATGGTGCAGGGGCACTATTATGCCCTAGACCCTATCTATCTATGTGACTTTTTTGTACAACTATAGATGCTCTATGACCATTGGGTGTATTATTGGTAGGTATCTTCAACATAAACTTTTGTACTACATATTATATGTAGCGAGGCACATCCAAAATCCTATTAAAAACATATCCCTCATAGTATCTCAACTCATCCACTGTCATAGTATATCTAATTAATGAAATAGTCTTTCGTGTTTCCATGAAAACTCGCATCCTTATTAGAGAATATATAGTATGTGATGGTCATCCTCTTACCTATCTAATAGCATATGTATTATATGTCACCAAGTGTAACCATGCCTATAGGCCATCCCTATCCTAAATGATAGTTTTCAGCTATCCCTATGTAGTGTCTTTCTACTTGGTGACTATAGATAATTGTACTTGTAAGATATCCTTGTCATGTTTCCTTATCAATAGCTATCATTTTGATGTATCTCTTTCCTTGTCATATAAATATGTGATGACTATAGGGAAGCCTATGTTGATCTTGTAATATCCTTCTCTATAATGACTATTTTCAAATCAGGTGCATCCTCCTCCATCTCTACCTCCTCACCCTCCTCTTCACCTTACTCCTCACCTAGCTCCTCACCCTATTTATCATCTCCTCCAACATTAATACCATGTTTTCCATCTCCACTAGTATTTATAGGGTGTTATCTCCTCCACTAAGTAAAATACTCAAGAATCACCCTAACATCATCCACTTATGTAGGGGATGGTAGTTCCTCATATAATATCTCATCCTTTCATGGATATGGTAGAGTCAATGGTGCCTTTATGTCCTCTCATCAATATCTTAATAATACTCTTGAATCACCTTGCACCAAAATATACTACCACTTCACATGGTTAAAAGGTATCAATTTCAATATAATTTTGTATTCCATTGTGTTCATTAGGGAATAATTAAGACCCATTAATATATATGGTGAAATCACCATTTTAAGTTTCATAAAGTTTTATTCTTTCCATTTTCACCATCAAAATTTTAGTGTAAGAGAAAAAGACACTAAAAGAGTGGAATTTACATATAATTGGTGTCCTACCAGTTGCATCAGATATAGTGAAAGGAAGCCATCCTTCTCTAAAGGTTAACCTTAACTCACCATAGTCCTATGGATCAATTTTTTTCCAATTGTATTATTAGGTGTTGTACAGAGAGATATTCCACATCAAATAATGATTGCAATACTTATGTGATAATAGTTTTTTTCATGCCCAATAGGACTTCAAAAACATAAATAAATTGGTTTTATTCTCAAAAAATGTTACATCATATTTAAAAATATTTCAAAAGCACTTGGTGACTCCACTAGTTTATGGTTTTAGGATTTCAAGTGTTATGCATGCCAAGCAAATAAATGAGATCAACTACAAAAGGTAAGAAAGATAAATTTTCAGAATTATTATTTTTATGTAATAGGAGATCAAAATTAATTATACCTAATTATGAATTATATCCAAAAAATTTATTTTTATCTCTTCAATGTAATCCTACTCATATCAATATTATTCCCCTAATAATGGCCAAAAATTTCATATCCTTTAATGGGGCAAGAACTCTAAAATTGGATCAATATTATGATATACCAACCTTACCCTTAAAACTCCTACCATACTTCACTAACAAAACTTCCAATACTCCTATGGAGTACATACAAGATATAGATAATTTATTCATAGTTCACCATGTGGTATATGAGAACGTTTTAATTACACTCTTGGTCTCTTCCTTCAAGGGGAAAGCCTTGTAGTGGTATAGAAGTCTTGCCCCAAAATCTATTTGGGTTTGGGATGATATATGTTCCACACTTTGTGATTAATTAGAGGATAAGAGTGACCACCTTTCCTTAGTTAAAAAATTGACTTCCATTCAATGGTATCCTCATGAGATCATGATTGACTTCTATTTCTATTTCTAAAAGACATGGAATATAATTTTGGCACTCATCAAGAGAACTATAGAGAATGATTATCTCTATTACTTGAGAGCCCTAAATAGTTATATAAGTGTTATAATTTAGTCTATGGGTGGCACCACACATCCCTCTACTTATGAAATTATGATAAGGGTATAGAATTGATTAATTTAGGTTGATAAAATTACCCTAAGACCATCAATTCCTCTATTTCCATAGATAACTCCCATACTGCCTACAATTACTCCAATTCCCACTACAATCAAGACACTAGATTTGACCCCCACTCCTATGGATGAACTAAATGAGGTCAAATCATTACTTAATGGTTTTGTAAATGAGTTAGTAGCTATGAAGAGGGAGAAATCTTAGAATTATAAACCTTATTAATAGGCTAACCTAGCATATCATCCTAATAAGCAACCATATTAGGGAGATAGGAAATAATATAAAGGTAATAAGCAACTACAAGATGAAAATGCATAACCAAAGCCCTGAAATGTTTGTGCCTTACCTACACTGAGTATTTCAAAAGCCATTGTATATATTTAGAACAACTTGTTTCAAGACTATGAGTGGTGTTATCCCTATTTAAATCCATATAATCAGAATACTTTCCCTAATGGCATCATTAGTTAAGGTTTGATGGTGTAAGGCCTAATGAGTACATTTGGACAATAAGAAGAGTTCAATTCTAAACAAGATAACACATAATAATTTGCTCAAGGAGAAGCTACTCTTATAAATATGTAAGAAGAAGAATTTTGTGGATTAAGTCAAGAGGAGGAATTTTTTAATGGTGGAGGTTTAGTGGAAATAAATACATGATCAGAGAAAATAAAAATCAAGAGTGATCAACCCCCATGACTAAACAAGATTTAACTTCTAAGGTTATATGAGAACCTGCAAAGAATAACATAGTACAAAGGCCACCCTTTATAGCCACTAGTAAGCCCAAAGTGAAATTACCTGCTCTAAATCTTCTGAAAGAGGACACAACTCTAGCAAAGATGCATTTAATGGTTGGTAGTATCCTTTTAAGAATTGTTGATAAAATGAAAAGGACTAATCTAAATTTCACTATGTGGGATGCACTATCTATACTAGTACAAAGAGATCTACTAAAAGATGCCTTGAAGAATTTTCAAATAGTAAATAAGACTCCAGTTAAGGGGCCTAATATTATAACTAATTTATGTCAGCCACAAATTAAAGATAATATTGGAAAAAATGGTAAGCATCCTCCTTTATATCTCTCATTAATAGTTGGGAAACATCTAGTTCATAATTACATGGTCGATTCAGGGGCTAGTAGTTTTGTTATGCCTAAGAAGGTAGATGATGCTCTTGGAATAAAATATACACATATGAATAAGGGAGTAGTTTAGTTATATGAGACCATTATTCAAATATTAGGAATAATAAAATATGTAAATCTCACTATCCATGCTTATCCCAATTTACCAATTCCTAAGATATCTTAGTTATTAACCTTCCCCCTTATTTATCCATTTTCCTTTCATGATAATTTGAAATGAAAATGGGAGGATATTTGTCTATAGATTTGTACCACATGTTTCTTATAATGAGGTATGGGACAAGATTAATAATAGAAGATGAGCCAATAGAGCTAGATCATATTGAACCATATACCCCTCCTCTCATGAACGTGAACTACATATTAAAAGATCAAGAAGAAGAAAATGATCATGAGGACACAAGCACCAAAAAAGATATCATAGATATTCTCTTAGATGAATGGGGATTAGCCTTTTAGTCTGATACTTATTACCATGTAGAATAAAATGGGCTAGGTATATATTACATACATGATAATAATTTAATCATTCCAAATATCTTAAAACCAACTAGAAATATTCAAGCTATGTTGCAATTATTTTTTAGTGGTTTATGAAGTATAAATGGACTGGGTGAGAGTTTTTTATTTGTCTCTCCCCAAAAGGAGAGTTATTTCTATTATTTTAGACTTTAGTTTAGCTGCACTAATATTGTAGCTAAATATGAAGCGCTAATTTGAGGATTATAGTTGGCCAAAGAAATAAGGATATAATCTCTACATATATTTGGTGATATAAAATTTATTATTTACCATGTAAGATCTAGAATCATGATTAAGAACTATTTATTAAGATATTATAAGCATAGGGTATGGGACCTATTTAACGATTTCATCACTCTAATTATTTGGGTAGTAATAAGATTACATAATAAATATGTTGATCATATGGCCTCAGTGGGCTCCCAATATAACTTACCTAAGGAGATAATCAAAGAAAGTATCCAACCTATAAAATTGGTGGTAAGACTATCTATTCTTGATAATGTCACTAATTGGAAAATATCTGATAATGACCAACAAATTGTAAAATTGTTTAGAGAAGAAGTTTAATTCTCTGATAGGAACTAGCCTAAGATATAGGATCAATACAAGGATCAAATCATCTAGCTAAAGATGAATAATATACCTATGGGTCTTGTTACATTAGAGAACATATTAAATTTAGATGACCAACTAAAAGGTAAGAAAAATAATATTTTAGTCAATGAAGAGGACTATGTGCTAGTTTTTATCTTATAAGTCAAAACCCTAAAACTAGGGAAGTTATGTAATGACTCAAAAAAACAAAATTCTCTTTAATTGTGATAATAATGTGATGATAATTTCACTTGGGGCTATTGAAATCTAAGAGGTTTAAATCATAATTTATCCCAACATACAATAGATTTGGATCCAAACACTAATCCCATTAGATAAAATAAGAGGCCCATTAACCAAAGATCCAACCCTTGATGAAAAGTGAGATTTCTAAATTAATAGAAGCTAATATAATTTTCCCATCAAGCACTCATCTTAGGTTTTCAATTTGGTCGCTGTCAAAAATGAAAATGGTGAAATTAGGCTATGTGTATATTTTAGAGACTGTAATAAAGCATACCTAAAGGATCACTATCCTCTCCCATATATGGAGCACATTTTAAAAACTGTAGTAGTATCTAAAGGTTTTCCCTTCTAGATGGTTATTCTGGTTATAACTAAATCTTGGTACAAGAGGTAAACCAGTACAAAACTATCTTCACCACAAAATGGGACATGTATGCATACAAAAATATGTCTTTTGGTTTAACCAATGTTGGAGAAACATTTCAAATAACCATGTATATGGTGTTTATAGGGATGATAAATGAAATGATCCTGGTATATCTAGATGATATCATCATCTAGTCAAACCATGCTAAAGAAAATTTGTACCACCTTAGAATTTTTTTAAAGGTTTAGATAATACATGGTTTCCTTAAACCCAAAGAAGTGAATTTTTATAGTCCATGAAGGGAAACTATTGGGGCATATAGTGTCAAATAAATGTATTGTGATAGACCTAGAAAGAGTTAGTTTCTATATCTACATTGGAAGTACCAAGTAATAAAAAAATAATTCAAAATTTCCTTGAAAAATTTATTTTTGTGACAATATTTGTCTTTAGTTTTGCCTCCCTATTAAAACCCCTCACTATAATGGTCAATAAGGGAACCATTTTTCAACAAGACATAAGATGGAAGAGATAGATTTTAGGCCATCAAGAAAGCTATCTATCAGGATCCTACCCTAGTCAACCCAAATTATGAGAATAATTTATTATTTATGCATTTATAGTGGAAGAAATCATCTAAACCATTCTAACTCAACATAATTAGGAACAATTGGAATAGCTGATATCTTTTTTCAACCAATCATTGAGAGGATATGAGGATAATTAATGTTTTGTGGATAAGTATGTATATTCCATAGTCAAGGCACTCAGAAAGTTTAGGCATATGCTCTCTAATTATACAATTCATCTATTGGTAAGTCATCCTTGTGTGAAAGAATTCCTGAGTAGCTGGGAGATAAATGAAAATAAATTAGGATGGATTACCAAGGTCATGGAATATGATGTGGACATCAAATTTATAAAGCTAATAAGAGGAAAAGGTTTGTGTATATAGATGAATTCTGATATAAAAATTGTTGATTCAAAAATCGAAGAAATATATGCCCAAAATGCATCTTAGATAGCCAACCTACCTACTTTCAATAGTTGGATCTAAGATATGACCAACTTCTTACAAATTGATTAGTATCCATATGATATTCAATAATATAAGAAACTATATTATAGACTCTACTCTATTACTTATGTCATTATTAATGGAGTATTATTTATAAATAATATGAATGGAGTCATGTTAAAATGTATTGAGGATGATAAAGTTCCTGAGGCACTCCAAGAATTCAATTATGGCCTATTAAGAAGGCATTTCTCTACAAAAACCATGACCATCAAGATAATGTGAGGAGGATTTTATTGGTATAAATTATTTAAAACTCCCACCAATGGGTGGGGAACTATCAAAAGTGCACGTATTTCATTACCAAGCAAAAGTTCGTAGCCTTTCCTCTTAGGCCCATCTAAGCAGATCAGTCATTTTATCAATGGGGGTTAGATTTCATAGGCATGAGAAGATGAACTCAACATGAAACTAACCCTAGAAATATTTATTTCACTTTATTTCATTTCTTTAGAATTATTTTTATCATATATTTGTCATACTAGATTTATTTTATCAACCTAGTTCTAATATCTATACACAAGTTTTTCAATAATAGGCAATTAGATCCACTCAGATAACCCAGTACAAGTTTCCAAACTTCCACACTTCTAGTTCAAACTACTAGGTCAACCCAGTCAACCTTGTACACTTTAAGGTATCCTAATTCAACTACTCAGTTGATATAGTTGACCCTATACATTCTAAGCACTCAGTAATAGGATTCTACAAAGCTTGATCAACTTAATCCACCTAATTAGTAGAGTTCTTAAACATGTTCCAAGGTTCTTAACTAGAAATCATCTTTCTCAGCATCTCTTATCCACCAATGTTCCTTTATATCTCTTTGTCTCTTTCTTTTCTATCTTTCCTTTCACATTTTGTAGTCTTCAAAACTACCTTGGCATAGTCAACTTGATCGACCCTATTCACCTAGTTTGATGTTCTATGTGTTGTCTGAATAACTATGTCAACCCTGGTTGACCTTGTTCATTTTTAGACCTTGATTTTATAGTACAAATTTGAATCTATTGAATTTATTCTATATTTTGTGCATATAGTGTCAACATTATACCTTATTTCAAGTTGGAATTAACCTTATATGCTAGTAATTAATTCACACTTTCTTTTATTTTTACTTGCATGCTTATAATAGCTCACATGGTCTAATTATTGGGTTTTAAATTAACGATTTAGTTGCACTATTTCTATTTTATGCACCCAAAACCAAATCATAAAAAATAAACAAGAATTTTAACATTTGTTTACCCAAGGCCAACCTACTTGGATTTCATCACCAAGGGGGAAGTCTACTTGATACTCTGGTCATGTATAAAGCATGGTTAATGGTATATTTTGGCTAAGTATGTAAAGTCCTTATTATTTTGGTGTGTGAAGTTAGGGGGTAGGGATTAATACCAATATTTTATCATTGCCACTATAGTATTTTTTATCCCAAACTATGTGAAACCATACTTAGATTGATATCTACTTTCTTACTTACATCCAACTTCTCATCACATTTAAAATCATATTCATAATAATCTAATAAACTTCTTAGGTTGACCAATTAGTTAGATATTTACTTTCCAATTTTATTACTTGCCCTTTTATCAATTATGTGTACAAAACTTGCATTAGCCAACATTAGTGCAAAGTTTTGTATTGTGTGCTTCAATTGAATTGGATAACATTGATCCAATTGACTATTTATTTATTTTTAGTTCTTACTTTCCTAGAGTAGTTGAAAATATTATCATGTTTCTAAATTCACAATTTTTAGAATATTGGAGTCTTATATATAATTTATTTAAGGGTCTAAGTTAATTAAATTAGTAAATAATATCGGGATAAATAAGCTACTTATTTGTATAATTTAATTGTAATTTAAACCTTTCTAAAAATAGTAATAAGTGAAGAGAAATGTAACTTATCTTAAAATGGACTGAGAAGACTGAGACAAGGTCTAGAATCTACTATGTAGGACTGTGATAGTATCATGAATTAAGATTTGGCCTTCATTTCATGAAAGGATAGGAGCATTGAAATAGGACACCCTAAGCTTTGGTGCTATAGTCCTCTTTTGTCATTATTATCCTAGAGGCCTAGGATTTTTGGGTTTTGTTCATTGTCTTTGTGTGAGCCTACTTATGAAATTTTAGATGCTAGATATCTATGAAACCCCCTATAGATCTGATTTAGTCTTTAAAACCTATAATCTATTATGCTCTAAAAAAATTTGAGAAATAAGGGGAGGTTAGTATGTATAATATGTATTGAAATTGTATTCACACCCCTTGTGTGGGTACATTGCCTACATACCAATACTCTAAAAATGGATCAAGCCATATGTAGTTCTCCCACTTAATGTGTTTTGTGAAATAGTGTATATGAAGACGTAAAATGCTAAACTAGGTGTGCTTGAGGTGGCTAGGGACTGGTTTGAGGGTTTGAATAAGCTTGTGGTTGTATTGGATGCCTTGCTTGTATTATTACTTATTTTATGATATTTCCTAATCCCTTCTAAATGAACTTTTAATGGGATTTTATAGAGATCTATTGGTCATGGGTCGAATGCATTCATGTTAGGTTGACAAGAAGAAGGATAAAAACTAGAAGGAAGTGACTATTGGAGATAAAAATATAATTAGATAAGAGCATCAAAAATAGACACCCTAGAGTCTGATGTTAAAGTTCAATTTGGTTGCTATTATCCTCCAAGTACAAGACTTAGGGGTATAGAATTATCATAAGAAATGCATCTTGGCTAAGATGGAATCATGTCTTGAATGTCAAACAATGGTTAGTTATAATAAAAAAGTGTCTAAAAGGGTTATGAGATCATATAAGAAGGACCTATAGGTTGGGTGTCACAAGACACACTGAATCTATCAATTTTCAAATTTTATATGACCATATTTTCCCCCTCTTTATTTTAGTGATGTACCAAATCAAAACACTAGGATAAAGGAAAAATAGAAAGAGTACCTAAACTTACTTATACAGATGAAGCCCATGAAGTTGTGTGATGTTCGGTGTGCATAGAGAGAGCACATTATGAAGTCTAGATCGACAAGAAAAAATAAAGAGTAGATTAGTTCTTACTAGATATATTATATCTCAAATAAGAACATACAAAGATGGCTAAGAGAAAGAAGAATAAAAAAGAATGAATACACCTCATTAGGTACATGAAATAATACAAAAACTATTGTGATGCTAAGTGATGATGGATGATGCTAAGTAATACTTGGTATGTGTTATACCAAGAGTAATACCAAAAATGTAGCTAAGTGATCAATTCCATGAGAGTGGTTCATGAATGCAAAAGATGGCTCTTTGGCTCCATATTTACCCACTAAATGAAGTTATGTGATAATACATGTGTTAATCTATATTTGGACTATGTGTACAATCCCTGTTAGTAGGTGGCTCCAGAATACAAAGGCTACCTATTCCTTTGGCTCCATCATTTCCCCATGAAGTGAAGCTATGAACTGATACTAGTATGAATGTGTATCATATGAGATGGCTCTTGAGTCCCATGAATGATCTATAATCTGAAAAGGTGGCATGGATAGATGAATCTATGTTGGAACCTAGGCCAATCTTAACTGCTCAAAAAAGATAGAGATTAGGCTTGTATGAAAGCCACTCTAAAAATAAGTAATAGTCTTATGTGAAATCCACTAAGAAATGATGTCAACCACTTGTATATGGAATAAGGCATGAAACTACTAAGAATACTTAGGTAATTTACTAAACTCAAAAAGAAAAGAAGTCAAATGTACCACACACATTGTTCCCAATCATCAGTATCTAAAGCATGGATTCTGATCTAAAAATTATATCAACTACCTAATCTAAAACAAGAAGTGAGAGCCATCATCCTACCCATGATACCCCCTATATCTAGATTCTTCAAGATAAATTGTACTAAAACTACTGATTCTAAATTAAACTATAGTTGACAAAACTATAACTAGTCTTACCTTTCTATCTATTTCTAGAAAATCTAGTTTTGTTGTTGTTTGGATAGGAGCATTAAAATTAGACACCCTGATATCCAACACTGGAGTCCAATCTTGTCATTATTGTTTTGAGCTGATTTTGATGACTGTTTTATAATTCTTACTATCTACCTAGTCTATTCTACCTAGTTTGAAGTTTGGATACTATTCTAGGTGTTTTCAGAACTAATTTTTTAACTAATAGGAGCTTTGATATTTGTGATGAAACCCCTATTTGTTGCCCCCTCTTTTGAAGGTAGGAATAAAGACCCTGTAATGATTGCCCTCATAATAAAGAGCCTTGAAAGTGTATTATGCTATGAAATACAAGATATATCAATGAAAATCAAAATGATGTCTCAAAATATAGCATAGTTTGTATGGGATATTTTTAGATTAATAGGGGTATGCCTAGAAAAATATAACAATGCAATAGCATATGCAATATAATAAAATGAAATTATAAATGTTAGTTATTAGTTGTTAGTTGTCAAGGAGGGATGGAGCATGATTTCCATCCTGACATCCAAGAAAACAAGATAATGCATGATGTGGATCATGGCATTACTAATAATTGAAAAGCAAACAAGCAACAAGCATGTAAGACAAGAAGCAAGAAGCATACAAAAGTTGATAAGGGGGAAAATAATGGACATGGACACATGTCACTCAATATATAAAACAAGCATATAAGGCATGTTCAAATGCCACATACACATATAATTGAAAACAAGCAACATTGGCACGAGGGCCATAATCACATAGAAGAGTACAAGCAAAGGACATTGACAAATGTTCTAAGGCACAAACAGGAGATAAAACATGAATTGATAAATGAAATCACATCTTTATATGTAAGTCAATAAGGGAAGGCATGTAATATACTATAAATACAATCACATCTAACTAAAAAAATTATTAAGTGAAAGTATGCAAGACATGTATTAAAATATTAGGTATATGCTAAAAGGTACACAAGTTCTATATACTAGTGAAATGTCAATAGAGTAATCTATGTAAGCTAGTAAATAATATACATCATCATGCCAACTAGAGTATGTGGTGTAGGAATGACATAACTTGGATGGTGTTGTTATGTAGAAGATGCCTCTAGTGGGTAAATATATTGATGTATATCTCAAATGTAGAAGAAGGATTCCCCCTTAATGGGTAGAGTGAATCAATCAATGATATGAATGTCACTACATACACTCAAAGATGATTAAATGAAGCATGGTAATGTAGATATATTGACAAACAATAGCATAAAATAGAAAAATGTAAGTCTTGTATGGTAGTATAAATGTAAATCATAGATAATGCATACAATTTAAATATTTTTATGTTTTTGAATTATTTAAATGTTTTTGGATTTTTAAATGTTATACTATTTTTGGTATTTTGACATATTTGAATGTTTTTGTCTTTTGACATGTAAACTATGTACAATCAATCATCAGAAGATTATGTACAAGAAAAAATGATAAACAATGTGCAAGTAAGAAATAAGAAACTATGTATAAATAATTTGAAAGAAAGTTATATATAAGTAATTTAAAATTAGAAATTTATACATAATGATGTAAAAGACTAGGGTGGAGGAGGTAAAAGGTCCAATGATGGAGATTGCTAGAGATGAAGATGGAGGAAGGGATCAAGACAATCATGAAATGCCTCAAGATCATCATCATAAGTATCACCATATGCCATTGACTCTTTATACATGTTAGAATTATGTTGAAGGTGAATTGAAGGTTATTTTGGTGGTGAAGATGTTGATTCTTCTCTGGGATGTTTAGCTTTGTTAGTAGATGGATTCAGTGGAAGTGGTGAAGCTAGTGCTAGTGGTGATGTAATTTTAATAGTACCTTAAACCTATATTTTATCCAATCTTTGTTGTAATGTTTTACATGATTTTATATCATGCCTTATGATCTTGTTAAAGAGACAAAATGGGTGACCATATTGTCATGATAATATAATAATAGATCTATTTCATATTATAGGTAGTGTGATTGATCCATGATTAAGTAACATCTATAGCATAATTTGTGGTTAAAGTCGTGTGCTAACCACCTCAATCTAAATCACTAGCTCTATATCCATAGAGGTAACCATGTGAACTATATGTTCCAAGTGATGTGTCTAAGTCTAAAAAATTGGATTATATCTTGAGACTGTAGTGTGAGATGCTAAGAGCGATGTAGGATGTGTAGTGAGAGCTAGAGATTCATCTTAGTACTCTCTTGGGCCAACTAGTGTAAAGCTCAAGTCACACAAATAGTCATTTTTTAGTGTGGGTATCATATAATCATCTAAATTAGCCTAGGAATCTATATCAACATCATGTACATATGGTAACTCCAAATTTACCATAAGGGGTAACTTGATATGAGAGTCTCATCAACTATAATATTATAAGATGGGAGTGTTATGAGATAAACTATAATTATTAGAGTAACTATATCTATATAATCAACTAGTACTATTAGAACTACTATAGGTGATTGTATAATTATAAAAAAGTGTAGGAATCATAACTGATGGAGTAGTTGGAATGGTTGAAGCTACTATGACTGGGTGACTTTCTAGAGATGAAGACACAACTATATGTCAAGGAGTGCAAGAAGTGATAGTATTTCCTACCTCATATGTATATATTTGATAAGGATAAATGTGATGAGGTGGTGACTAAACTATTATATGAGGTGTCCCATCTAGATAAATAGTTGAAGATGACTTTGTAATTCGACAATATCTTAATGGCTAGTTTTTTATTAGACATGTCTATAGGTATATTTCATGGAAAAACATAACAAATCAATGAAGAGTAGAAGGAACTGCCCCCATAGCATGTAACTAGGGTTTTCCAAGTAATATATTATAATTAAGAGGACCTAACATGATCTAGATTGTGTAGAGAGGGTTTTGGGCCCTACCATGATATCTAAAGCAATGGTGCCCAATGTTTATCATGGTATATCATCAAACCCTCTAATATTCTTATATGATTTCTACATGGATGCCATATTTACACCCATGGTCTGTAATAATGTAATATTACATATATTAACTTTGGAACCACTATCAACTATAACTCTATTAATTTTACTAGTTTTAATTTGAGCTTATATAAATAGTGGTGAATTTTGATCAATAACTATCTGAGATGGCATGTCCTCATGATCAAAAGAAATATAATATTCTATAGTTTTTAATGTGTTGAATACTAATTCAAAATAAGAAGGCTCTAAATCAATGAGCATAGAATTATGAGTGATTGCCTCAAAAAAATGTCCTTGAACACATTAGCTTTTTGAAATAGTTCTAACATGGAAATCTTAGCTAGTGTGTTTCTCAACTAATCAATAATATCATATGTCTTTTTTTGATATACCTATGTGGGTGGGTTGGGCATAGGATGGTAAGGAAGATGAGGGTGATGAGGCTCATGACTAGGTGGGGTAGGCATGGTAGCATGTTGAGTAACAACTCTAACCACATTATCTACTACTTGTATAGGACTAGTAGTAGCAATGGGAGGATAGCGAAGATAATAGATAGGTTGAGGTGATGCAGGGACAAAGAGTGTCAACTAGGCTCATTAGAGATGGGTAGTGACCTATGGAAGGGTAAAATGGACCATACAACATAACTTAGCATGAGATAGAGGATCTAATGGAGGTGAGGCAAGAGGTATCTTAACACGTTTAACAATAACTTTCTTAATATCATCCCATATTATAAAATTTAGGCATGAAATATAAGGAATGAAGATTTTTACTAAAATATGGTAAACTTCATCATTCATTTAAATGATAAGATTGAGTATAGTCTCCTTATTATTTTTAAGAAAGTCAAAAAATATGTGTAAATAAGTGAGATCCATTTTTGTTTTTATGTGGATTCTGATTTCAGATGTCAGTTGATACCTCAAGCAAACAAAGGGACCTAGTATATGTAACTAGGGTTTTGATAATTAAATATTTTAAAATTACTAAGGAATTTTAAAAATTAATGTAGATTTTTTATTTAAATATGGAAGTAAAAAATATGAAAAAAAATTGGGAAAAAAATGATTTGAAGGGACCTAGCATATGCAACTAGGGTTTGGAATAAAATTAATTTTATAAAATTTACTATGGAATTTTAAAATTTTATGTGAATTTTTTATTTAAATATGTAGGTAAAAAATCCAAAAATTATTGGAAAATTCTCAATTTAAAGGGACCTAGGATATGTAACTAGAGTTTTCAAGAAAATAATTATTTTAATAATTACTATGAAATTTTAGAAATTAAAGTGAAATTTTTATTCAAATATGCTAGAAAAAAATTAGAAAAATATTGTATAAATTCGAAAGGAATTTACCCTAAGATTTCTAAGGTTTTTATGCACAAATAAAGTAAGTTGAGTTGACCAAATGATTTTATAATTTTGAGAATATTGGAGTCTTATTTCTAATTTACTTAAGGGTTTGAGTTAATTAAATCAATACATAATATTGGGATAATTGAGATATTGATTTATATAATTTAATTATAATTTAAACCTTTCCAAAAATAGTAATAAGTGAGGAGAAATGTAACCTAACTTAAACTAGACTAAGATGGCTAAGATAGGGTCTAGAAACCACTGTGTAGGACCGTGATATTGTCATGAATCAAGATATGGCCTTCATTTCTTGAAAGGATAGGAGTAATGAAATAGGACACCCTGGGATCTAGTGTTATAGTCCTCTTCTTACACTATTATCCTAGAGGCTTGAGTTTTTGGGTTTTGTTTGATGTCTCTATGTGAGCCTGCCTATGAAATTTTAGATGCTAGATATCTATGGAACTCATTATAGATCTTATTTAGTATTAAAACCTTAAAATCCATTATGATTTGACAAACTTTGAGAAATAAGTGGCTTAGTTTTTGTAATATGCATTGAATGTGTATCCACACCCCTTGTGTGGGCATGCTACCTACACACTAATACTATGAAGAGAAATAAAGCTATATGTAATTTTCCCACTTGATGTGAGTTGTGCAATAGTGTATATGAAGATGAAAAATTATATATTGGGTGTGTTTAAGATGGTTAGGGACTAGTGTAAGGGTTTGAATAAGCTTGTGGTTATATTGGATGGTTGTATGTAGAGAATAGGGAAATATGATTTAGTAGTCTTTCTTATATTCCTGCTTACTTTGTGATATTTTCCAACCCCTTCTAAATGAACATTGAATGAGATTTTATTGAGATATATTGGTCATGGGTCAAATGTATTCTCATTAGGTTGACAAGAATGATATGAACTGAAAGGAAGTGATCATTAGAGATAAAAATTCAATTAAATAGGAGTACCAAAAATGGACACCCTATGGTCTAGTTCTATAGTCTAAGTTGGGCACTATTGTCCTATAGGAATGGGACCTAGCAGTATGGAATTATCATAGGAAATTCAGCCTAGCTAAACTGGAATTAGCTCTTGGAAGTTTATGGATGACTGGTTATAAGAAAAAAGGTGTCTAGAAGGGTCATGAGAGCATGCAAGAAGGACCTATGGGTTGGGTGTCACAAGCCACACTCAAGCTAAAAATTTTCACATTTTATATGACTAGAGTTTAAGTTCATAACTTGTTATCAACCTTCTAATTTTCCCTATCTACTATACTAGGTTGACCCAATCGACCTTGTACCTCTTTCTAGCCTCTCTGTACTGTATAAGATCAACTTAGTCAACCTTTTACTATTTACAACCCCTTTTACCTCTTTTTATTATCTTTGTATACTATACTAGATTGATCAAGTCGATAACCCATTCAAGCTTATATTATTTTAGTCATTTCTTGGTTTTTTGCTTTATCATCTCTGTTTCTCCTTTTATCATGGACTTTACACCTCTACCCTATTTTTGTGCTAGTTAAACCTAGTCAACCCTATAATATCTTAGTTAATTCTTGGTTCTTTTATTTCTCATCTCTCTTTCTCTCCCTTTATCATAGACTTTCTACTTGATGACAACACTGAGTTACAATCAATAGACATGATGAACTTTATTATTCCTCATAGGGTCTCCCATAAATAGAGTAGGGATCCATTCTTAGATGATAGTAACATTCATATTTCCACTTGCACAATGAACTATGGGACCCATCCTAATACCTATTTGCATCATAATTCCCATCATTTCTTAGAGGACTAACCTGAGTTAGAGTATACCCCCAAAATGATCTTCTTTATCTCTAAATTTTGTCAACATCAAGGAAAGGATCCTTCTACCATTTACAATCTTATTATTAATGTTAAAATTAAAGACACTCACTCACCAGGTTCCAATTTATTTTATTCTCAATATCTTCCTTCAAATATGAACACTTCTTATGCCATGACCTATTTTTATTTCCTTATTTCTACCTTAATGCCTAGTATCTCAACTAACATGACATGATTTACATCTAGTGGGCCTCTCTTAAGATCTACCATCTTAATCCATTTTTTAGTGCTTCATTTTCTACCCAAAGCAATCATTCTTTTAGTTCTTCTTCCTCTTATCCATTCACTATCCATCTTTTGATACACAAGCAATTTTTTCCACTAGTGCATCACATTCTCATAATTCCTCTTAAGCTCTGATCCACACCAATAGTGGTACCCAAGCCACTAATACTAACACTAAAACTAATGAAAACCCTAATGCTTATAATAACAATAATAAAACACACCAAAATTTGTTGAAAATTCTCATTCAAATGAATGCATTTCAAGATCATAACACAAATCAAATGATGAGAATGCAAAACCACCTTCTCCACCTTTGATCTAATCCTCAACCAATGGCTTGGGCACACATTAAAAAAATGTTTCCCCACCTCCTCTTAAATATTCTCAAGTAAATATTATTCCTCAACCTAATTTGATCAACAAAAACATTAAGCATCTTCAAAATTAACCTCTTACTAATCAAATTGCTAACATTGGCATATGAGGTATAACACCTACAATTTCTTATAATGGATTAACTGATCCTACCCTTCATTTTAAGACATTTGGAAATATTTATAAGGACTGGGTCAAAGTTAAACACCTTTGATTCTAACAATGTCTTACTTAAAACCCTCATAGGTGATGCCTTGGATTCGTACAATAAACTTAGATCTCATTTTAGTACTAGTTTGGAGGATTTAGTGAATGATTTAGGTCAATTATTCCAAACTAGTGATCTTCCCAAAAACACTTTATACGATTTCATAAATTTTAAACAAAATAAACATGAAACTGCTAAAAACTTTATTAAAATATGGAAGAATTTGTTAAATAAATGTGAATATAACATGGCTAATGACAAGAGCTCCCCCTTGCGAGTTGCTCTCGCGGCTACGAGAGGACATGTGGTGAAGTCATTTGAAGTAGCAACTGAGGAAAAGACAATGAACAAACCCTAGCCTCACTTCCATTGATACACAGAGAGACTATTTTGGGAGTGATGAATGTGTGCTATAGGCATCACATGGAGCAATAGTTGAAGCGTGATGAGGCACGTGTGGTCGCCATTTATGCATGCCTAGGGCGTGCAGTCCAAGGGCTCATTGATGGGCTTTCTAAAGAGGGTAGATTGGAGTCATTTGTAGACAATGTTCATCAAGATCTATGTGATTTTCCAAATGGTATACTAGGACTGTATGCATTCAAGGTGTGAGATGAGTGCCTAAAATATATGTTTTGCCATTGTTGTATTTTGAGACACTGATTAAGGATGTCGAGGCTGTGGGCATTGTGTTTTTAGGGGTTGGGGGCATGGTGGAGCATGGCCTTTTTCTCAACTTGGCTACGGCCATCATTATTGCTAGATTTGATGTTTTATTCATTATTCAAAGTGACAGAGAAACCAAAGGTATTTTGTGGAATTTTAATGTCATGGTTAATGCTTGTGTGTCATTATTATTTATTATAATGGCAACCTACATTGTTGGCTAGGGCAGAATGCTAAAGATATATATTTTTTAGCATTCTTTACCCTATGTTGTTAGTTCTTTGAGGTTTTAGGTCCTTGTAAAACTTGGGTACTTTTATTGGACTATGTTCATGGTTTCAGGTCCCTATCAAACCTAATTTTGATGTTGCTCATCAGTAGGTTTCAAGATTGCTTTTCTTGGTGGTTGTTAAAGCTTTATCTTTCTTGATTCTATTAAAGGGTTTCAGGGTCCCTTCAAAACCTTCTTTTACCATAATCTAAAACATGGCCAATGACAATATTTTCCATCTCTTTACTAATGCCCTTTTTCCAAAATTATAATATCTAATCTGCACTCTCTATCCACATACCTTGGAAGAGGCTATTGACCAAGCTAAACATCAATATTTCCTAATTAATCAATTCATGCCACCCCAAGCTTTTGTGGATCCTCATCTCTTGATAAATAACAAAAAATTCAGTGTTACCAATGATGGTGTTATAAATTCTTATAACACCATTCACAATGTTTAAGATGTCATTCTTACCCCTTTGTCAAAACTAGCTCCCCCTTCTCAACAATATACCAATCTTCATTTACCTTCATCAAACAACATTAAAGTTCACAAACCTATATCCTCATCTAAATTAATTAAGCATATACCTAGGCCTCTTCCATGATAATGTGACCATACTTGTCCTATAAAATCTTTGTATGATCTTAACAAGTTTTGTTGGCTTCATAGTAGTTGGGGTCATTCTCATGAGACCTATATACAAATTCTTAATTTAGCTATGTATTTTATTCTTGGTCATAATTTTGATCATGATTCCATCATTTTTAATAATCAAAAATATTATGAAGTTGCTTTTAAGGACTACAAATCACATGATAAAACTCAAGCCTTAAATCAAGAAAATGCTCATTTAGCTATCTATAAAGACTCTCTTCCTAATCATCAACTTATTAAAGATAATAAAGATAAATCCACCCCTCCCACAAATAATGTTGAAAGTCTTGGTGAAATAACTTCTAAGGAGAATGTGATTATCATGGCCAATATGTGAAGGGTGATTACTTTTATTGACTCTTAACTTATCTACACTCCATATCAAACTTATCATGTTATCCAAGATTATTCTCCAACTCATTTAAATGAGTTTGGGCAAGATGACCTAATTATTTTTGATGATTTAATTTATGATTCTCCCTTGGATAACACTTCCCATTATATTTCTACCACTCTTCAATCATCTTCCAATACTAATGATAGTTAATATTTTACTAACACTTATTCTACCATTTCTGTAAATTAACTTGAACCAGCTACTTAATCATCACAACATAATTTAAAACCTTGTCCTAAACCTTCTCATTATCATCAACATAAAATTCAATGCACTTTAGATCTTCCTTATAAAAACATTCTTAACCATTATGCACCTTATATCTAGCAAGATTCTTATGGGTTATGATGATTGGGATCCCATAGCAGAACTCACTAATCCCCCCTCCCAAATTCCATTCCTTAAGCTTATGAGGACTTATCCACATCATACAAATCATCTTATAAAAGTACTATTTGATATTAATGTCCCTCATCCTCCCCTATTAATATTTAATTAAACTTTATCTAGATTTGAGGATAATATATTACAACAATGTGAAGAGATGTCTATCAACATTGACAAAACTATAGACACCTCTCTTTCTTTAAAATTTCCCATAGTCTATATGATTACTGATGAGATTCTACTTTATTTGGATGATCCTCCCTTGTTTATTAGAATCCAAATATGTGATATCCAAGTTAAGCATGAATTTATTGATGAGTGTTCTAGCACATTTTTTGATTCTCTCTATTTCATTAAGACTCTCAGATATTTAGAATGCAATCTCAAGTCTACATGTAACACCTGCCAAAGATATGATAGAAGTAAAATGCATCCTCTCAATTGTATGTGGATTACCAATACTATCCCACCTATCACCATTCACATAAAGGTGATGATATTTAACTTTCCACTTTCTTATAACATTTTGCTTTGTAGGTCATGGACTCATTGCATAAGAGTTACTGCTTCTTCTGCTTGCTAATGCATTAAATTCATTCATAATGGATATATTTATAGGATTCAAGGTGAAACTAACCCTTGGAATTTATAAAAATTCAAATATCATGGTGTTAATATACCTACTCTTGATCCTCTGCCATGTGTTCCATTCTATGAGTCTCAATGTCTTAACATTCCTATTAATTCAACTCGAGGTTATAGTGGGCATCTTGAG
Organism: Torreya grandis; assembly: GCA_037957365.1. NCBI lineage: Eukaryota > Viridiplantae > Streptophyta > Pinopsida > Cupressales > Taxaceae > Torreya > Torreya grandis. The sequence goes on from JARHVA010006410.1 coordinate 535,203, forward strand.
CTCATTGCTAACATTACTCTTAACCTCTTAGATTATGATGATGATAAACTTGATGATATTAACTTAAATATAAATAATTCCAATCTCTTACCTCATATCATCTCAAAACTTCTTGCTTCCTTACAACCTCACTCTAGCAAGCCTCCTTGGGATGACATTCTTGTAGTCTTGACCAAGACTAGGAATTATATCTACCATAATTCATCAGATCAAAAGTTCATTCTTACTTTTGTTATTGACCCTAATACCCTATATTATTATGATGGTTATTCCTTAGATGATTTGTTGTTATGTGGTCTTGTATAAGCTCGTGATGCTGAGATTGTCCATTATCATTATTCTTTATTTGAGTATTTTCAGGCATCTCATCATTTTAATTCACTTATAATTCCTATTTTTTTATTTTCCCCCTTTATTATATGGTAGACATGGCACCAAAACCTCTAATTTCTAAGGATCCATGTAGGACTATGCTCATGGATCATGTTATGACTGAGCCTTACCATTTTGCTAAGTACCATGACCCTTATAGCTAGTCTACTCCTGAGGTTAGTGTAACTCTACTTAGACCTTTTGTAGATCCTACTCCTCCCTCAATAGATCTCACTATATTTGATACTATTTACACTCTTTCTATTATTGAGCCTACCCTTGTTTCTAATTCCATTTCTCCTCCTATTAAGCCTTGTTCCATTCCTTTCTCATCATCACCCTCCCTTGGTGATGGTTTACTTCCTTTGCCTAAGATGTATCTATTTCCCACCAAATGGTTTTATGAGTATTTTCCCTCTTCTTTCACTTGTGCTACACCTCCTTATATGAGTGTTTATAATAAAAACACTCACAAGTGTATCTGTTGCTTCCATGGGAAAGATAATCATTCTTCCCCCCATTTTCACAAGTTATGATAATATATTGATACATTTCATCATTCTTCCCCATCATCAGATAAAACCATAACTCCCCCAAAAGTAATTCTTAAATATCTACAATGTATGGTGAGGTATATTATCTATGGCATTTATGTGGCACCCATCATATTGATCATTGTCACATCCTTTAACAACATCTTAAATATCACCTTATAGCCATTCCTAGACCTTATACCACTCCTCTCATAGGTCATCCCCATAATAAGGCTCCTATTTATTCTTCTATGGTTCCACCTCTTATGGTCCCTTCACCATCATTTGTGCCACCACCTATGATTCCTTCACCTATGGACCTTCCCTCACACATGGATCCTTCTCCATTAGTGATTCTTAAATATCCAATAGAGCCTAATAATTTTCTATAATCACTTAAGATAATTTATGCATGCATGCTATCTAATTTCCTACGATGATTCTCTTCTACTCTAAACCTTCCCCATGTCTTTAGTAGGACCCATGTTGGACTAGTATAGTGCCATCAGTAGGCACTCCCTCTTTTCTTTTTCCTAACTTGATAAAACATTATTAAACCTCTTCACCATCAACATATCCAATAAAGTATCCATCACTACCCTATATTATATTCACTAATTTAAGGATGAATCCATTACCAATTTCATTGATTGATGGAGAGGGTTGATCAACCAACTCTCCTTCTCCTTACCCAACATAAATTAATTGAAAAATTCTCTTGGGGATGTGCTAAACACATATCATCCACCTTAAAATTTAAAACATTTCTAACCTTTGATTAGGTGTTTACCATGACTAAAAAGATGGAAATTTGAAAAATTCATGAAGGCAAACTTAAGCTTTGAAATAAGAATGCTAGTTTCAAATATACTAAAGCTTCATCTAAACCTTCAAACCATTCCAAATCCAAAGGAGTAGAAAATGTAATTATATTTAAAATGTCTCTTACTCTTGTGGTTATCCAATCCAACCCATTTACCTCTTCTAACCAAAATTCACATTCCCAAAACTGCTTTGCGCAAAAACAATGTGATCCTTTAGAGGAGTCTTATGATTTAGTTTTGGAGAAATTGTTGAAAGCTTCCATAATCCATATTCCTCCAATAAAACCCCATAAATAATTTGATTCATCTTATCCTATATCAATTTTGGATAAGGAGAATAAGATGTGTAACTACCACTATCTCATTGGGCATAATGTTGATAGATGCCAAACATTTAAAAACATAGTCCAAGACTTCATCAATAAGGGTGAACTTGTAATGGATAACCCAAAAATACCACTAAATAATTCTCTTTACATCTTTCATTAATTCTTTCCAAACCGCCCACCTTTCTAAAAAAATGAGCATAAGAATTTGGAAATATCCCATAAACATAAGGTTTATTTATTAAACATTATTCTTAACAAACTAATAGTTGATAAACCCATGAACCAAACCACCACACATTCTGCACTTACTTCCATAGTGGAAGTACCCACTGTTTCCTTATAACTATTTACAAATGAAAAGGAAACCAATACCATCCCACCTCTACATCCATTTGGTCTCTCCTTGGAAACCACCACTGAAGAATCCAAGTCTACCTATAAACCATTTTCAAGGTTGGTCCAAAATATAGAATTTTTATCACAACCAAACCTTGACTAAGATATGTTTTGAAACCATCTTGGGATTCCATACCCTACCATGAATGAGTCAAAAAAACCGCCATCCACCCAACCTTTAACCTCCATAAAGGTAACCACCACTACCTCAACCAAACCAAAAAACACATACACATCTCAAACTTCAAACAAACCCACCAACCTAACTCCTTCAAAAACAAATAAAATAAACCCCACTACCCCACTACCCCATTAAAACCTAGGTGGCCTTCAAAATCAAAATCTCACCCATCCATCCTTGAAATTAGAGTTTACCCCACCTAAAATTTCATATACCAAATGAATAAAAAAGATTGAACAACCTAGGATTCAAAAACCTAAAACCATTTCACCTCTCATTTTAGATTTACCCTCCATATTAGGCCCAAACCCCTCATCTATTGTAGATCCTTTCCTTCCACCTTGTTGAAAAATCCAATCCCTCCAATAAAGAAACCATGGATCCAAACTCCTCTTTCTCTCACACCTCCAGCCATCCATACCAAACCCTCAACCCCAAAACCATCTACAAAAATCATTTAACAAACCAAAGATTCACTAATTAAGCCTACACATAAAAAGGTACCAAACCCAATGATTATAACTAAGACTTATACCTGCTTAACACCATTATCAAAATCCTATTCTACCATCTTAAAAAGGTTGATGAAAACTTTCTACATATCCTTACCTCCCATCAAACCGTTTAACACTCCTAACCCCAAACCAACTTGGTTCAATGATAACTTAATCTATGCATCCATAGGATAGTTCTTTATTTACACACACACACACACACACACACACACACACACACACACACACACACACACACACACACACACACACACACACACACACACACACACACACACACACACACACACACACACACACACACACATATAAATATCTTCAAGACATAATACAAAATCTATGTGACATAGATGATCTTTTGATAGAGGAAATTATGCTTATCCCATCTTAAATCCAAAAACCTAAAACTATCACCCCACATAAACCTACCAACCCACATACATTCCAAATTGACACCATCCATGTGGTCACTCAATCACAAATACAAAATGATAAAGGGAAATCCAAAGTATCCATCCCTTATAAATACCCTTATTTTATGGAAGCACGCAATCACCTTCACCAAAGCCCAAGATTTATATCTTAGGTATAGCCTAATCCAATCCATCTAAACTAATATATAGGCTAGTCATTAAAAACCTTCACCAATCCCTAGTGAAGATGACCATATATGAGTTGATACAAACCTTTACCCAACACCATAAAACTATGTTGGAAGATTTTTAATAGATTTAGGTTCAAACCAAAGATCCTCAACCTCTATTATCCCTTATTGGGGCCCTCTATCTATAAACCCTCATCATATTCTAGGATTTAAAAATACCTCTTATCCACCTAGATGATCCATATCCTCCCCTCTTCATCATCAACCACATTAATCAAACTCATAACAAAAGGGTTATAATTGATGGGGTTTATATCATCAATATCATCTCATCTCATGCGTATGATCAACTTAAGCTTCCTAAGAAAATCATGTCTAAAACTACTATTAAACTTTGATATTTTAATGACATAATGGAAAGCACCTTAGGAACAGTCATATTTCATATATGGTTAGGTCCTCAAACTCTCCCTGAGATATTTTATGTTGTATAAGGGGAGTTTCAATACAATGTATTATTTATTTTCCCTTGGATCTGTATCATGGGTTATGTACCATCAACATTGCATGTGTTCCTCAAATTTGAACCTGAGGTTAAAGCACATGTCATTCCATCTAAACCTCGTCCATTTAAGTCATGCAATATGACTTACCATCCCAATGATTTTATCATTCTATTAAATTATGTGTCTTATTCATCCTCCATTAACAAATGTTCTACAATATTTACAATACCTTCTTCCCAAACCCCTATGAAAGACCCTTTGGAATCGACATTCTAATGGCTTTTTATTGAATAATATCACATATTGACTCTATATACCTTTACTAATCCTCAATAGTGTGCAAATCTTGATCAACATCCTAGATATTATTCTAACATTAGAACCACCATCCCTTTCATTATTCCCAATTTCCAAACCATCTTTATGTATGGGGGACTCAATCAACTAGCTTCATCTTGCAATGCCTCATCTTCTGTCAAAACATTCACTTTTGATTTTTATTTCTTGGATAAACCAAAGTTTTCCCAGACATACATTCATCAATGTGCTTGGAAAATATTTATTTTAGGCCATTATGAACATGGACCACATGAAATTATCCCATGTAAAACTCAAAAGGATCATGAATGGCATGGTCTTGGATTTATTTAACTAGAATAACCAACTAACCCACCTTCTATCACAATCATTGAGGAAAAAACCCCATCCTCACCAACCCTTTCTTCTTTAAAATTTGATGATCTCAATTCCATCCCTCTTAAATTAATTTTGATCAATATGATTATTTTGGGACCCTCACCTATCAAACTCATGGGGAAATGAAAACCATTCCTCTATCTCATCTTGAGATGGTTTAATATAATTCTCCTACCATTAATACTATATAGTGTCAAGATAATGATTCCCTTCTCTCCTATCTTGTTACTAAAAATTTCTCTCTTCACAAATACCTTCATCCTAATATGTTGACCATGCTTAATGAATATACCATTGATATTAACTTGGGCACTCATGATAACCCCTACATAATCAAAATTGGCCAATCTTTAGATTATTTAAAGCATCAAAATTTATATTATTTTCTATGTGACCATATCATAACATTTACTTGGTACTATAGGGATATGCTTGGAATACACCATTCCATAATCATCCAAAATAGTGTCACCAACCTCTATACCAAGCTTGTTAAAGCTTTGAAGGTTGCACTCTCACATTGACCTTCTTGTTAAATAATAGATTCATTGTATCTTATTTATCATCTTCATCCAACTCATTAACTATCTATAATGGCTATCAAATGTTATTCCTATCAATAAAATAATAGAGGGGCCTTTTATTTGTATGTATTTTCATGACCTCAACATTGGTTATCCAAAATATGACATTCCTTTGCCAAGCATTGACTAGCTTACTATTCTAACTACTAGCCATGAGATGCTATCTCTTATGGATGGATTCTTGAGCTATAACCAAATCTTAATCTCCACAATATCTCAATATAAAACTAATTTCATCATCCCATAGGGAACCTTTTATTATAGGGTCATGCCTTTTTTCTTAAAAAGCACTAGAGCAACCTATCAGTATGCCACGACATACATCTTTCATGACCTCATACATAAAAACCATGGAAGACTATTTAGATGACCTTCATAAGTAAAAATGTCATAAAAACCATTTAAAAATCCTTAAATTCATCTTTTACTACCTTATCTAATTTGATGTTTGCTTTAACCCAAATAAATGTGGTTTGGGGTCTTATCAGGTAAGCCCCTTAGCTTTATCATTTCCCTTTACTATGTATAAGTTAATCTCGATAAAGTAAAAGCAATACTAGACATGACTCATCCAATTAACCTTAAGCCAATTCATAGTTTTTAGGGGAAAATTTAATCCATTCATCATTTTGTCTCTCAATTATCTGATAGATACCATATTTTCATCACCTCCTTGAGAAAGACATCTCCTTCAAATAGAATGAAGACTATCCAAAGGATTTTGAATCATTGAAATGGTACCTTCTTTCTCCACCTATTCTTATCCCTCTAAAATAGTACCAAACCTTTTATCTCTACATCTCTACCAAAGACCATTCCTTAGGTTACATGCTTTCACATTGTGATGATCAACATAAGGATTAGGGGGTATAATTTATAAGTCAAACACATGTCGAGTATCAGAATCATTATACCCATACCAAGAAATTATTCCTTGCATTCTTTTCATGCCTTCCAAAATCTAACACTACCTCCTCAACCACAAAACTTTTATCATAAATAACACTGACCCCCTCAAGCACATGCATTCTAAGCCATAAAAAAATTGGCATATGGCTAGATGGCTCATTATTTTAGTTGAGTTTGATATTTATTTCCTTCAACAAAATTTAGTCAAATGGAAAATCATTACTGATAAATTATTTGAAATCCCTTTAACTAACAACCAACTTCTAACCTTGAGTTTTCCATCACAACTCTCTCTCTCTCTCTCTCTCTCTCTCTCTCTCTCTCTCTCTCTCTCTCTCTCTCTCTCTCTCTCTCTCTCTCTCTCTCTCTCTCTCTCTCTCTCTCTCGAGGAGACATTACTTATTAAATGACCATGTTCTTTAATGGATCAAAATTTCAACATGGTAGGGGTGCCAAATCATAGTTATACCCCTTGAATGTGACACTTTTCCCTTGTCCTTCAAACTTAAATTTTATTTCACCAATAATATGGATGAGTATAAGGACTTATTTTTAAGTCTCTAAACACATCTGTCGTTAGAAGTAAAATTGATAAACATTTTTTGTGAATCCCAACTTGTGGTTAATAAAATTAATGGTTCTTACTAGTGTATAAATTATGTTGTATAATAATACAAATAAGTGTTATATATATTATTGATGTCATTTGATCATTAACTCATCCAAGCCACTCTGCATTCAACAAACAAGTTCTCTAATACCCTGGCTTCTCTTGCTTCAAAAATCTCATCTACACCTTCAGTTACCAATATATTTTTCACCATCCATAGTCTTATCCAACCCTATTACACCAAAATAGACATCCCTTCCATCTTCAATGTGGAGGAAACCCAATCTAATATTTTGTATAAGAAAATATTTTACTATCTTACCTTAGCCACATATCTTTTGACCTATCTAGGAATGGTATAAAAGATTTTATATAGAGTAATTATTTCTATACCATACTAGGGGGAATTATTTACAATCAAGGATTTAATGGTCTCCTTTTAAAATTCCTACATAGTCATGAAATCCCTCATACAATCCAATAAACTCATGATGGGATTTGTGGATGACACTTTAGTGGTTTAGCTATCACTAAGTGCATCCTTCACCTTGGCTAGTATTAGCCTACCCTTAACGAAGACTATTATGATTATGTCAAGAAGTGTGTCAAATGTCAACAACATGCCAACTTGGATCATATTACTAGTCATGGACTTCATGTTTTTGAGGTTTTTTGCCCCTTCTCTTAGTGGGAATTAGATATAATTGGTGAAATCAACCCTCATTATTTTAAGATACATCATTGTATCATCACCAAGATAGAATAATTCATGAAATGCGTAGAGGCTATTCCCCTCATCTCAACTAAATGTAATAAAATTATCAACTTCATTAGTCATCATATCATCTACCACTTTGGTGTTCCTCACAAAATCAACATTGATAATGGAAAATCATTAAAAAAATAAAGTAAGCAACCTTTACAACACCTTTGTAATTAAGTTAAGCTTCTCATCTTCATACTATCAAAAAGATAATAGACAACTGAAGCCTCTAGTAAAAAATAAAATAAAATTCTAACCAAAATGGTCAATTAATCTAGTAGGGTTTAACACTTATACATTCCCTTTGCCTTACGGGCATATTAATCTAGCATTCAAACCCCTATCGGTGCCACCCCTTTATCACTTGTCTATGGTGTAGAATATTTCTTACATCTTGAAGTGCAAATTCCCTCCATTTGTATATCCCTAAAGGATATAATATCATAAGGAGACTGTTGTTAATAACATCTAGCCAATTTTAACTACTTGATGAGAATCATTTGGTGGTACTTAAACATCTTCATGAATATCTAGAGTGCATCAAACATGCATTTAAGAAACACCTAAGATCATGAAAATTCAATATTGGTGATCTCATCTTAAAATAAAATCAACATGTAACTAACATGGAAAGAAGCAAGAAGGGAAATTTTAATTTCAATTGGCTTCGACCATTTATCATCATGGATAAGATTCATTTATGATGTTATCGGTTATAATCCCTTGAGGGAAAACTAAAACCCAATCCATCAATGTTTTGCATTTGTGACTGTTATCTTGTTAAAATAAGTTCTAAATCACCTTATGTATAACTTAAACTTGTCCTTTATTTTAAAAATTTATCACCTTAATATCCATATTTTAAGGAAAACCAATTAAAGCAAAGAATTGTGTGATTATCCATTATAGTTTTAGCCTAAATTCTAAACAAGGGTACCATGGATATACCCATGACATGATTCTCATGGATATTTTTTATCCATTATAGGATGGATCCTGATGGTCATTTCTCTTAAACACCCTATAACCCACTATTTAACCTTCTTGTGCTATGGTTTTACCCTTATAAAAGGAAACATTAATCTTATATAAACATGCCCAGACCTCAAAATACAAAAAAAACAAAAACAATATATCTTATGGGTCATATCTAAAAGTATAGACTACTCCCTTAAAGGATATCTACCAAAATAATTCAAAATTACTTCAAAACATAATAATATATCTTATGGGTCATATCTAAAATTATAGACTACTCCCTTGAAGGATACCTACCAAAATAATTCATAATTACTTCTAATTCTCATGGATATTTTTTGTCCATTATAGGATGGATCTTGATGGTCATTGTCTATTAAACACCCTATCACCCACTATTTAAACTTCTTGTGCTATGGTTTTACCCTTATAAAAGTAAACATTAATCTTATATAAACATGTCTAGACCTTAAAAAACAAAATAAACAAAAATAATATATCTTATGGGTCATATCTTAAATTATAGACTACTCCCTTGAAGGATACCTAACAAAATAATTTAGAATTACTTCAAAACATAATAATATATCTTATGGTTCATATCTAAAATTATAGACTACTCCCTTGAAGGATACCTACAAATATAATTCAGAATTACTTCAAAACATAGACTAATCCCTCGAATGATGGCTATCAAAATGAAATAAATAATAAGATTAGACCACTTCATTGAAGGATAGCTAAGTCAAACATTTATCAAGAAATTAATCACATGGAAACTTTCTGCATTGATTTGCTTCCCCAACCTATCAAACCACAATATCATGAAAAGACCCATCGTCAAAATTAAAAAAAATTAAATATATATGTGTGTGTGTGTGTGTGTGTGTGTGTGTGTGTGTGTGTGTGTGTGTGTATTATATGTTTTTATATATATATGTATATATGTATGTGTGTGTGTGTGTGTGTGTGTGTGTGTGTGTGTGTGTGTGTGTGTATGTATGTATCCTAAAGAAAGATTAAATCAACTTTCAAAAAATTAATTTTAGACTTCCCACATCGATCAGTCTATACCAAAATAAGAAATGGACTTGTTTATAAAGGTTTCTAGGTCACTTATAGAAATGGTAAGTCATCCACACAAGAATGATACACTATCATCCATCTCCCTTTTTACCCTCTAAAAATCAAGGGATTTTGAGCTTACTTGACACTACATGATAAAGATACATCTTAAACAAATAAACAAATGTTAACACAAAGCATGAAATGGGTTTATGTTCAAAATCCAATCCCTCTTTATATTTTGGTCCTTCCTAATGAAAGAGAACCAAGTCTCCTTCTTATTTATCATACCTTCTTGTTGTTACATTTAGTAATATGTTTGTCTTATGATTGATTAAACATTATTATCGCACTTTTTTTCCCTCTTTTTACATCATCATTGATCTATATGTTAAGGTAGTTTCAAACATTTTAAACCATCTCTCATTCAATCTATTAGAAATAAATGGCATCATTATTCACTTACTAACATTAATACATTTTATAACATTATGTGTTTAATTATATGTTGTCACATTATATATTATTACCAATCCAAATCATTTATTTAGGTGTTTTTATTATCATGAAAACATTTTATTTATTGTAGTCATTATAATCAACATAACTAAACTACATCAATCATCTCATAAATAATCCTAAGTTAAACTACGTTATCCATCACATCAACATCACCATGTATTTTCTATGGTGTATGAATTAAAACAACATCTCATGTTAGTTTTTAAAACTATATATACATTATAATCCAATCAATCTTGCTTATCATCAAGCATAAATCAGGTTAATTTATCACATAAAAATCATAATGAGTTTTTATCATGTATAAAACAAACAACATTTAATCATTTTTTTTCTAAAAATGAATCAACAACCATGTATTATATCAAATATGCATCTAAGTATGGGATCACATGGATTCATTAACTCAAATATCAAAATCTAATAAATTAAGTCAAGCATGCACCTATTAATAGGAAAATGCCAAACCATAATCCAAATATGTCCTCATAAAACATCATAAACATGAATCATAACATAAGCATAACATAAGGAATCATAAATCACACCATCACATCAGACATCATCATCAATAACAACATAACTCAAACAAAGTGATGAATGTGTGTGTGTGTGTGTGTGTGTGTGTGTGTGTGTGTGTGTGTGTGTGTGTGTGTGTGTGTGTGTGTGTGTGTGTGTGTGTGTGTGTGTGTGTGTGTGTGTGTGTGTGTGTGTGTGTGTGTACCCATCTTACTCTCAAAATGATATATACATATTGATACATCAGCTCATAAGTTAGAATAAAAATGGGTAATGTAACATGTAACATAGAAGTTAGTAATCTATGGTGTAGGGGTACTACTATCCCCGAAACCCTATCTGTATCTATGACATGTTTGTGCACCTATGGATGTCATGACACTCTTGGTTGTAGTATTTTTAGGGATCCTTGATATAATAATCTTTTCTAGATACTCTATGTAGTGGAGTACATCTAGAAGGCTACTAAAAACATGTCCCTCATATTATCTCAGCTCCTCCACTATCACAGTATATCTAGTCAATATAATAGGCTAAGATGGTCCCATTATAACTCCCATCTTACTCAGAGCATATACACTCTATGATGGTTTTCCTCCTGCATATCTAAGAGCATCCCTCTCAACTATCACCAAGATAAATGATGCCTATAAACCATCTATCTCATGAGTGATAGTAGTCAGTTGTCCATGTGTAGTGTCTCTCTTTTGGGTGACTCTAGGTAGCTATACCTATAAGATATCCCTCTCTTGTGCCATCATCATTATCTATCCTAGTGTTTTATATCTCTCTTATATCATAAAATTAAGTGATGCCTATAGGGAATCCTATGATACTCTCATTATATCCCTCTTTGTAATGACTATCTATAAATTAGGTCATCCTCCTCCATCTCTTCATCCTCACACTCTTCCTCACTCTTTTTCTCACCTATCTCCTCACCCTATCCATCATCCCCTCCAACATCAGGACCCTATACTTTATCTCCACTATAAACTATAGGGTGTCATGTCTACCATGAAGAAATATACTTAGGATTCACCCTAGCATAATCCACTATTGTAGGGGATGGTAGCTTCTTATATAGTGACTCATCCTTTGATGGTTGTGGTAGACATAGTGGTACCTTTATGTCCTCTCATTAATATATCAAGAATAATCCTAGATCAGCCTATACCAAGCCATACTACCACCTCAAATAGTTGAAATGTATCAACTCCATTTTATGATCCCTCCTCCCATATATAAATATAATGATCTAAAGGTAAAATATTTATTCATGCAATCCCTTCCATGATGGGAAACCTACGTATAGTCTACAAATAACTTGACCATCTACTAGAGCATCAAGTTATTACCTGAACCATGATATATCTCTAACCACCACATATACCTATGGTAGTTCCATATCTGATCTCCACCTCATAAAACAAACTTTGAATCATGCCTAGTACCATGCCATCCATCATAATCAAATTATCTACAAAATGGTGATATGCTCATAAACTCAATAGTGTAGTAAGAATTATACACTCATTTTATATTTTTATGCATTAGATATCCCCATAGCTCTCAATAAACCTATATTAAAAGTGTTAGTTCCCATACATACATTGTTTAATCCTCATGAATCTCTACTAGAGCACCATTTAGAGCCTAGGAATACCTCCCACCACTAGAACCTAGTAGTGCATAGCAAATAACTACTATTATCATCATAGTCATTAGTCTCCTCCTCTCTATGCCCAATTGATAAATATCCTCAAAGTAGAATCCTCACCATGGTGTTAGGCCTCTACTAAATCCTCACCATTTAATAGATCCATATGTGAGTCTAAATCATTACCATAAAAAGGCTCTAATGCTTAACCCTGTATAGGTAGCCTCAAGATCCTATGGGCATCCTCCAAAGTAATGATCACCTCTCCAATCACTAGCCAAAATGTGTTGGTGGATGGATCCCATATATTGTTGAGGTCCACCAACATCCCTATGTCATGAGGCATGTGATGATAATTTTAAATCCCACCAAGACTAACCACCATCATGTGGGCCCACTCATCACCATTCATATCTCTATGTAGCTCCTTGAGTAATATTGGCACATGATCCTACATCATCAATAAGGACCTCACTAATAGGGTTAGATCTTCATATTATAAACCAATGAATATTCAACCTAATCTACTATTGTTTTTCCACCTATACACTTATATATGTTCATTCCTTCCCATACTTACCCACACCAACAACCATCTTTGAATATCCTAGTCTCATTTTCCTTACCAAAAAGCTTTTATAATTATTTTAACCTATAGCTACTCCTAGTGATCCTTAGACTTGTACCATTACCCTAACTACTTACTTAGCTAAGAAATTCATACCCACACCTCCTACATCCTTTTCTATCCCTTAAACCTTCCCAAATACTCACACACACATTCTAAAATAATCTACATTATTCTAAAATTCAAACACATTTTACAATATTTTAAAAACTTTTTACCCCCCTAATACTCACCCTCTAACAGATATCAGTCGTAGGTTAACTAACACTAGCTCCCTATAAATCAATACTATTTCTCTAATGATTGAGGTTAGTTGACATTGACTGACATTGGTCACTATGTTTTTAGGACTAAACCATCAAACCCTAATTTAAGCCAAAACACAACTAAATAATATTCCTAGCCCTTTCTTTTTCCTACTCCCAAACCCTCTCTCTACCCTCCCCTACTTTATTTACTAGATCTACCCAAGCACATTAAAATACCATAATAATTTCAAAAACAAAACAACCATAATTGTAACCTACCTCGTATCACATCCATCTCCATGGTGGTACCTTCTTCCTAGCCACCATTTGTCCTTTTCCTTCTTCTTTTTCTTTACCTAGATACATGATCGATTTTATCCCAAGAGGTACCCTCACATGGTCCACCTATATTCATATCCAACACTATCACACTCACATAACAAACAATTCACTCCCATTACCACTTGCACAAGATCCACTCACCTATCATAATCACATCTCATTTGGATGTGAACTTATTGGCTCAAGTTACTCTAATTTCAAAAAAATGGTAGTAAAAAATCAAAAGATAATACTTTTGACCTTTTTATCATTGGCCCCTTTTTCTAGTGTTTGGTCTATGATCGATCTTGGTCACAGCTTGGGTTAGGATGACTGACATTGGTCATTCCCACCTTGGGATGACTGGTATTAGTCATCTCAGTTAGGGTTTTTCCCCTAAATCATAAAACACCTATAGTTCCCTTTCACACAATTGATATCCCATACCAGTACAACACTTTGTATCTAGCTCATCAACTAGAACTTGGAGATCACCTTATTCTCCTTCACGCCCCATAGCTAATTTACCTCAGCTTGATCACTATTTCTACTATTTGTATCTTTTTTGCACCACCCTTGCATTAATTATTTTGATCATGAAGCCTACCTTTCCATGTTTGACATCCTTAAACATGTGTGTTATTTTGTGTGTAACCATTTAGGTGCATCACTACATGACCACTTATGGTCCCAATACCTACATCCCATTTCATCTTCTTAGTATCACAACCTAATTTTGGCTCCTAGAGTAAATTAATACCTCACCTAGGAGACTTGCATTTATAAGTGCAACCCATATCAACTATGCATGATGTTATGTTCACCTATCATTTATTATTCTATGTGTAACCTTATTTAACAAATAATTAACCAATTATAGCCTCATTTATGTGTAGTTTATGCGATTGCACTTCATTTCATTTTATGCACCAATTTATGCTTCTAAGCCTAATCATGTAACCAACATTATCACCCACTTGTCCACTTGTCAGATCCACACCATATTTCATTTTCACCCCATCAATTCTTAGTTTGAGGGGGAACACTACCTTCTAAATATGGGGCATCCAACCTTCCACTAGATCATTAGTTTTTTTTTGTAGTTTTTTAATGTAAACTATGCAATAGAAATGGGCAAAATATAGACACTAGAAAACCAGACCAATAGTTCTAGATATCATAGCAAAAAATTTCAATCCCCTTGGCCCTTTTGGGTTAGAAGATTTCTTAACCCCCTTAAAACACCCTTGTACCCATTTACACATGTTTATCTAAATTAATTTATTAATTAAGCTAATATATCCTATTTACACCTCACCCTCACTAAATTTATGGCTAACTTAGAGACACCTAGCCATAAGACCATTTCATACCTTGGCATTTAAAGTCCTAACCTCTTAGACTATTTATACCTTCATGACCATGCCTCCATAAGTGATTTTATACCACTTCTATGGTCTTAATGGCCAAAATTAAGTTAAAAACACTATTTTTGGCAATTAAACCATTTCCACCTTGACCAACATTGGTCATCGCTTGATCGATGTCAGTTGACTAAGATCAACATTAGTTACATAAGGATGCCTTGAGACTAATCATCAAGAGGTTTAATCATTTTGAGAATGTATCAAAAATATTATACAAATTTAATCTTTCTGGTGAGGCAAAGAACTTGTCCATAGATTAGGAAGTGCTTCATTATCATAAGATTGAAGATTCAAGTGCCATTACTCTACCCATTTTGTTATAGGCCTCTAATCAGCTCACACTCAACTTCAAGTCATCTTCAAGCCATCAAATCCATAATAGCTACGTAATTTTTTCTTTTCATGAGTTTATAATTTGGTTTTGGTAGTTTAATACTTTCACCCACTTCCAATATCTCCTCCCATACTCTCTTTTGTATTGGAGTTCTATAACTCTAACATCCCCCTTTTCACCAAATCTTGACTAACCATTCCTATTTTTTATAGTGTTAAACCATTACATTTGATATCCCTTAGTATCTATTTTGTATTTAAAACCAAAAAACAACCTCCAAATATCCCACAAAATGCCTTTGCAACTAGTCTAAAGTCTATTTTTACCCAATGACAAAATTGTGATAAATCCACAGTGACTGACATAGGTCATCATTGATCGACATCAATTACACTTAACCACCATTAGTTACCAAATGACTAGAATTTGTCTCTTTGTAATTATTTTTACCAAAAATAAAAAGTTAAAATCACCTATTAACCCTAACCCAAAATCTTGTTTTTCAATCCTTGTCACAACATAGAGTATTAATTAATTATATGAATCACATTTTATCACTAGCATTTTTTTTGAACTAGTTAATACTATTTTGTTAAAATAAATCATTTCCCTTGAATTTTTTTTATTACATTATGATTAAGTACTTTTCATTACTTTATGTAAGCATCCCTTATCAAAAAAATTCATAACTTAACTTGTTAAATGATTAGATTGACAGCTTTCCAGTGAAGTCTTGTACTTTTTGGATATAACACTTACTAAGAGATTCACCTTCGAGTTTTACTAATAAATCTTATATATAGTATTATTCTTATTATATGTCATTCCTCCCAAGATAAAGAGGAGTTATTCACATCATTTGGATCATATAGTACTCAACTACATCCAAGTTCATCTACACCTTCTCCCTTTCTTTAAAGTTTTACTTGTTTTTTAAAAGCAAAAAAAACAAAATACAAAAATATAGTGAAATACTTCTTGACCTATATATGGATTAATTTCTACATATTGTGTTAGAGTAGGTTTCGTAATTTATACATATGGTGACCAATATGGAGGGAATGTTAGGAATTAGTCCTTACATGGGTGCACTTGTTAGTTTAGGACTTCACATTAGATAAAATATTAATTAATGATTGTGTGAAATTAATAAGTGAAGATTTATAATTTAAGTGATATTTCATAAGTAATATTCACATGAAAATAGGAATTTTTAGGATTATTGAGAGATATATATAATAGGGGATAAAAGGAGACATTTAGGGAGTGGATTAGGAAGATATTTAAGTTATTTTAGATCAGGAAGATCTCCCTATTTTTATGAGGTTGTTACCTATAAATTTAACCTCTCTAATAATGAATAAATATGTTGGATGATTTACACTAATTTTTTTTTGCATATTTACAAACTTGAGCTTTAGCTCAGCCTAGATATGGAGTAATTTATATAATACATTGTTATTAAATCTAAAAATAAAATTAAAATATTATACAAATAGTTAAATACTAAAATGAGTTTATTAGAAACTATAATAATTATCTCATAATTTTCTTGCCCTTATTTTTAATAAAACATGATAAATCCAATGGAGAAGTATTTAATGTAATCAATTATGTGAAGGGAAAAATGACTAAGATGCACCCAACCATCAGTGGCCCTCACCAACCCAATAATTGACCTCAAAATTATAAGAATCCTATAAATAAGAACATGTTCATAATATGAATAACTATAACTAAAAATATTTTGAGATTATTTCCACCAATATATAGTAGAGATTAAAAATATAGTCATATCAAGAGTACCAACAACAACCAATATAAAAATAAAACTAAACAACAATTTAAGGTTTTTAACTCAAAATTAAAAATATAATAAAGAAGCGTAAATTACATTTTTTAAAGTTTCAAATTGATATAAAGATGTAAATTATATAAAAATGAAAATGCACCTGACCTATAAATCAATCCTAGATCGAAGAAGATAAATCCTACTTACACTTCCATTTATTGATACATTAGGTATTCAAGGTCATGACTAAGATGGATCCACCACACCTAACCAAGGAATATCTTACCATAATAACATCACTATAGAGGGTTTTAAATCCTTTATTCAAGAAACACTATACAATAACCATATATGGGTCCTATGTTTTCATATTAAATAAGTATATGCAAAGTATAGTAAAGTCTAATCTAGTGCTCACAAAAGCTTGTGACATAAAGTGGGGGTAATAAATTTTATCTAATAAAGTATAGGAGTAAAGTTAGAGATACTTACCTTGAATATGAACTCATCGAGACTCAATCTCTCCCTTGGATAAAGGTTATTCATAAGAGGTTGTTGTGTTTTTTAAGGATAAATAAGATATACCAAAGCATCTAATACTTTTCAATAAGATAAAAGTGTTATCCAAGTATAAACCCTAAGTAATAGATCATCAAGTATAATGGTTGAAGAACATATTATAAATAAGAGTAAATGAATAATTAACTATGTTATCTCTCTAAGAAATGGATAAATGAATGTGTATATATATATTTGAATCTAACCCTAAACCTTTTTGAAATTTTAGTTGTTAAGGTCAAGCCAATTCAACTCTATATCATTAATTGATAAAAACAAGTTATGTCCTAGTTGAGGTTAGCTAAGGCTGACTTAAACCTATAACATGCAAATATCAATTAGAGTAAAGGGTCAGCCAAAGGCTAAAATTGTTTGATAAATGTCAAAAAAGGGTTTTAGGTTTAGATAGGGGCTAAGTAATGTAGTTAATTATTTAGATAAGTGTGTAAGGGAAGTGTCTAATATTATTTAATTATATAAGATATGGTTATGTAGATAGAAAGTGGTGGTATAGAGGAAAATAGTCTAATGAAGCACCAATGGTATACTGACCCCTTTCTTGGTGCACCCTTTAATCTGGGAACTTACAAATATTGAGACTCAATGGGTTATTTCAAAATAGAAAGAATAAGTAATTGATAGATTTTCAAAATATTATATGTATATATATATATATATATATATCCCCCACTTTAAGCTCATCACATGTCACTTAGTTGTAATGGGTGATGGTACTTCAAGAAAAGAACATAGAAAGATATAAATCTAAAGCTTAGTAATTTACAATATTTTAAAGAATAAAATAACAGGAAATAAATTATTGAAAGGAAATAACTTAAATAAAATTAATGTATGCATACGTCAACTTAGCTCTATTATAGGATCATTGTCTATTGTGTTTGTAGATTTGATCATGGAGGGTGCAAAGACTACTTTGGATAAACCCAACGATACATAACTAAAAAGCAAAAAATAAATAAACATAGGAAAGCCAAGATAACTTAACATGTGTAAGAATGATGTACTTAGAAATTTGGTAAGTTGGGGTGATAAATTCTATGTTAGGAAAAAATGACCAAGACAAAATTAAGATTAAATTGCATAATTAAGGATCCAAGGTTACTAAATCACCAAAAAATTCAAATAGGTAAACCTTAAGTAAGAAAGGTAAATAAACCATGTCAAACCAAGGATACAAGTAAAAATGGTAATCAAACATCAATGTGAAAGTAGTAAAAATATTTACTTAAACAAAGATGGGAAAGTGAAATAATGATGAGTGAGAAGTAACCATCCTTACACAATCATCAATGAAAAAAGTACATAAAATGGAAAACAACTTTGGTGAGTTGATAATTAACAATCAAACCTCATTCAACAATGGAAAAAATAATAAAAATAGAATTACATGTAGTTGTCTGAAAAAAGGAAGTATGGGAAATATAGAAATGGATGTAGTTGTTTGAGAAAAAGGAGGTACAATAACGGAATTTTTTAAAATAAACCAAGGCATTACTAAAAATGTAAATCAATGGTATAAAGAAGATAATCCATAGTTACTCAATCATATTGTTTTATCCTAAATATAGATAAAATCAAAATAATGTAGTGCTAGCATGTTTTTAATATGTGAATAAGAGGAAATATAGAAATGGGAAAACATATTTAGAATCAAACTTGCCTAATAAGGGGGATAATGAAATGGGTGGTGGGGAAAATGAACTAAAAATAAAGTTAGAGAAACTATTTATCAAAGTCAAGACACTTAAATTAGGTTTTTCAAAATAAGATGAATTTAGACATTAAGGACTTTGAAGAACTTATTTTAGCCACACAAATATAGGTCATCAAATTAACTATGAATATCATCCTATGAAGGATATATGCATGAAAATTAAAATAGACCTACCTTCCCTTAACATGTTCCCCATTCCTTAGGACCCATTATATAGTCAATGATCTATTCCAAATAGTAAGTACTCACATGATAAAGTAGGTAGGACCATAGAATTTTTGAATTATCCTATCCCAATCTACTAGCCTAGTGCACCCAACGGACCTCAGCTCTATCATGAGGCCAACTATGGAGTTTCATCTTTGGTTGGAGATAAGAGATGTGCTATTAATAATGTCTTTTGGTGTGATTTTGACTTTTGACCTTGTATGTTGCCTTTTTTTATCATTCCATTTTATTTTAATGATTTGGCTTTTAACTTTTGATGGACTTTTTAATTCCTCCTCCATACAGATTTAGAGAACCAAACATGGGTGATAAAAATGATTATTATTTGAAAATTTGGGACTTTGTTTCTAGTAAAGAGAACTTAGAGAAAATAATGTCTAAGAGTCTTGTTAATTCATGTGAAATAAAAGTGTTATCTTGACTTTGACCTTATTTTATCCAAAGTGGAATGAAAGGAAAGGAAATCAATAGTAATGAACATGAAATAATTTGAATTACTTTAAATCACAAAAAATGTGACAAATTGAAAAGGAATATAATGACAAGTATGATTCCTTATCATAAGAATGGATGGAAGTGTATGGAAACATGATAACATAGTTTTTTGTGCAAGTTTTATCTATAAAAGAATTAAAAATCAAAGCTAATAATACAAGAGCATAACCTTGTAACCAATTCTTAACATTATATAAAAGGAATGCTTGATAGAATAGAAGGTTTTTTGAAATAAAATGGTAATTTTATGAAGAGAGCCTAGTCCTATCCATGGTCTTATGTTACAACTCATAATATATAAAGCCCAAAAGGGTGAAATAAATGAGAAAAATGGTATTTTTTGAGGAGGGCCCAGTATTATCCATGGTCTTACACTGCAACTCATAAAAGAGAAACCCAATAGGGTGAAAAAAGTATTCAAAAACAAAATGGAAGAAATGGAATTTGTGAAGAAGGCCTAGACCTATCCATGGTTTACACTAGAACTCATAAAATATAAACCCAAGAGGGTGTCAAAAGTGTTGGAAAATAACAAGTCAAATAAAAGTGAAACTAATTCATGAGGAATATGAGGTCCTATCCACATTATTACAATGT
This sequence comes from Torreya grandis, assembly GCA_037957365.1. Lineage (NCBI taxonomy): Eukaryota > Viridiplantae > Streptophyta > Pinopsida > Cupressales > Taxaceae > Torreya > Torreya grandis. The sequence goes on from JARHVA010006410.1 coordinate 556,132, forward strand.
AACTCATGAGAGAAATAAACAAAGGGACCAAGGGAAGGAAATAAGGTTTATGCAAAGATAAACTACTATAGAGGTTGAGACCCATGTATAAATACTACAAAAAGTTTTAGTATGATAGCATATAAAAGTATGATATGAAGGGAAATATCTAAGAAAAATATTCATTAAAAATTGTGCATTGGTAAGCTCTTTAAAAACATGGACTTGATTAGTTTAGAGGTGATAGGTGATAGGGACAAAATATCCTTCTCTAAATAAAGGGCCCACTATTTTTGGGTGTATTTTAGTTATTTATCATGGGTATAACCTAATTTAAGGAGTAGATAACCAAAATTAAAAGCATATACTTTAACCCTTTTACTATGTTGCTTGGTAATACAAGCCTTGTATGTATTGGCGATTGTGTTTCAGAGAGGCTAGATGGTGTTCATTAAGAAGATTAAAATCATAAAAGGTGAACTTCACATAATTCCTCATTAGCAATGATACCATGAATAGATATAGATAAGGAAGGAAGTTCAACTTCTAATGGTAACGTAAACTTAGAATCATAAATTAAGGATAACAGTGTTTCCCTAGTGGTAGTATAGATGCTAGTATGGTACACCCAAAGTGTGAGATATAAATGAAGATACCAATTTGTGTTGGTTTCATGGATGTTCTTTTGAATTAATCTATTATGAATTTTATTAGTGGCCTTAGCTTGGCCATTGTACTAGGGATGATAGGGCGTGGAAAATTTGTGGGATATTTTAAATTTAGTGCATAACTATTCCACATCCTTGTTTTTTAAATTATTGCCATTATAATAAATTATAGTATGTGTAAATCCAAAATTACAAGTGATTTAGTTAAGGATAAAATTATAAATAGTTGTTCTCATGATGTTGATGAGAAGCATGGATTCTACCCATTTGGTAAAATATTCAATAGATGTGATGATAAAAGCATGACCATATTATGACCTAGGTAGCTTGTTGATGAGATCTAATCGCCACATGGAAAATGGTTAAGGAGATTCAAAATTTTAGATCTTGACTAGAGGTGAATGGATTAAATAGTCATAGAGCTGGTAAAGACTACACTTTTCATAAAAATTGACATCATATTTAATGAGATAATGCCAAAAGTGTCCCATACATAGGCATTTATGTGTTATAGCATGTCCTCTATAGTGACCATTGAAAATTATTGCATGTACTTGTTTATGGTTAATATGGACCTATTTTTACATTACACAATGAAACATGCTACCTTTTTCATTACAATAATAAAGGGTGTTGTATCAAAAAAATTGTTTAAAATCTTGTTCTTGAATTCTAGTATTTTCATGAGAATGCATGTTGAGAGGATAATTTTGATGTTTGAGGAAGTGGATAATGTCTTTATAACACGGGCTATTTTGAATGCTGATAGCCTCGATATGATAGATAAGTGAATATTATGATTGGATATAATAAATGGACTTTATTATTTGAATAATAAATTTGGAATCACTAAGAACTTGATGTAAATGTAATAAGGATGTTGAATAATCTAGAGAGTTAGTGATAGAGTTCTGATATCTATGAATGGGCTCAATGGTAAAAGAGGCAAACTCTTTGGTCAGGGTAGTATACATTTGATGATAAGTGATAATATTTTAACTTTTACATTGGTAATCATAGGTAACATAATGATAGATATATTAGGAGTCAACCAAAGTGTGTGAATATGGAATATATAAGTCAAGTGCCACTCTTATGATTAAGATTAAAATTTTATATTCTTCCATGTTATTATTGACATCAAAGGTGAACCAAAATGCCAAAGAGATTATTTTACCATGAGAACTAGTTAGAATACAACCTACCTCACTTCCTTGGATACATTTGGAACTATCAAAATCTAGTGTCAAGGTGTCTTCTTGTGAATAAACATTGATTTTAGTAAGTTATTCAATAACTACTTTGGATTTAGTAGTATCGGGAATGACATATGTATCCTCTTTATTACTTACTTATAAATCAGTAGTGAAGTTATGAAAGTAATATTTTAAATAGATCATCTAATTGAGACCTTTAATATAGATAAAGTTATCATTGGGGAGTCTAGCTTGAATATTTTTGGTGTATACATCCAATTCCTAACACCACTTGTGTTGAAATTGTCAATCTTACTTGAATTGCTCTCAAATACCCAATTCAGGACAAAATCCATAAACCATGCTAAATGGTTCATAATTATCATATAAAAGTGCCACGTTAGGTCACTCCATCCCTAAATGGGGAAATTCATTTTATGTGATTCCTAATTTTGATCAATTCATTTTGATTCAAAATGATTATTTTGCCTTTTTGTGTTCTAGAGCACTATTTTCTTCTAATTCATTAGTACATGTCACGTACCTTCTATTATTTTGTGTTGGAAACATATTAAATTGGAATATGGTTCTAACACATCTAAAATCACCTTTTAAATCTTATAGCATGAAATTAACACATAGTAATATGACTTTCTGACCATTTTGATTAATTGAGGTCCAATTTTCAAATAATTGCACAAATCTTGATTAATCTTGTTTAAGGATAATTAATTAAAATAAAGAGCTTAAATAGATTTTTAATAGAGGTTATTGATTATTTGAATATTTTAAATTGACTCCCAATATCTGTAACACCTAGTGACATCATCTATAGGGTGGCGTCCACAAGCAATAAATGCATAAAATATTTGAATTATAGGCACCCATGTCTAATTAATGCCCCTTTCCCACAAATCATTATGATGGAATTTATTGATTTTAGCCTCCAAAATTGAAAGTTTTTTTGGCCAAAAATATTGATTTCAAGATGGATGGTCACATTTTATTTTGATCAATTGAAAAAATATATAAATAGGAGGCCTTTCACTCACATTTCTTAAGCTAAAATTGTGTAAACTTATAATCCTAAAATATCTCCACAACTCCTTTGTGTTTTGATTGTTGTGTTATTTGAATATGGATTAGCTTCATTGATAGGCCTAATGGATAGTTTATATTATGAGACTAGGCTATGTATATATTTATTAAAACAATGGAGGAGCATAAAATCGTATTGTTGATAAAGACTAGAGCTCTAGATTAAGGGGAGAATATACCTTGAGCCACTTTTGACTAATGGGGTAATTTTTAAAGGTAATGGTTGATTGATTTCTTTATTTTGTATCTTTTTATCATTAACAACCCTTGCATAAATAGTTTGTCTTAGATTTCCAATTATTATGAATTAGTTTGTAATTTTTTATGACTAATGTTTGAATTGATCCTCTTTGAAATCCATGCTACATTTTGGCACATTGGGTGGGACACATTTGCACACTCCACATATTGTATTAAATTAATTGTTAAAATAGGTCTTATATTTAATCTGTTAATTAATTTGTTTCTAATTTTTTGACAACCTTTTCTTGCTGGTTTCCTCCTAATTCTCTCAAGAATTTATTAAAAGTTATGACTCTTTTAGTGACTGTCATTTTTTATTTTCTATTTTGTAAGTAAAAATGACTAATACAAAGATATTAAATTTTTTTAGTTGACTTTATTAACTTGAATTTTTGTATATAGGTGTGACTTGGACTTATAAACAACCTGTAAAAATTTAGTGACAAATTAATATATATTGTAAAAGCTATGTTAAAAATATTGACTATAGGTTTTTATGTTTTGTGTATCTGGTATTATTATTTTTAGCCTTTTACCTTATTATTTGTGTGCTTTCATAAGTTTAATATTATTTTTTTAATTTTATTGAGCTAACAAGTATTTTTTAGCATAAATTATTTTCCTTCAAATTTACAGGTGAAACAAGAACCTGAGAGCTTATTTTCTAAAGTTACTTGTCTCAAACACAAAAGAGCTTCAAAGCTAAACAACATTTTGACAATTTTCTTACAGGAACAACTTAGAATCATGATTAATTATGTTCTTTTAGACCTATTTTGTATTATAAAAAATAATTAGGAATTAGTGACTATCATTTTTTGTTTTCTATTTCTCAAGTATAAATGACTAGTATAGAGATAATAATTTTTTTTAGTTCTATTTTTTGACTTGAAGTTTTGTAAATAGGTGTGACTTGGACCTATAAACAACATATAAAAAATTAGTGACAAATTAATATATATTGTAAAAGCTATGTTAAAAATAATGACTATAGTTTTTTATGTTTTGTGTATTTGGTTTTATTATTTTTATCCTTTTAACTTCTTGTTTGCACGTTTTCATAAGTTTAATATTAATATTTGTGTTTTATCAAACTAACAAGTATTTTTGAGCATAACATTTTTTCCTTCAAATTTACATGTGAAATAAAAACATGAGAGCTTATTTTCTAAAGTTACTTGTCTCAAACAAAAAAGAACTTCAAAGCTAAACAACATTTTGACAATTTTCTTACAGGAACTACTTGGAATCATGATTAATTAAGTTTTTAAAACCTATTTTGGATTATTAAAAAGAATTAAGAATTTATATTTGGTACTTAAAGGAAAATTTAGGTGTTTACTTGAATCATTTTGTAGTTTTTCTCTCAAAGCTTTTCAACTTAAGGCCAAGGGGCTAAAAGACACCACCAAATCTTTCATTTTAGTGATTTAAAATTTAACTCACTTATAATTTTTGTTTTATGCAAGTTATTTATCATTTTATTAGTTAGATTTGTTTGTGTAAAAAGGAAGTTGTGTTTTTATGCTCTCCCCTATTACCTATAAGAAACTTGTGGGATTAAAAGAATAATCTTAATTGTAAATTGCCTTATTCCAAAGGCATAAAAGAGATGTTGTGAAGGCTCTCCCTAATACCTACATGGATTAGGTGATCCAGAAACAGCCTTAAATCTCGTTTACTTGGTTTTTATCACTTCATCTTAGCCTATGAGGGGGATTTCATCACTCCCCATAATTTTTATAGGGAAGCTTTAACCTTAGGTTTCATCTCCTGGCATAGTCTTCAACCCCTCTCGATGGAAGGGTATAGAAATTGGGATCCCCTCACTAGGGTGATGGCTTGAGTGGTTAAACCATATTTGTTAGTAAAGGATAATCCCAATATATTTGAGCATGTTGATAATTACACTATACTGAATGAGTGATAGATGTAGTGGTTATAAAAAAGGATAGACATTTTTGTAATAAGCCATATGATGCAGACCCAAATGACATGTTGATTCTCTTCTTTGCTGACGTGAAATTTGGTAGACATGGGATCCATATAGAGACATGCAAAACTTATTATTTCTAGTCAACCCAAATTTTCCACACCTTATCAGTATAAGGCTTAGGATGATTAGTTGGTTGTATATGTCTAATTTGGTCTTAGATTACTTGGTCTTGATTTGATTCAAAACATTGCTTGTGATCAAATGTAAAAAAACAAACACAGTATCCATCAATTTCTTAAATAAGGAAGTGTTATGCTATCCAAGTGAAAATTGATCTTTTCTTTGTTTGAAATTGTCATCTTAGACATTGTGTCATATCTTATAATTGGTGCAATTATGTTTCCCATTTTAGTCTAGATCATTTACAAAATTTTATTAAAGTCCCTAATTGATAATTTAAATTCAAAATTTCACTTTTCTAAGTTCATAAGGTTGATGTGTTAAATTGGGTTCACCATTTACACTTAATTTGAGATAACTTGGGTTAAATTTTCAATTTTAGTTTAAGGTTGCTTATAGACTCATTATCATTCTCATCATTGGTGGACTCAAGTCATCTTGTGTATCACTCATGCTTTGATTCTTAGAACACATTTAATACTACCATTCCTATCACCATGTGGTGACATTATGATACCAATTTGGTTCTATTTTTATACATAGGAATTCTTTCATGTTTTCAAATCATGAGTTTCTTAGTTTGTATTATCACCTTTCTAAATCAAAGGGATTTCTTCTAGTTTTCTAGTAGAAAGTCATCAAAGCTAAACTAGCTTTTATGGTATTGATGTATCTCAAAAGTATACATTTGAGTGTAGTAGTGACATTCTAGGATTTTTAAGTTATCATACCCTCTTCTAATTCATATGATTTCAAATATACCCAAAGGTTGAGTAATTTCATGAACACATTCTTCTAATTTTGTGAAAATATAAACCATCCTCTTTTTATAGTCTCTTTGGTACCTTGGTCATTTGTTTGGAATAAAGATCATAGTCCATACATTGTTTAAACATATGTAGAACATTGTCCAAATATTTTAAAATGTATATAAAATTTATAAACATGAACCTAAGGTAGACTCATGATGGGGTCTCTTGTGGCCTTTGTTGTAAAGTAGAGCATTGTTATGGTGGACATGAGTATTTCATCTTATTTGTGGATGTCTCCATCTTTGAGCCTATTTATTGAAAACCATTCCAATCCATGTCAATTATTATGCATCATCCCCATAATTCCCCTTTGATTTGTGTATCACACTCAAAGGTTACTATTTTAGGATATATTCCTTTGATTTTCTTACCATGCTCAAAGGTTACCATTCTAGGTTATCCCTCTTTAGCTTGTGTGAGCGATACAACTTTGAAACACATAAAGGTTACCATTTTAGGCTATTTTCCTTCATCTTGTGTGAGCAATCCAACTCCAAAATCCATGAAGGTTACCATTTTAGGACCTCCTCCTTTGGTTTTCACAAGTAACCAAAATATTCAACATCATATTGTTACCATTATAGGCCCATCACTTGTATTTATTGAGCCTATTATTGAAGAACACCCATCTGATGAACCAGATTGTGTTGATTCCTTCTTCAATAGTCTAATTTTTAGATATCCCATTATTGAACCACAAACCATTATTTTTGCTAAACTAAATGTTCCCCATTTTAGAAATTATGTGCAGATTTTAGATTTAAAATAATAACCATTGCCTGTTCAAGAACCATCTGATGAGGAGCATCAAATTTGATATATTTTAACAAATTTTAAACAAAACCCCAATTTTATTATTATAACTCCCATTTATTACGATCCAACCTATGATGAATCACCCATTCATATATTACTTATTTTTCAAAATCCTCATCTCCTCAACAAGCTAGTCTCTATAGTGTTACTTTTTGATATTTTCCCACTTCTTGAAGAGTTTCTTTTTGATAGACAATATTATGCTGAGTAATCCATTGAGTAGTTCCATCTCTTTGATGGGATTCACTTAGAATATATCATCTATGTTGAACCCTTAGATGAATCAAATTTTCATAGAACCCATTATACCATCATAGGCCATTACTTATTTAATACCAAGCATTCAATAGAACATCATTATAGAATCAACCACATAAGATGAAGAAACAACATTTGATTTAGGTTCTATTTTTTAAACTCACATTGGATTTAGAATCAAAACCAAAATCAACATCAATTATGACATTGGATTTAGAGTCCCTTGTATTAGAATCAGGTTTAGACATAGAATATAGTATTGGTTTTTACAAAAGTGGCTATAATTGTAGATCAATTTTAATATATTTATGTTCCTTCTATGTTTTTGGAGGATGATTAATTTAAAATAAACATGGGTTCTCCTATTATATTATATGAGGATTATGTTTCCATTAATCATTCCATTATTCCCACCCGAAATATCCATTATATTGACATTCCACCTCCCACAAATGTTTATTTTGACTGATAGAATCACACTTTGTTAAACTCCATCCATGGTGACATAATAGGTGTAGAGTATTAGGGGGATGAAGACCAAATTCATTCAAAAGGATAAAAATATTCTAGTAAAATATTTTCAAAGGTGATAGGGTAAAATCAAAGAACAAACTCAACATATTTTAGTAAAACATTTTCAAAGGTGTTAGAAGGCAATCAAATTCAAATGTTAACATCTCTTTGTGAAAACCTTCTTAAAGGTACTATGGGATAGTCAAAACAAATTCATTGGTGAAAACCTCATCAAGGCACTAACAACTAATAATAAACATTCTTCACTTCTTGATGAAGACGTTATCAAAGAACAAATCAATATATCTTCCAATCTAGAACTTAATCAGATGATCCTATTAAGAGCGTCTTCATAGGTCTTCAGTCCCACCATAACTGAAATTGTGTCAAATCAAACATTAATAACATTATATGTGACTAAAATTCTCAATCTTCATTTGTTTCATATTCATTATCATCCACCTATTCATTACTGACTTATATCATTTATCCTAACATTATTTGACATCACTGGCAACACTTACCTATGTAGAGGATATAAGGATATCATGTCTTAACATTTGAAGGAAATAAACTTAATGGCCAAAAAAGATTACAAATTGATTATTAAGATCTAGATCAGAAGCAAGTTCTTGATAGAGTAGATTTTATGAAAGAGTGTTGGATAACAACTTTATAACAAATCATTTCTATTGTGTCACATATTGACTAGGACATACATCTCCCTATCAAAAAGAGTAATAGAACCATTTTTCACTTGTTTAGTTCCCATTTACCACTATCATGCCTCATCTCTTGGGGGAAACCCTATATACCATTTTTAGGCATATTATACCATTGTGTTCCATTTATCATGTTATTAAAACTACATCAACTTGAGGGCCTTTAGTAATATGTAGGTAACACTCAATTTCTCTTGAGGTCAGCTCAGTCACCCCTTTCTTCATGCTCTTAGAATTTTGAAAGTATCATGTCCCACACTCTCATTATGAGCAATAAAATGCAATCATCACTTAAGGGCAACTTTATTTCCACTATAGACAATTGTTATGATCATTTTCCTTATACCATTTATCCAATATTTACTTAGCCTTATTTTTAGCTATCTTCCTTACCCCATTTTGATTGTGATTCCTCTAGTTCTTCTTACATCTTTACACAAGGGGATTTAAATCTAATTTTAACTAGTTTTAGAATGACATGTTGAATGATAGTCTATAAAAGTAGTGTGACACTTGATTTGGTAGGTTATCTTTCATCTATTTTCTTACTTGGTATCAATGATTATAAATACCTATGGGTAAATAAATAGTATCCCTAATTATAACTACCTTTGAGCAAATCATTATTATGATGTTGTTTCCTAATTATAATTGCCTATGGGAAATTTAGGTACAACACCTTTTCATTATGCACTGCCATGTCATATGGTCATTATTATTATCATTTGTATTATTGTTTGCCTTTATTCACAAACTTGTTATGCCCTTCTCAATTTTTCATTACCCTTTGTGTTGGTAAAATAAGTATGAGATGAGGTCATAATGGGATTACTTAGGTTCTACTCTATTCATGTTGAGGCCAATTGAGTCCCCATTTAATTATTCTCACTATATTATGAGCATTTTTAGTTGGTACACTCTCACCATTTCATGAGCTAGATCATTCTATATCTCTTAATTCCCCGTCAAGTTGAGATACCTAGAAAATTCTCAAAACATTCATAAAATTTTTAAAAAAATCCAAAAACATTTTGTTCATTTGATTTTTTTGGTGTTGTTTGGTTTTTTGTTTTACTATTTGGTCTTTCTTTTTTTTTTCAAGTACATCTAGATGGTCCACATAGATCTCAATTATTTATATCTTGATTTGATGTTCTTAAGATGTTTTTGCTTTTCATTTTTGAACATTTTTATTCCTACTTAAGTCTTGATTATTCATACCTTTATTTTAAGTTAGGTTCATTTATGTTTATGTTTATATTTTTCTTTGTCTTTGCTTTTTTGTTTAAATGTAAATAGTTTTAACTCTAGTTTTGGTCATTATTTTATAATTATCCTTAGATATAAATATTCACATTTGAACTAGCTCAGTGCATTTGAAATATCTTGTGATTATGATTTCTTCATAATTATGATGCCTAATGTTTTTTCTATATCAAGAACTATGTGCTCTAGATTCAAGTCTTAATGTTAACATAGATTTGATTAATAGTTCTCAAGAACACTATGCATGAACTAGGCTCAATAAGATTAGAACCTAAATCTATGCTTAGATGTTCTTCTCTTCATATACATCATGATTATAATTAATTTATTTGTCAATTTTCATCATCCCTCATTACATTATAATATGTACGAGTTTTGTGAATATTGGAGTCTTATTCCTATTTTATTTAAGGGTCTAAATTAATTAAATTAGTACATAACATTGGGATAATTAAGTTAATAATTTTTATAATTTAATTTCAATTTAAACCTTTTAAAATTAATAAAAGATGTGAAGAAAATAATATTTTACTAGAGATAGACTAAGATGACATAGATAGGGTCTAAAATTCACTATGCAAGACTGGGACAGTGTCACAAGTCAAGATATGGCCTTTATTTCATGAAAGGATAGGAACACTAAAATAATATACCCTAGGGTTTGGAACTATATCCATCTTCTTCCACTATTGTCCAAGAGACTTGAGCTTTCTAGGTTTTGTTTGTTGTCTCTATTTGAGCCCATTTATGAAATTTTTGATGTTGAATGTCTATGAAACTCCCTATAGAGTTGATTTAGTATTCAAACCCTAGACTACATGATTATTTGAAAAATTTTGAGAAAGAGGGGGGTTAGTTTATGTAAGATTCACTAAAAATATATCCACACCCTTTGTATGGGCATGCTACCTACATACCAATACTTCAAAGAGGGACCAAGCCATATGTAGTTATCTCACTTGATGTGCTTTATGAAATTATGTGTATGAAGATGTAAAATGATAAAATTAGGTGTGATTGAGGTGGATAGGGATTGGTGTAATTATTTTAATAAGGTTAAGGTTATATTATATGGTTGTATGTAGAAAATTTGGAAATATGCCTAAGTAGTCTTGCTTATATTCTTGTTTACTTTACGATATTTTCCAAACTCTTCTAAATAAACTTTTAATGGGATTTTATAGAGATATATTATTCATGGGTAAAATTTATTCATGTTAGGATGAAAATAATAAGGATAGGAATTGGAAGGAAGTGACCATTAGAGTTAAAAATATAACTGGATAAGAATGACAAAAATAGGCACCCTAGGGTCTGGTGTTATAATCTAAGTTGGGTGTTATTATCCTAAATGTATGATACTTATGGGGATGGAATTATCATATTAAAATTATCATAAAGGAGGTGGAATCACTATATAGAAGGTTATAGATGACTAGGAATTAATGAAAAAGTGCCTAGAAAGGTCATGAGAGTAACCAAGAGGGGCCTATGTGTTTGCTGCACAAGCCACACTTAAGTTACCAATGTTCACATTATATATGAGAAAATTTACCTTAACTTTATTATAGTGATGTAAAAAAGTGAAATATTAGGATAAATAAAAAATAGAAAGTGTACCTAAATTTACCTATAAGGGTAAAGCTCATGAAGTTGTGTGATGTTGGGTGTGTGTAGAGAGAACACATCATGAATTGTAAATCTGCAAGAGAAACCAATGAGTAGATAAATTATTACTAGATATTATATATATAATAATAAAATATAAATTTGGGTAAGAGAGAGAGGAATAAAAAGGAATGAATACACCTCATAAGGTACGTGAACTAATAAAAAGCATGTTGTGATGTTGAGTGATGTTGGGTATGTGTTGAATGATGCTATACTGAGAGTAATATCATGAATGGAGATAAATGATGAATTATACAAGAGTGGATCAAGAAGATAAATTCTAGCCATTTTTTTCATAATCACCCACTAAGTGAAGTTATGTGATCATGTGTGTATTAATCAATGTTTGAACTATGTGTCTAATCCCTTTGAATGGGTGGCTCAAGAATACAAAGGCTAACTAGTCCTTTCGATCCATAATTACCTTGTGAAGTAAAGATATAAAATGATACTAGTATAAATTTGTGTCATATGAGATGTATCCTTAAACCCATGAATGCTCTAAAATATAACAATGTGGCATGGATAGCTGAATGTGTACTAGAAACTAGGCCAATCTTGGCCAACTTTGGAAGGAAGAGATTAAGCTTGTATGAAATCCACTCTAGAAATTGGTAAAATAATTATATGGAAGACACTCCAAAATTATTCTAAAAGCTCATATGCGGAGTATGGAATGAAACCACTAAGAATGCCTAGGTAATATATTAAACTTGGAATGAAAAGAAGTCAAATGTGCCACATATATTTCCCCCAATCACTACTATCTAAAACATGGATTCTAATCTAGAAGTTATACCAACTACCTAATCTAAAATTGGAAGTGAGATTAATCATGCCATGTATGATGTCCACCTATATTTGGATTCTTTAATAAAAACTATACTAAAGCTGTTGATTCTAAAATAAACTATTGTTGATAAAACTATAACTATACTTACCTTTTTGCTTGTTTCTAGAAAGTCTAGTTTTTTTCTTGTTTGGAAAAGATCAGCAAAATTAGACACGTTATTGTATGTAACTATAGTATAATCTTGGTGATATTATCTTGAACTAATTCTAATGATTTTTCTATAATTGTCACTGTTTGTCTGGTTTATTTTGGGTGGTTTGAAGTTTGGATATTATTTTGGGTGTTCTAAAAGCTAATTTTTTGACTAGTAGGAGTTCTAATCTCTATGGAAAACCCCATATTTCCCCCCCCCCCTCTTTTTATGTTATGAATGAACAACCTAAAATGACTATCCTAAAAATAAATATCCTTACAAGTGTGTTATGCTATGAACATACATGATATAGCAATGATAATTGAAATGATGTCTCAAGATATAACATAGTTTTTAATGGAGATTGTTAAATCAATAGGGGTATTCCTAGATAGATATAACAATGTAATAACATGTGAAATATACTTAATTGAGCCTGGAAATGTTAGTTTTTATTTTTTAATTATCAAGGATGGATGGAACATGACATTCATTATGGCATCCAAAAAAGCAACATAATGCATGATGTGGATCATGGCATTGCAAACAATTGAAAATCAATCAAAGAACAAGAAAACAATGTAAGAACCATAAAAAAGTGGCCAAGGGGCCAAGCAAATGAGGGACATGTGCACATGTCACTAAATCTAGAAAACAAGCATAGAAGGCATGTTTAAATGCCACATACACATATAATTGGAAACAATCAAGGTTGACATGAAAGCCACAATCACATAGAAGAGTACAAGTAGAGGGCATTGGAAAATTTCCTAAGGAACACACAAAACTAGAATAAAATGACATTGGAAAATGGCCTAAGGAACATACAAGAGATAAAATAGGAACTAATTAATGTAATCATATATAGCTATGCAAATTAGAATGTAAATCATGTAATATACTAGAAATAAAGTCGCATCTAACTAATTAAAGTAAGAAATGAAAATATGCAAGACATGGAGTACAAGAATAGGTATATGCTAAGAAATACACAAGTTCTATATACTAGTGAAATGTTAATAGATTAATTTATGCAATCTAATAAATAATGTGCATCAACATGATAACTAGAGTCTGTGGTGTGGGAATGACAAAACTTGGATGGTGTAGTCATGTAGAAGATGCCCCTAGGGGGTAGATATATCAATGTATGTCTTAAATTTATGAAGTAAGATGCCCCATTAATGGGTAGAGTGGAGCAATCAAGGATCTAGAAGTCACTAAACACACTCAAAAAAGATCAAGTGAAGCATGGTAATGTGGATAAATTGACAAGCAATAGCACATAATAACAAAATGTAAGTCTAGCATGGTATTATAAATGTAAAGCATGGAGAATGCATACAATTAATTTTTTATTTTTATTTTTTAGTTATTTGAATGTTTTTATATTTTGAAATGTTATATTATTTTTGGTAATTTTGACATATTTGAATGTTTTTGGATTTTTATAATAAGCTATGTATAATCAATCATGAGGAGACTATGTACAATTAATACTGAGAAGGGATGATATTAACTAATGAGTCTCATGAGATATTCCTTATCATGGTGTCTTGTATTGATGAGAGGGGTCATGCATGATCGTGAAGCATGATTGAAGGGTTGAGATTGTGACTATGAGAGCTATATATGATATAAATAGTCTAAAATATATGAAGTAGAAACCAATTATAGAAGTGTATGAACTCTTTGTGCTAGTAATGGAGTCCTCAACTATGTCTGAATCTAAACTAGTGAAAGAACTAAAACTATTGGAGAAAATAAAAATGATGGTGGAACTAAAACTAGTGACTACAAAATAGTAGATGGATCTAAAGTTTAGAGTGGTAAATCATATGGAACTCCACCAATTATAACAATCTGATTAGCATGAATGAATTTCATGTATTTATGAATTCTAAAAGTTACTACACAAAGTTTCTAAATCCTTGGTCGACCAAGTAACATCTCAAAAATTATTGCATTGTGAATAATAGTAAATGGTGTGGCCGCATGTGTTAGATGAACCTGTAAAAGAAGTATAATCTCACCTAGTGAACTCTATATATGCCCACTAAATCCACTGATAACTATGTCCTTTAGGGTAATATCCTACTCTGAATATCCTAAATACTAAAATAATTTCATAGTGCACATGTTCATGTGCGATCTATTATCTATGAGAATAATGAATATGATGATTATGAATGTAAGCTCTGATAAAGAGTACATGATAATTTGAATCATTCTCAATGATCTATTTCTCTAAGAAGTAGATTGAAGGTCTAGCTAGAACTTTAGAATTGTATACACCAATCAAGTTGCTCAAAGGGTGTAACTCAACTAAAGGTGCCATATATGTAGCTAGTGGTAGATGTGAATGATATGCATGGTGAAAACTTAATGTATCCCATGTTTCTTGTTTAGAATGTTGTGGGAAAGAATTTGAAAATATTTTCAAAGCTTTATCCTATGTTTTATTTTCCTAAGGAAGCTCAACTAAAGTGCCAAAATTAGTAATGTTACCATCTATCAAGTTCTATATCTTGTGTTTCAAACTGATAAATTTGTTTGTTATATGACTTGGTACCCTATGAAAATCACAAAATGCATTTTTATCATATCCCCATGGAAGAGGATTTATTGTATCAACTTCCTAAATAAGACGGAGAGATATGACATTACATTCCAAAAGCTACTATAAACCTCTAGATGGAGAAATTATTTGATTGGAAAAAGTTTGTCGAGGAGGTTAAGATAAAACCACTCGCTGAGGGGGATTTGAAGCTACATTAATTATTGGTTGATTTTGACTGTTTCTATCATTGATCTTTACTTTGTATGGAACTTTGTTATTACTCTTGTTTATTTCTTATGATATACTTATGTACTTGAGTTTGCCTATTAACATGAGTTTGACTACCATTTCCTTTAGTCTATGACATAACTCAATGAAGGAAGATGACCTTTTGAAAGTTATTGATTCATGCAAGGTTGGTATAAGACTCTACTTGAAGATATTATGTAACTATTGATCGGCTAGGGGATACTCATCTTATCCAAAATATTCTTATATCAAAGAACATAATCTATGAGATGTTCATTTAAATTTTGTTTTTATCATGCAACTTGGGCATAGGAAACCTTATCAAAAATATTAATGTTTAAATGAGCTTGGAACATGTCAGCTAAAGGATTGAATGAATTGATCAACTAATTCAATAGACTATAGAACCATTGTAAAGCATAATTATAAAGACTCTATAGAAATACTTCAGCTAATAGCCAATCATTTGGCACATAGTCCAAACATGCTATATGGAAATATCTCAAATGTGTCTTTGGATCACACATTCCATCATATAGAGTGAGCTTGAGTTGAAAAAAACCTTGTGGTAAGGTTATTAAATCAATATGATCTACTAATGGTGTATGAAGTAGAGTAAGAGAATCCAATGCTTGTGTAGTTCTAGAGGCACCTTGCTCAAGATGTAGCACCTTGGATTGATTATATTTTATCTCTTGCATAAGGGCTGCCACATTAGGAGATAAAGATGTACTATTTGTAGTTGGTGGTGGCATAGAGATAGGTTGGGTTACTATAGGGGTTATTGAAACATATTTTTACCCATAGTGTCATGTACAACTAGTTTCCTTAAAGGAATGGAAGACTTGTTTATCCTTTTTTATTTCCATGGTAGATTTTAAAATAAGAGTATGATGTTAGGGTTGGTCCCTAAGTCTTTCTCAAAATCTTTATAAGATCAAATCTTTGTTGAAGACAACTTCATTATCAATTATAAGTTGAAGTGGATCAAGAGTCTAATGTGGTGTATCATGAAAATTAGTGTTTGTATCATCATTTTTATTCTCATACTGCTCATTTTCATTATTATCCTCATGAAAATTGGTATAATTAGGATGTTTAGGATCTATAAAAAGAACCTGAGCTAGTTGTTTATCCATTGCATAGGGTCAGGTTAAGGGAATTTGGGTGAGTTTAGGAGGGTTTCCACTAAGTCTTGAAATTCATCTCAAAGTAAGACATGCAAGGAGCTTAGGTGGCATAAGGAAAACAACTTGAATAGTTGAATAAATAATTTAAAAATATGTAATCTAAACATCAGACTATAATATGCATAAAAAGGATATGAAGCTCATAAGCACATAAGGTGATACCTCAAAAATAATGGGACCTACTATATGTAACTAGGGTTTTTAAAGAAATTATTTTTTTATAAAAGTAATAAGGAAATTTAAAAATTAAGTTGAATTTTTGATTTAAATATGCAAGTAAAAAAATTATAAAATATTGGAAAATATTTGATTAAAAGGGACATAGTATGTGAAACTAGGGTTTTTAAAAAAATATATAATTTTTTAAATTACTATGTAATTTTCAAATTTAAAGTGAATTTATGATTTAAATATGCAAGTAAAAAATTTTAAAATTATTGGAAAAAATAGTAATGAATTTACCCTAGGGTTTCTATGTGTAAAGGATCTAGTAAATTCAACTAGGTTTTGGAATAAATTATTTTTAAAATTAACAAGGTAAATTTAAAAATTTAAATGTAAATTTATGATTAAAATATTCAATAAAAAAATTAGAAAAATGTTTAAAAAATTAGAGTAATTTCCCATAGGAGTTTTAAGGTTTTTATGCATAGAGAATGCAAGTTAGGTTCACTAAATGATTTAATAGTTTTGGGAATATTAGAGTCTTATTCCTATTTTAGTTAAGATATGAGTTAATTAAATTAGTAAATAATATTAAGATAATTAATATATTGATTTATATAATTTAATTTTGATTTAAACCTTTCTAAAAATAGTAATAGATGTGAAAAAAATAAGAATTAGTTAAAAATAGAATGAGATAGATGAGACATGGTCTAAAATTCACTATGCATGATTGGAACAATGTTTAAAATTAGGATTTAGAATTCATTTCATGAAAGTATATGTACATCAAAATATGACACCCTAGGGTCTGACACTATATTCCTCTTCTACCACTATTTTCTAGGAGAACTATGCTTTCTAGGTTTTATCCACTATCTCTATGTGAGCCTGCGTATGAAATTTTGGATGTTGGATGTCTATACAACTCCCTAAAGAGATGATTTAGTATTAAAACACTAGACTCCATTATTATTTTACAAAATTTTAGAAAAGAGGGGGGGGCTTAATGTGTGTAAGATGCACTGAACTTGTATCCACACCCCTTATGTCATCACACTACGTACATACCAATCATTCGAAGAGGTATCAAGCCATATGTAGTTATCCCACTTGATTTTCATTATGAAATTATGTGTATGAAGATTAAAAATTATAAAAATAGGTGTTATTGAAGTGGCTAGGTATTGGTGTAAGGATTTGAATAAGATTATGGCTATATTAGATGGTTATATGCAAAGAAAAGGAAATATACCTCAATAGTCTTGTATTATTGCTTGCTTTGTGATATTCAATAACCTATTCTAAATGAACTTTGCATGGGATTTTATAGATATCTATTAGTCATGGGTTGAATGTATTTATATTAGGCTATAAAAAAGAAGGATATGAACTAGAAGGAAGTGACCATTAGAGTTAAAAATTTAATTAGACAGTAGTGCCAAAACTGGACACCCAAGGGTCTAGTGGTATAGTCCAATTTGGGCACTATTGTCCTAAAGGTATGAGACCTAGGGAGATGTAATTGACATAGTAAAAGAAACCTAGAGGAGGTGGAATCACTATTTGGAAGGATACAAATAACTAGGTGTCAGTGAAAAGGTACATAGAGTGGTCATGAGAGGAAGCAAGAGGGACATTGGGTTGGGTGTCACAAGCCACACTCAAGTTACCATTTTTCACATTTTATATAAATATAGTATGTATTGTTTTGATACATGATATATCTAAATTCAGATTGGCTATATTTGTTCTTCTTTTCATTTCTTTCATCACTTGTGCATTCTCATATGCCTAGATTTTTGTGGCTTCTTCTAAGCCATTATAACATTGCATGTATGTTTACACCCACCCATATTTAATCTATATTTTAGGTTATATCCTTGAGATAATTACTTTCCAATTTTACCATGAAGGGTCATCCCTTCTAAACCAAGTCACAAATCTACATCAGTCTTATTAGGGCAATACCATTATCTATTCCTGATCAATGATCAAAATTAGCCCTACTAGGGAAAAACTATTTTATCATGATCAAATTTTCTCTACTGGGGAACTTGTTATTATCATTTCCTTGGAAAACATGTTATTTTTCACCTCTAATTATAATATCTCTATGGTTTTACCCATGATAACAATGTTTTAGTTTACAACTTGTCTCAGAATTAATTAATGTCTTAAACACATAGCTTGGATTCTCAAATTGGGTGCACTCAAAGTGTGTCCCTTATATTTATTGATTAAATCTTTCCCATTCCCACCATCTTTGGGACCCATTATACTTCTAATTATATTTTGATTATTAATGGTAACCATGTGTGCAAGCACTAGCTTGTCTGGATGTGATCTATTCCATAGGTTAAGATCTCATTTTCTCTCTTTTCAAGATTCTATTATTCTTTGTCAGCCTAGTATGTCCTATCGAGGGGGCATCATGGGTCATTTCCAATTTCTTCTTGAAAACTTTTTTATTTGAAAATATGTTGCTTCACTTGAATGTCTTACTACACCTTCTAAAACAAGGTAAAAATGTAGACATCCAATTCCTAACACTATTTGTGATGGAATTTTCAATCTTACTTGAATTTCATTCAAATATCTAGTTTAGGCCAAAATCCATAAAATGTCCTAAATGGTTTGAACTTGTCATATACAAGTGTTGATTTAGGCAAATTTATCCCTAAATGGGGTAATGTATTTTATGTGATTCTTAATTTTGATCAATTCATTTCAAGTCAAAATGATGATTTTACCTTTTTGTGCTCTAGATCACTATTTTATTCTAATTTGTTAGTACACATCACATACCTTTGTCATTTTGTGTTAGAAACATCCTAAATGTGAATATAATTGTAATACATCTAACATCATCTTCCAAATCTTTCTGAGTCAAATTACCACCCAATAATATGAATTTCTAACATTTTGATTAATTGAAGGCTAATTTCCAAAGAATTACACAAATATTGACCAATATTTTCATGTATAATTAATTCAAATCAAGAGATTAATTGGATTTTACATGAAGGTTATTGATTATTTAAATATTGAAAATTGATTTTCAATATCTACATCACCTAGTGACACCATCTATGGGGTGGCATCCACAAGCCATAAATAAATAAATTATAATCATCCATGCCTAATCAATGCCCCTTTCCTAAAAAAATTATGAGGTCATTTATTGATTTTAGCCTCTAAATTTTAATGTATTCTTGGCCACACATCTTGATATAAAGATGGATGGTTAGAATTCATTATGATAAACTGAAAAAATCTATAATTAGGAGGCTTCTCACTCACATTTCTTAAGATTATATTTTATAAAATTATAATGCCAAAACCTCTTCACAAGTCCTTTGTGTTTTGATTATTGTGTCATTTGAATTTGGATTAGATTCATTGATAGGCATATTATATAGTTTATATCATGAGCCTAGGTTATGCATAGATTTATTGAGGTAATGGAGGAGAAGAAAATCCATTCTTGACAAAGACTAGAGCTCCAGATCAATGGAAGAACACAATTGGAGCTATTTTTGAGTAATGGAGTCATTTAAGAAGGTAATCAATGATTGTTTTCTTTCATTTGTATCTTGTTATCACTAGTAACCCTTGCATGAATAGTTTGGATTAGATTGTCAATTCTTATGCATTATTTTTTGAGTTTTCATGAATGATATTTGATTTGATCCTCTTTGAAATCCATACTACAACTGTTAGTGGGAAAGGGTGTTATTGTAATTTGGTTAGTAATGACTTGAAATTTGGCATATTTTTAAATGATGATGTGAAAGTAAAATTCCATTAAGAGAACCATACACTTTATAATTATATATCCACAAAGAAATAATTTAGAGAAAAAGTGACAAAGTGGGTCAAAATTAATTATGACATAAGTTGTTTGATAGAGCATGTAATGATGAAAATTTTCAACTATGAAATGGATAAAAAGGAAATCATGTTCTACTTGGGTATAACAATTTATGTAATTGATGTGACTTTGACTAATATATTAAATAGCATACTCTCTTCCAGTATCATCTCATTGGGAAAACATTGCCCAAACTGATAACGCTATAGAAAAAGTATAAAAAATCAAAACATGATCATTGGAAGGTGGATGAAGGGTAGGTAGGTGGAGAAATAATTATTTCATTTTTTAAAATACCTTATAGCAAGGATCAATCCATTATAGATCATTACCTTTTTAAAAAGTGAATTAATAAATTTACATGATAATATATTTCAAGGATGAATTATTGAATTTCCCCAAGCTTGCCAAGATAAGTATGAATGTATAGAATGGAGTGAGGAATATACATGTTGAATAAAACATTAATTTTAGTAAGATAGACATTAATACCATGAATAAAGACTAATAACACCAATAATTTACCAGATGTAATGCCAAAAACACATTTTTAGGGGTTAAGTCTAACTCTATACTTCATGAGTCGATCAAATATGATGATTAGATTAAAGAGATGGGTTTTACAACTTTTAGATTTTGAAATGAGATCATCCACATAGGTTTACACAATATTATGTATAAGGTCATAAAAATATGGGTCATATCCCATTAACAGGTGGATATATCATTTTTAATATCAAAGGGCATCTTAACATAGCAATAGGTGTCCCATTTCATAGTGAATGTTATCTTATTTTGGTCTTCAGGGTGATATAAATTTGATTATATCTTGAAAACCCATCCATGAGGTACAAGATTTAATATTTAGTAGTGTAATATATGATGGTATTTATCAAAGGTAATGGAAATTAGTCTTTGGGATAATTGAGGTTGAGGTTGCAGAAATTGATGTGGATGCAGATAACCATGGTAGCATTTTTTGCAAATGAGAATAATATTTAACTCCCATTCACAATAGTCCACATATTTAATAAACTTGGCATATAATATTTTGATAATTTATTTATTACATAGGTTGGAAAATTTGGGGGGGGGGGGGATTTTTTTCATTTTTATCAAATGGGTTTGGCATCAGGGTATGTTATTATGTTGTGCATAATGATAATAGGATTGATGCCAAGAATGTACTCATAAGACCAAGTGAAAGTGTCAAAATATTTATTGAAAAATATATTAAATTTATCATGCTAGGTCGGTGTTATTTCTGTATAAACTATTATAGGTTGAGGACATGATGGTGTGCCATATTATATTCTAATGTTTTCCTCAATAAGCATAACATTTCCATCTTTAAAATCATATGTACATTGGGAAAAGAGTAAATGTGATTGGTTTTAGGATTAATCCTAGTAACTAAGTTATTAAAAGAGGGGCCTTTCACTTTAAATTACCAATTTTTTGATGTTATTCAGGTACTTGAAGTTCTTGGGCATGGAACAATTCAAAGATGGCTTCATCACTAGGTGATGTATGTAGATGTCACTAATATTAAATATCTTCTTCAAGATCAATTATTTTTTTCTATGTAAATCATATTTATAATGTATATGGACTACATATGTGGCCTTGACATCAAGAGTGATCTTAGGAGTAGGTGGAACTATGCAAGAAGGTTTATTATATTCAATTGAATTGGTAATAGTTGTATCTTTGGAATGGTTGACTAGGAGAGGATATGGGAGAGTAACTGGTGGGATAAGAGGTATATAAGGTTTCAAAATATTCAAATTTATGAGATCTAATATTTATTCAACCAACCAAGAGTATCAAGAAATGGATAATTAATTGGAAGTACGTGACCTTTAGTTTCTTACTCAATATCTATGGAAATAGTATGAACATCACAGTGAAAAACATGTATTTTATCTACAATTTTTTTATGGTGTTGAACATCCAAATATCTTGATTGATTTTAGGCCATAATGTAGTTATTTTCATTAGTGGGAGAGATATTACATGATTATGTATCTAAATTGAATTTCGAATGTGAGATGCCTAGGTCACTAGATTTATGAGATGACATGGTTAAAGGGTATTGAAATCACTTGTCCACTCCATATTCATTGCAAGTGAAATCATATTTTGTATAAGGTGCTTCATATGAATTACATGGAGGAGTAAAATGAGTGATCTCACTAATAAGAGGGATGGTATGATCATGAGGTAACAAGGAAGGAGGAAGCAACTCTAAAATTTAAGGAGGTAGTTTGGTAGTATTGCATGTGGTTTGTAAATAATTTGTCTCATCATTACTAGAGTAAAAAATAATGACATGTAAGTCTGGATTCACTTAGGTAAGGGTGCACTATTTATTTTTAACATAGTTTGAATCGGATACTAAGATATTGTGAAGCTAAATACTCCATGGGTTAGGATTGGCCTCATGTTTATACCATTTGAAATTATGAATAAACTTGATACATTGGCTTATGGAAGAGGCAATATCCCTCATGAAATGAGTCCATGGGAATCATAGGAGTATATTATAGGATAATGGTAATTCAAGAACCATAAGCTTGGTGTGTATAGTTTTGGGTCCAATAGTAAGAGGGAGCTAAATATAACTAAGTGGATTTTGATTGGCCTTATCAAATCCATGACATGTTAAATGATTTTATTCGAGATGATATTTGTTATAAATAAGTTATGTAATGAGATAAAGATATCTTGCATTAATTAACAACCCTTCATCTACTAATTCTTGGTAAATGAGGGTGGTATTATTGGATATTTTGATAAAGAGAGGTAGATCATCAGCTCTAAAGATAATTTCATCATTGATCATGTCCTCTTCAAGAAACTCTATGGAATGTTTTGAATAGGGATAAATAGTTTCAATGGTATGAACTGATGTTGTTGGAGGATCATGATAATTTTTTTCCTCTTCTAATGTACATGGTTCTTCTATTTATTAGAGTTGTTGTACTAGGAATTTATGATGATAGGGAGAAGTGTGAACTAACTCCATGAGGGGGATTTTTTAAGGCACAGAGTTAAGTTCCCCTAAAAAATTCCAATGTGTTTTGGAAGAGGAAGAACCAACACAAGATTAGGAAGTTAAAATACATTGAGTATGAAGAGAAGTAGTTGTAGTTTTGGAATGAGGAAGTGGTTACTCATTGGTTTCCGAAGGTAAGTTAGTGGTAGTAGTATATTTAAGAAGTTGTTATTCTAAATATGGTTTATTTGGATTTATGATATTATCTTTGAGGGAAAATTTACATCGATAATTGACCTTATCCACATTCACGTATTGGTAATTGGTATAGTATTTATCATAATCAACATCAATTTCAAAATTAGCCTTATTTGATTATTAAAGGCTAGATATAGATAGTTTTTTTGGATTGTTAGATTAAGAAGATTTACAATCTTATTTATTTTGAGAAGCATTAACATAATCATGATGATAGATTTTAATCATGAAATCATGATTGAATTAATCACCTAGCATAAAATAAATGGAAATTTTTATTATCCCATGACATGTTTCATGGGAATGACCTATATCAGAATAAAACCAAAAAAATGATTAAGATCATACCATTTTAGGGTTATTAGGATATTTGAATGGTTTATAAGGTGCTATAAGTTGTTTCATATGTTGTATGGTTAATAGTGTATGGGAAGGTTGGGAAATTTTTGCTTTGGATACTCTTAGTTTTGGTTTAGGAGGATTATCAATTATTGCATTGGTTTAATATTAGAAATATCCCTTGATGTTTGTAGTGTTAGGTTCAAATTATTTTATTAGGAAGTCTTGACACTTAGCTTGGTCAATAACATCATTTAAATTTTGAGTAGAAAAAGTTTGAACCTTGTATTGGAGTGAAGGTGTTAAGGTCATTATGAAAAAATTTAACAAGTTGTCATTAGTCATGTTTTGATAAATCTTATGATTGAAATATTTCCATCAATTGATAAAATCATGAGCTGATTCAATAGGGGATTGATTACCATCGATGAAATAACTAAGAAAATTTTGGAGAATATCATTATGTTAGAATTAATTAACTAAAGGATTGACTAAATCTTTAAGTTTCCATATAAAATGTTGGGGAAGGTTTTTACTAAAATTTTAGTAGTAGAAAGGTCACTCTATCAATATTATTTAATGCCTTTAGAAAAGATGAAGGGTCTTTAACCACATAATATTTAATAGTTGGAGATATATTACCAATATCAATAGATAAAATGAAATGGGATAAAGGATCATTTTTAATGTGTTAAGGCATCTTATTTTGCATGATAGGTTGGGGAATACATTTTCCCACAAAATATTGTAGAGGTCAAGGGATAAAATTTTGATTATTTTTAGGGAGAAGAATGGGAGGTTGACTAGCCATGTTTAACAAATGTATTTGGAGTTGCATCATTTGAGAGGTTTTATATATTTTCATGATGTTCAATTGTTTCATTATTTGTGTAATAATTTGATTTTTATCAATTGGTGGGTTGGTGTTGGTAGGACAATTCCCCGAATTAGTATTAGGGGGAGGGTTACTAGGTGGTAGATTGTTAGGAGGTGGGTTCTTGGTATTAAGAAGGTTTCCTATGGAGTTATTTATTAGTATTTTATAAATTTCCCCCACAATATGTTAAGATATTTGAAGGTGGGAACTATCTTAGTGAGTATGAAAATGAAATGATCCACTAAAGTCATCTTTTGGAGTGATTTTAACCATATTACAATAAAAAGATGAGGTTTGAGAAAATGTTATTGAAGAGTGAGGATCCTCATGGGGATTAAAGGTAGGAAGAAAATAAAATAACATATACCATATAAATTAATTTGGATTATCCAAAAATATTTTGGTAGTGGATTTTATGATGCTTGAAGATAAAATCTAAAATCAAGAAGTAAGGAGGAAAATGGGAAAGGGACAGCCACACATAGAGAAGTATCAGCCAATAGATACATATTTAAATACAAAAATAAATTATATCAAAATATTCCACATAATATGATGAAAAATACATATTCAGACTATTTGACTATGTTTTATAAAGGATACAAATGAAACAAGCTAGAAGGATACATAGTCATATGGGTCGACTATGTAATACAGATGAAGAAATGAAATAGATGAAAAAGATACATAGTTAGATAGATAGAATTTGTATTTAAAAAGGATAAATAAATAGATTAAATAGACACATAATCATATAGGAGGATTTTATACTAAGGGGAATCAAGGTTTATAATTTGTGAGAGACTATATCGATAAGGATGACAATGTTATGAAAACAGATAATTTTTTTGTAAGATAATATATAAGAAAATAAATTAAAGCACATAATAAATTATATTAATTTGAGTCATCTAATTATAACACATAATATATATCTTACACTAACACTAGATAGTCCAATATTTACATTAAAAAATACAATGATCAAAAAACAAGTAACAACTTGAATGTAAATTCTAACTAATTGGTCATTCTTGAATGTTGTTAATTTATAATAATTTTTGAATTTAGTGAGAAGGGGATTTGGTTTAATGAAGGAATTATAAATAAACATATGGATAGTTTCAAGTATTTTAGGTTGAGAGGGATATATATTGGTAATGGTACTAGCTTTAGATTGGGGCCTACCCCCTCACTTCACAATCCCATAGTGATAATGGTGTTTAGTGATTTTCCAATATATACCATCAACCATGTCTTTATAATTGGTTAAAAAAACAAGTTAGATTCCCCATTGGTGATAAAATATAAGTAGGTAGGCCTTGGGGAGAAAAATATTTAATAATTTTCTTGTGTAAACTCATTTGGAAGTGTGTGAAAAAGAGAAAAATAGTGTGAAATCAGTAAATTAAAAAACTACCTAAGTATTATATGTTTTTCAATCTAATCTTGAAAGAAATTAAAAGTAAAATTAATCTAATTAATAACAAAATAGGTTAATTCATTAGACTGTGAAGAGTACAATATTAGTTCATGTGACACTATACCCTCATGAACCCTTTTTGAGACACAACCTTCATCTTCTTCTTCTCTTTGCTATATAAAATATTGACAATTTCATCCTTCCTTTTTTATCCTTGAAGGATTTAACCCCCAAGCAATCCATCCTTGTGATCTCCGTAATAAGCTCTCTGGTAATCAAAATCATCAAACCATGCATGAAAACCTCTCTATCCTTCTATCCATGGGAAAAATCCTTAGACAATGTGATGTTATGCCTAAACAACCACTTCATGTATGTAGCGAGACACACTTTTACCATGTTATGCCAAACATACTCATCATCCTTAACATATATGCAAAATATGGGTTTGAAATGGTCATGATCGCTTCCAATTTTACTTTTTTATATGGTTATTCTACTATCATCATAGCCTAATCCCTTATAAACACGAATGGGGAGAGTATTGAAAGTAGAGCCAAATAAATTATTACTATGAAGTGCCAAATTAGTTTGAGCATGAAAAACCTTTAAAAGTGACTAGATTATAATGTCATTACATGTGTTAGCATCTTCTCTTTTAGGCTAGGTGTGAATAGTCATAAATAAACGCATCATTTCATTCTATGGGATGTTTTTTTATTGACTTAGATAAAAGGATTCACGTCATCAAGTAACAAATCACCTAGGTATCTTGTAAAAGATCTAATATGGACCCCAATATTATCCATTTCATTAGCACTTCTATTTTCTTCTCTATACATGGGTGATTAACACCCCTTTGAAGTATGATAGTAGGTTTTTTAAGTTATTGATAATCATATAAATATTCTAATAAGATTGAGTGGATCCTTTTAAGTAGTTAATGATATTCATGGCATCTCCCTTAATCTAGAGATACTTTGTGCAAAGTTTCACTGCAAGATAAATGCCTCATAAAGTAGCTTTAGCTTCTAAAAAATGATTTGTTTGGATCCCAAGAGGTCATAAATAGGATGTATAGTGGTTCCCATGGGAATACCTTATGACTCCTCCCACCCCTCTTGGACTTGAATTTCCTGTAGTAGCCCCATCAAAATTCAATTTGAACTAGTTGGGAGAAGGATGAGTCCACTTAACCTTAGATCTATCAACACACTACTTTTGGGATTTACTAAGAATGTCAAGGTTAATTTAATTGACAATCTAGGAGAAATATGGGTAACAAGAATTGTCAAAGGAGGAAGTAAAGGATAACCAATTTTATTTTACAAAGGTTATGATTCTTTTGAAGGTAGAAACATGGTTAGGCTTACGGTTATCAAATATAATCAAATTTGTTGAGATCTAATTTCCCAAAAAAACTATGGGGAAAACCCAAGTTCCTCAAAAAATTTAGTGGTGGGTAATCCCATAGTGGTTCCATTGGGTGGTAAAATCCTTGATAGTACCAAGAGGTACCCAGGAGTAGTTGGAGAGGATGAAGAAAGATTGAAAATTGGAGGCAAATCAAAATGAGAGTAAAATGTGCTTTATGGATTCAACCTCCCATTTACAAATCACACATGTGCATAGATAGACATGATTTAAGAATTAGGGATTATATTGGGCAAATCCCATAGTGGATTAACCCAAGATGTCATGATAAATAATATGATATTTTTAATATAGGGACCTAAATGATGCTTGTGTAAATGACCCATTGCCAATTCCTTTTATAGATAAAATTTTCAATTTGGTCATAAGACATGAAGTAAACTCATTCAAATATGGATTCAATCGTTATAATAAAAACTTTATTATAGTAAAGGATTCAAAAAATATCATCTTTTTAATAGAATGGATCTCTCTTACATACAAGGTAATTCCTTTTGGTCATTAAAATCATTATGTTGTATTCTCTAAAGCTATAGTAATTATTTTTAATGGATTCACACATGAATTTATATAGGTTTACCTAGATGACTAGCTATGTTTTATTTTTTTAAATATCATATTTCATATATTTGAATTATGTTGGAAAGGTGTAGAGCACTATCCATTGCATTGAATATGAATATATTTTTTTATTTACACCTTTTGGTGTTCTCTTAGGACATATATTTTTAAATGATAGTATTCTAGTAGACTAAGCCAAGATCTCAATTATTATGGTATTTCCACCTCATGTAAATTCTAAAAAAGTTTTATTTTTCTTGGGATACATTAGGTACTATCCCAATTTCATATAGGGGTACACATCTATGTCATGACCATTGGAGATACTATTTTAAAATGACACAAGGTTTGAGTGGAACTAAAATTTTTATTCAACCTTCATTTATTTTTAAAAAATAACAAAAACCCTAATTTTGGTCTTTCATAATTGTAATATATTTTTTAATTTCCATGTAGATGCATCTAATATCATAGTGGGCACAATTTTAGATCAAATAGGAGATGCAGGCCTAAATAATCCTACCAAATTAATAACTTATAAAATTTTAGTGGCTAAGAATAAGTATACCATTATAAAATGGGAATATATGGATACGGTGTTCACACTACATAAATTTAGGTGCTATCTATTATCTATATAATTTGAGATCTTCAAATATCACCAAAACTAATGATACTTAGTAAATAATCCAATGTTAGGAGGAAGGATATATAATTGTTTGATGTTATTTAAATTAGTTTGAGATCAATGTGAACCCATGTAGTGAAAATGTGTGGCTAGATTTTATTTTTTGCATATGTGATGGTGAAGATATAAAGAATCAAAGGATGAGTCAATATATGTTCAACTATTTAAAGTATTTACAATCCCTTAAAATATGGAACTTATAATAAAAAAATTTACAACATGGGGTCTTTTATTACACACTATGTTGAGAAATACAAAAGCCATTTTTCAAAACAAGATCTATAATTTAGTATCATCAATGGAATTATCTATAAGATGGGAAAATTTAATGTGTTGTGGAAAGTATCCTTGGTTCATGAGAGGACACAGTTACTAGAATAAGTGCACTAGGGAGCCATAGGAGAGTCTATTTTTAGGAAAAGACTAAAATTTAGTGTCTAGTTTTTGTTATCAGTCTGGATTACACCATTGAGGTAGAGGTTTTTCAAACCGACCTCATCCAAATAATATAATGAGATCACCTCTAGGTATAGTGACCTAATTGATAAGGTAAACCTCTAGTTTTGGGTCTAGCTCCCTTGGTGCATCAATTATGGATCTATTCCCAAAATATACTAACTTGATGATGAAAAAGGATAAAGAGATGCATGAAACAAAAGCTAAGATAAGGTAGGTGATGCACCAAAATGTTTTATCCACTCTAAATGATACTTGAACAACACATGTGTATAATATAAAGACTAATGATTAGATTACCTTGTATTAGATGCTCTAAAGCATCAATATTTCATATGGAGTCTATATTAAATCATTGAAACTTGATAATGGTGAATGGGAGGTTCTAATGCAAGTACAATCACCAACACTTCTACACATGATGTGACATGTCTAGGAAATATCCTAACATATAGGTGAGAAAATATATGTGCAAAAGAAGATAAGACTCAATATTTATTAAATAAATAAGCAAAAAACACACTAATATAGAAATATAATCTAAACTATTCCTTATATTCATTCAAAAGGTTTACAAGGTATAATATGGGTAGAGTTTCTTCATACCCTATTGAAGGATGCCTACAATGTCCTTTTTACCTTAATTTATAGAACAAGAGAAGGGAAAGAGTGGATAATTGAGCATATAAGTGTGAATAATAGGTCATAATGACCTTCATTCACTCACTCAATAGTTACAAGAATAATTAACAACTCCATGATCTATCTATGTGTTTCATCAACTATATGATGGGCTTCAATGAGAGCATGGCATACAAAATGGTCTAGTGGAGGCTCCTTTAGTCATGGTCAACTTCTTTCATAGCATTATCATGATAGCCTAGTTAACACTCTCTCCTTATAATAGTTACAAAGGGAGAAATGTGGTCCATTTTGGCCTTTAAAAAGGATTAATTAGCCTACTTCTCTTTTGCATGTTAATAAGGCTTGGAAAACTATCCCATCCTTCATTATGGATATGAAATGTGATTTAACACCTCCATGAGGTATTTATAAGGGTTTTATGACCTTTAATTTACTCCCTTATCATCCCTATAAACCAATATCCATATTCTCTTATTAACCAAATAGGCCTATTACATAACTAGGCCTAGTCACTTGATGCTAGTTGCTTGGATGAACATGAGACTTGTAAATGAACCTTAAGAATAGGTAAGTGATAATGTTTTAGGTATATAAAATCATATTATACCATGAATTATTATTTTCTAATATTTCTCACCTATAACTCATTAGAACCTCCCATTCACCACTCACCATGATGTATAATAGTTCAATATGGGAGGCTCAATAACTCACACCTCACTATGTCATTTCTAGATTAGCCCTTTAAGACATGCATTTAGGCTAATTTAAATGATAATTTGAGGTTGTTTTTTGATATAATATGTTGTAATACAACTCATTTTACCCTATTTAATGATCTTCAACTAGTCATCAAGCACTATACCTTGAAATCATCATTAAACCTTATAAAAGATAGGGTTTTGGTGCATCTATAGATCTAACCGCACAAAATAATGCCATGATTAGTACCTCCTAAGAATGAAAAATGATTTATATGTGTCTCCTATGAAATTTAATTCATCTAAGTGAAATTTCTCAAGTTATTTCGCATAGGGCTTCTATTAGGGTTTTAGAGAGGTTTAGACTCCTAGTGATTGTTCATAGACCTAAGGGATTGAAATGTAAAAATAATGCCAAGAAAGTCAAATATATATCCCTCCCAAAATTTCCATAGCATATGATATCCCCATAAATATCCTCTATAAAATTTTGAGGATAATAAGGTGCTCCTCAGGTGATTATTTGCATTATGTGCACTCTCAAGGCATTTTTAGGCCAAAAATAGCGAATTCTAAGATTTCCTCTACAAACTAATGCTGATTTCACATATGAAACTATTTTAAATATTATTCCACGTTAATTTTAGGTCTCATTCAAACCTTAATATTCTCTAACTTTAGTCTTCAACTAGTAATGCTTTGAGAAGGATATTATGCCAATAGACCTAATGATAGTGTTCTTATGTTTTGCCTTTAAAATAGAGTTATGAGAAAAATTGGCCACCTATAAGAGTATGAAAACTATAATTTATATCCTTTTGATAATTTTTGTTGGTTTATTTAAGCCACTTTATTCATCTTCATGCATAGATAGTTAGCTAGCCAAACACTTAAGCATGTATGTAGGTGATCATCAGATGTGGAGACCCAATAGGTGGTCATTTTTTAATCTTATCAACCTCTTGATATAATTTACCATTCATAATTATGAAAAACATGTATATTTTATCCATTTTCTTGCACAAAGGATTGAAACAGTCCTCCCTAGGGATGTAGTAATCTTTTATAGTCTTGGTTGATAAACTATATACTCTGTATGTGCCAACCAATGACTCATTTAGATGAATATAAGACTTGAGAATCTTTTTTTTAACAAAATAAATATAAATTTAATAAAGGTAGATTTATATAATATCTTTCATACCTAGATAACATTGGAATGGTCTAAGACTGTTAGACACTTGTATCTTAGAGCAGACCTCTAGATTTGTGAGGCTAACTCCTTTGATGTATCAATGATGCTCATATTACTAAACTTACACTCTATTTTTAGGATGAAAATGGTTAAAATTATTAATAAAATATAAATTATATTATAATGGTGGTGATACAAATATATTATTGCTTCATCCACTCTATTTGAGCTCCACAATACTAATGAAAAATACAAATTATTGAATCTACAACTCCAAATGAATCCTATGTAATAATATTTCACATAAAGTTTTGATCAAGTGATAAAATCATCAAGTAAATTATGTAATGTGTAATTAAAGGCACTAACCAATCAACACATCCACTATTAGAATAGTCAATTAACATTGAACATTCTATATGACCTGTATAAGATAACATTATAGTAATTAGGTGAGATTAGAACCTGTCTAGGGAGAAAATACTACCACATGCTCAAATCAAACCAATATAATCACACTAAACCTGTATATGTAATTTGAAAATAGTAATTTTATTTTCTTAATAGGTTTACAAATCTTAATCGTTCCTAAGAGAGGGATCATTGAAAAATGGCCTAAAGGCTTGAATATATAGCAAGAGATAAGAATCTCTAGCTAATGTGGCATAGAGGAGAGAGGGAGTCAATATACAAATTAAATCAAGGTAATTTAAATTATAATTTGAATATAATAGTCAATGATAATTATCCTTGTGTTTAATCGCTATGGTAATAATAGTCAATTTTAATAGTAATTTTTAAACCTCACCTGAGCTTGACTTGATTATGGTAACATTGATTGCATGATATTTTAGAATTGAGAACAAGGTGGTGGATCATTTTTTTTTTAATCAAATATCCTTATTTATCAGGATATTCCATTATTTATTTATGCAACTCTTTTGAAAGTGAGTTAACTCAAGATTGGAACTCAATATGAGTTATATATGTGTATGAAGTAATTGAAGCCTAGTTAATTCATCACAAGGACTAGTTATGCATGTAGATGACATAAAGGATAAAATTTTCATAATGTGTATTATATGAAGAGTCATTAAAATTACAAATTATTTTTATCAACAAACTTATATGCCATTATTTTCCACTTGACTGATTAAATAGGCTTACTAGGCCAAAATAAGATTAGTAGACTAACATTTTTTTGATTGGTGTTTATTAGAGCCTACATATAACATTGAAAACCTGAAAATATGATGAATTTAAGGCATGAAAAAATTATATATGTCATTAAATGGGCCCTTATTGGCTTGAAACATTTGTAAATTAGTCAAACTAGTTGACTAACTATCTTTTCCCTTCATTTCCTATAGATTGACTATTTTGAATGAGCTGCTAAGGATAGTTTCAAGAATATCTATGGTCATATTATGATTTTATGAAAAATAGAAAGTATAAATCTTTAATCTCCATGGATTGGGATTCTTGTAAACTACCTTATACCTCTCTTTTTGTGATTTTAACTCTCAAAAACCTTTCCTTCCAAATAAATACAACATACATAAAAATAATGGCCATGTACATGAATTTCTAATATTATAATTCATTATAAAAGCTATATTCAAGAGGTTTCAATGGGTTTGGATGCATAATTCTTTAATTTTAGACAAACAGGTCTACTAGTGGGGTTTTACAAGGGTTTAAAAGGGCTATGGGCTCTTAATGATTGTTCATAAATCCTAGGCCTTGAAATATTGAAATAATACAAAACAATTTAGTTTATTATGCAATCTAACTCCCAAAAAGTCCTTATATTCCCATGTACAAGGTGTATACTAGGGTGAGCATGTGAAATCTCCCCTCAGAGTGGAAAATATGCTCTTCAAGTAGCATCTATTACACCTTCTCAAAAATGATCAATTATACTACTTCCTTATGGATAAAACTTATCATAATTATATATTATGACGTTATGATTATGTTATTTATGATTTATGTTATCCTCATGACCTTACTTAAACTCCTTCTACCCCCTTTAGATGGTCATGTTTGGTGTTATCAAGAACAAACATGGGCATTTGTATAGTTTATTTAATATATTGACTATGATGAATTTATATGTTCATATATACTAATTTCAAAATTAATTACATGTATATGATGATTTGGAGTCATGGTATGGGCTTGATCTAGCCATTCCTCTTCATCTTACATAAAAAACAACTCCTTATTTTGACTTGTAAACCTATATACTCATGTAAATGAACCAAATGACCATTTTTTTATGGATTTATAAGTTATCTTGATTTATTTTAAGATCCCACATTTCTTATCAAATCCTTTTATTATGCAATTTCTCTTTCTTCCCTTTCCTTTTAGCTCAAAATTGAATCTTTTTAATTAGTGTATATAGTTAAGGTAATTCACATGCCAAAAAACTCGTCATGTAGTTGATTAGGGAAGTTTATAATACATTAAAGTTCATTTTATATCTCAAAAACATCATCTAGATGCATAATTAGGCTCCTTTTCTGAATTGGGTAGTTATGAGGGTTGTGCAAGGGTTTTAGAGGTATAGATCTTCTTAAGGATTGTTTATAACATAAATACCTCTAAATGGAAACCACTTGCCATGAAAATTTAGTATATTGACCCTATCATCAATATTTAAAATAATGAGTTCCAATTCAAAAGGCTATTTAAGATCTCTACATATTCAAAATGGGCTTGAAGATGTTGCCAAGATTGTGTATGTAAGAAATAAGCCTAAGGAGCAGTGTCAAAATATGTTTTTTGTAAATTTATTAACTCCCATAAATTATCCAATTTTGGAGTGACCCTCAACCATGTATAAATTTTCATCTGATGAAGAAAAAATTCATGAAATAGTAAAAAATGATGATTGCATGCTTGTAGGGTTTGGTGCCTCAATGCTATTTTTAGCCATTAATGGAATGGTTTGCATAGAAAAAGAGTATTACAACCTATAAATTTTTTTTGGAGACTTAAAATAATTTTCCCATTATTATCAAAACATTCCATGGGATTAAAACTATGTACCACACCTTACAACACCACAAGAGATATGCCTACTTGGATTTTAACTATAATTAGACATGAGGTTGAATGTGTAAAAATATTTTATACTTACACTACTAAAATCACTTCAACAATAATATTTTCAATCATAGTAAGTATTTATTACCAAATCCACCAAATTTCATGCTTAGAGGATGTATATTTTGACCTATAGGTTGTTTTTACTAAAAATTAGCTTGAGCTCCCTACATTTTTTTTCTTATAAGGCCTATGATTATATTTTTTTAAAATTATTACCTTTATTTTAGAATTAAAATGGTGAATATTCTTATAATATGTATTTATAATCCTATTTTTAGTTGTATCATCTTCTATTGGTCAACTTTCATATGCATGTCACCTCTCTCAACACCCTATTTCTTCAAGAACCATTAGCATGAATGTGTACCAATAGTATTATAGGTAGTTATTTATGAACAGTGAGGTATTTGATAATAATTATATCCTTATTTGTTCTTTGGATACCTAGGAATCATTTCAAATTTTATTTTAGTTTATTTATCAAACATAGTCACTCTTTTACATGGTTTTAGGCCCAGACACTGACTTTTTCCATACAAGCATGTACTTTTCATCTTCATGAGGTTGAAAATGTTTTAAAGGATTTGAAAAAAGTTTTTGATATGTCTACCTATCATTTTATTTGAATAATATTCTTCATATGTTTACTCTTTGAATTTAATTTTCTTAAGTTCCTCTTGATAGTATATGAATGTATCAATGACAAAAAGGCACTTATATGGATGTAGATGACTATCACAGTTGACCATGACTATGTTATTGAGTGGTTGGAGACCCATATTCATATTCTTTATCTCATTAATCATTTATTTTCTCATTTAATATCTCTATGAACATAAAAATCCATCATTAGAAATTATTTCTAATCTTCATTAGACCATTTGATGTCAACCCCATATCTTGGAGATAGGCTTATGAATGTAGGTGTAGTTTTTAGGTTGAATATTGACTATAGTTTATCCTTGATCAATATCACCTTATGATTATTTATGAGTTCATATCTCTTTTATCTTATAAAACATTATCTTTCACCTAAATCTTGTTTGTATACAACTAGACCTCATCCTATTTACCAACTTCAATAAAGGCATGTAGTCATGTGGATTTAGGTGTACATTTTGTGGTAAAATTGACTAAGTCTTAATTTTTATTGAATATATATGGCTTGGAACATTATTTACAACATTTATGAGACCTTTATCATTAAAAAAACATTGGGAACTTCATGCCAAATGATAAGACTGCACAACCTCTTGTTGACTATCAATATGTTTGATGAGTCCCTTAACTAGTTGTAGGTGGATATTTTCAAGAAATCATGACCAAGAATGAGTTTGAATCCCATAAATATTTGTATTTTATCACTTTTAATGCATCAAGTTTTTATAAATATATCCTTATACCATACCACCATCTCTTCTTCTTGAGGATATACCTCTTTCATTTATGTACTTGACTGTGTTTCTTGATGACATGTCATTTTTATGGACTAAAGCAAGGTTTAAGGGTGTTTGGAGAGTTTGAGAAAAACATAGGTTCTTCAAGAGTCCTTTAAACCATGATTATATCTTTAAAATATTAGTAAAAAACATTAAGATCAAACCTTTAAGTCTTTTTAAAATCATTGTCTCTCTTTTTGGCTGTAGCTAAGACTATTTCCAGTCTTGATGACTATAGGTCCCTATTTATGATTCTTGAGCCATTAAAGTCTTGAAATGTGTTGTAATTTGATATCCCTCCAAATTCCTAGGGATTTATTATTATTCATGCATTTATCTATCTCAATTATCCTCCACAAGCCCTCATAGGCATAAATAATTTGATTGTTATAACTATTAACTGTTGTAGCCTTAATATAGGCCTGTAGGTGTCCTAAAAGACACTTGGAAATGGTAGTCCCCTTAGATTATGCTATGAATTAAATCATAATATGGGTCTTTAGACCTTAATTTATTTTTCATCTTCACTCCTATATTCATGTCATGGTTTCAACCTTTAATAATTACTGTATCTTTCCTCAACTAAAGGTGGTTGTGTATGTCAATTGTACAAACTATGACTACTCTTGGTCTTAATGAAGTTATCACTAAACATTATTTTATCTATATCCTTCAAGTTATTATATCTTGATGATACTCTCTAATCATATACCTTCAACAAAATATCTTCCTTGTCTACCTTGGCTTTTGTATTTTCATGATAAAACCTTGGTTGTGCATATATTGTCTATAGGTTGCCTTCTTGGCTATATATGATGCTTTCCTAGTCTACATATCTTCTTCTTCTTCATGATTATAATTATTTTCACCCCTTGCCTTATTAATTTTTTTTAGTGGAATGGAGATGAATTAAAGTGGTAAAAATTCAATGGATGGTGTGAAGAAATGAATGGAAAGGAGAAAGAAGCTTTATTATAGTGAAAATAATAGTGTATAACAATGATCATGGAGAAGAACCAAGATGAAGTGAAAATATAATGAAAGGGTAATATTAAATACACATTGAAGGTATTATTCAATCATGATCCTATCCTATATCTCATATATCAATTTTAAAGCCATTGAAGGAGGATAACAAGCTAAATTTGAAACCTTGGAATATATTAAGTACCTTAACAAATGCTAAATAACCTTAACATTTTCTAAACATGGATTTCTAAGATTATTAAAAACAAAATGATGGGATTTTTAGATGAATTTTTTTTAAAAATATCTTGATAAATTATTTGGAAAACATAAGAACATGAAGGAGATTCCTATAAACATGAAACCAAGAAATCTTTGAAACCCTTTCTCTCTCCTAGACCATACAACTCTTCTTCCTTTGCTTATATACAAAAAAATTACAATCTCTTACCTTCTTGATATCTATTTGGTACTCACATGTGTGGAATAGAATTTATGGCTTCCATAGAAGGGTTATTCATGTCCTTGACTAGCCCTATATTTTTGAATTCTCTTGATATGATGCCCTTATGAGGAAAAAAATGACTTCCTTCCTAGATGGAAGAGACAAAATGCATGCCTTGACTTCAAAGGGATGGTTAGTAAATGAGAGATGTGAAATTTTAGAACCACCTCCTCAAGTTATAATTTATCTAAGAGTAATTTTTTTGACCAAAATTTTAGACTTGGATTTTCTCTTCATGGTCATGACACCTATAAACTTAGAGATCTCTCCATATGTGCAAGGAAGCCAGTTGACTGGGGGGACTGAGTTTGTTCCTATTTTGCATAGTTTTCCTTCCATATCTTTTGGAAGACCTATCATATCCTCTTCTTCAAAATTTTGGCCTCAATTGTACATAATGGTTCTTACAAATCCGTAGCTTTGTCTAAAAATGCATGAAAATGCCTTCTTTTTACCTATTATCCAAACTTGAGTCCTCCAACACCAATTTTAGATCATGAATGGGATAAAAATGACTCATATGCATGTTAAATCAAGTGATAAACCCTTTGAAATGATTTTGGGGGCCAAACTTGGCACGTGGGAGCTCAAAATGAGCCTTTTTAGGCTTAAACTTGCATAAAACAACCTTTTTTACTTAATAAATCTTATGAATAAATTGAATTCATGTACACAGGTGTATTTAGTGGTAATGTGGATGTGATAATAGTGTTTTTACTTGTGATTTACCATTTAAAGGCCCAAAAATTTCATTTTTAGTCAAACTACACATGATCGACCACCAAGTAGAGGCTCATAACAGTGTCTTAATTTTTTTTAATTACATGGGTTAGTATTTGGCCTTGCTAGGCCAAATTACCAACATTTTTTTCAACTCACAGGGGTTGACCAACCTACCATTCAAGAGAACCTACTATATTTCACATAACAATGATAATCTGAAGCTTGACAACATGGTTAGATGAATTTCTTGGACTACTAAATAGACTTTTGACTTTCTAACACCTCTCATGACTATGAAAACAACAAGACTAAAATTAAAAAATAGAAGTAAAAATAATTAAACTTAGAATCAAGGACAAATAATCTAAGGAAATAGGAAAATAAGGTAAACGCATGAATAACAAGGCATACTACTACTTTTGCTATTCACTTATTGAAACATGGAAAACAACCTAAAAAATAACCTAAAATGAAAATATTTCCTCCAGGGTCAAACGAAAATCTAGGTTGTCTACCATGGGAGCTTAAAGCATGATTACCACCTCTTGGTAGATTCTTCTTGTAGATTATAACGTTTGCATGTCTATGGCTTGTTGATGATGCAATTGGGCCTTCTACTTCCATTCTAAGGTGTATGGATTATAGATATGGATCTAATACCCTATCATAATCCTCCCATACTCTCTTATTTTTCAAGAGTAATGATAATTATTCTTCTTTCATTGGCTGTCAATGATCTAATATGTCTTGGTTAATACCTTCACTCTACTCCACATGGACAAGTGACTTGTCAAGATCTTCATGATTGACCTCTTTTATCTCTTTAAGCATGATAAAGTGT
Source organism: Torreya grandis (assembly GCA_037957365.1). NCBI lineage: Eukaryota > Viridiplantae > Streptophyta > Pinopsida > Cupressales > Taxaceae > Torreya > Torreya grandis. Next base: position 595,680 of record JARHVA010006410.1, read on the forward strand.
AGGATTTATTCATTTGATTTGTTTTCAGGAGAAATTATTTGAGTTAGTAGATCATCAAACATTTATTCATTCCTTACATCATCATGAACTTGCTCTTCTTGTGGGACAAACTTAAAAGATTCAGTAGATGATTGATTTTTAACAGCCTTAATAAGAAGTTTGAGAAATTTAAGGGCTTGATATTCATTGAAATATCCATATATTTCTGCCAAAAGTGATCATCATTACCTTGATACTTATCTTCTTTGGTTGGGATACACCTATTAATGGTAACAACTAAAAGATTTTGAGGAACATATTGATGAACAATAGCTCATATGGGATCAAGAGGCTCTTGAGAAATAACCTCTTTTTGTTCAACTAAAATTTATTCTTCTTGTGTCTTGTCTTACATCTAAATATAACCATGAAACTCATCTTCTTTGACACTATGAAAGACTAAGTCATGGCTATCCTTGTCAATAAGTGTCTTAATAGTGAGGTACTCTTAATCTTCAACTGAAACCTCTTTATCATCACCTATCACTTCAGATAAAACTTCTTCATTCACCAAAAAAAATAGAGTGTCCTTATCTATAATTGGTATGGTAGACCCCTAAAAATACTCAAGAGGATGAGAAAGGTCAAAAGGTGCTACCATATATGATTTATTATTCTCATGGGGATGCTCAACTTAGAAAACCATCACCTCTTCTCTATATTACAAGTTATCTTTAATAGTTTTCCATGAAGGAAAGTCCTTAGTATTTTGAGGAAGGAGGAGTGGAGGCTAAATAAATTCTTGTTTTCTCTTGATTTTAGCATCTTGACTTATGCTTGATTATTTTTCTTTGTCCCTTGACTATTGCACTTTTTTCCAAGTCATGAAATAGGGTTTATGGACTTCTTCCTTTGCACTTATTGTAGTCATGGGTGTGAAAGAAGGGACTTAATATTAAGATTATGTTTCCTTTGTAGCTAATATTTATTAATGAAGATGTTGATTTGTAAGCTCAAGTTGCTTGAATAGATGAGCCTTAAAATCATGAACCACATCATTAGAGATCTCTTTCCACAAGACTGAAGATGAAGGATCATGTATGATCTATTATGAAATATTAGAACTATCCTCCTCAAAAAATGATTATTATTTCTTCTGATGTCTCTCTTTGATAGGATTTCAAGTATGAAAACTTGGCAAGTATTGAACAGAATCTTGAGGGTTGTGTGATATGTTTAATTGATATTCATGAAGAGAAAAGAGCAGTTTAATGGGAACATGCTATTGACTATGATGGCCCTAGTATTTATCATAGACCACCAACCTCTCTTAAATTCTTACAATTATACCACCTATTTCAAGTATAACCCTACTAAATTTTGAATGGCCTTATGTTATGAAAGATCCACCTACTTATTTAGCTTGTTGGAAAAAATCTGTCTTGTTTTGAATTTCATGTTTGGGGATCTCTTATCCATAACACTTTTGATTGTCTATGCTCACCATCTATTTATCATAGCCAAATAGGGCTTATTTTAAAATTGAGATGGATTGTCTTGGGACTTGATTGGGTTAATCAGGAAGATAACAAGGCTCATGACAATTATCATAGGATTCGTAAAAGCTACCATACTACTGATAAGGTTATGTATATGGTTTATGAGGCTCATCATAAGGCTGATATATATCATGCTAGGGATGATTATAGGGATGACAGGGATCATAAAAATATGTATATGGATCATATTTGAAATCTTAATAGGGAGGTGAATGACCAAAGTCTTATCCATAAGCTATCATAGCTTATAAAACACAAGAAAATAAAGATTTATTAACAAAAATTACCATTTACCTTAGATATTAGGACCATATGAATACTTGAAACTAATTTTTAAGACCAATATTCTATAAACATGTACTCTAATGGCTAGATTTGTATCCCATCAAGCATGCCATAACTATTAGCAACCCAGATAACACCTAGCAAAATCTAGGTTGCTCGTATCTCCTTCACATATGTAATAACATTATAATGATCTAATAATTTTGGATACCTATATCTTAAACTAGACCTATATATTTGTGAGGCTAGCTCATCTAATTTATCACTAATTCTCAACTTACTAAACATATTATGTTTTTTGGGGATGAAAATGTTAGAAGGTGTTAAGGTCAACATACCCCCATTTTTGAAAAATGTAGACCCTTGTTCAAAATTTGAAAACTTGTGCTTTAAATTGAACATCCCACTTAACCAAAGTGCATTATTTGAATATCATTATTTTCATCATGTTTACATTAGCTTGTTAACATATAATCTTTATTTGAATATCATCCACACCACTGACTTAATTAAAATGTTTGCACTTGGTCCTTGTTTAACTTCATCCAATGTTGTTAATGTTTTATCTTTGTGTTTCTAGGTTATAGGTCCTATGAAGTATGTTTGAATGTATAATGTTTAGGGTTTTATGCTTTACTAATTAATTAACCCTTAATTAGTTAAATAATATGATATTACTTGATAATTTTATACTAACCTTTGGTCAATCAATTGAATCTTTATCTAAATAATATTAAAAAACCTTAGTCTAACTATTTATCCTAAGTCCCTTTTGAAATAGATTCAAATTTTTATAGGGTCCATATTTACTAGGAACATTTTTATATTTTAGACCTAGTTTAAACTTTAGCCTAAGTCTTAAGTGTATTTTTTAATACAACTAATACATCTAAAATTTTATACTAAATCTCTACATATATCCCAAAATATTATGCCATTTGTTTTATATGTCCATAGGGATTGATTAAACATGAAGATGCCATATGTCAAGATATCAAGAGCTTAAAATAAAGATCGATGATCCATGCACAAAGATGAAAGTCAATAAGTATAAATAACTAATTTATGGTACACATTAATCATATAATGAATGTCTAATGGAAAATGAGGAATCAAAGAGGCAAAGAACCTATGAAGGAATGTGAGAATAAAAAGTGTCATAATCTTGGCATGCATTCAGGAGATAAATGATACACATTTAAGCATACATCCAATATATCAATGGTGTGAATTAAGGTAGACTTTTCAAAGGTCCTAGACTAAATATGATGGTGACACATATCACAACTATGATGAATTAGATATAGATCAACGAATGGCATTTAAGATTCTAGATGATGATTAATGGTGTGGAACAGGTCAAAAATTTAATGGGCCTAGATAAAATGTAAATCTGTCACTTGGTGAAAAGGTGTTAAGAAATGGAGTGTGTTGTCAACGTAATCATAGATCCCATAGAGCTATTAAGTGGCACATATTTGGGAGATCAAATGGAAGATCAATAGCCTATGATGAAGCCAAATATAGAGGAATCTCCAATGGATCAATGGTGTGAAATGAGTGAGCTTCAATATTACATGAGGTATTGACATGTGTCTAAAAATGATAAATGGTCATATTTTAAATAAATGAGAAATGTGTCATGGCCATGCCACATAAGTGAGGCACATCAAATTAGATATCTTATGGGCTCAAACACTTGCAAGGTATAAATATGCAATCTAGATTCAATCTAACTCACATAAGCTCATAGTTCAAATTTGCCTTCCACCATTAAAGCCCTAAATAAACACTTAGAAATACCTAAAACATGTGCATTTCCCTAATTTATCTTGTGTTCACTAGTTTAAGCTGAGAAGAATTGAATTATCACCTCCAATTAGATAATTTAATTCAAAATATATCAAAGGCATCTCACAAGCATGTTTCAAAGGAAGATGGTGAGATATATTTGACCTTAGATGCTAAAGGATATGTGTTTAAATATATAGAGTTTATACCTATTGCTTTGAACATATGGGATAATAACTGGTCTAAATTATTGTAGATAATTGAGAACCAACTAGCTATCACTAGGGAAGAATAAAATATATGATTATTAGCTATCGACAAGGAGACTATATGATGATATTATAATAATCAAGATGACTATTCTACACTACATAGTATCAAAACTAGAGGTACTCTACAACATTGATATTATTGATCCTATTTTTAATGAAGCTAAGATAGATAAGGGCATGTTAATTAAATAACATTATCATATGAAAGTTGATTACATTTACCCAATTGTCTTTAAGTCCTATTACAAGCTCCTTAAACCCCAAATTTAATTGACCTCAATTAACTCATGGGCTAAGGAACATAATTTGATGGATGCCCTACCTATGTGGTTAGACTTTAGTAACCAAGTTGTTATGGACCTTGATAATAAAATTCATGTCAGTCAATTCAGATGAGGGGTTAGGATAGTAACGACAATGTTAAAAAAACTATATGGATATGCAACCACAACTTATGTTGATCTTATGTGGGTAAAAATAGTGTATTTCATTGATTAAAGGGTAATATTTCCTGAATTAGGGGAAATAATTAGTATCTCCTTAAGTAGACAAATATTTACAATTAGGCATAAGAAGAAGATTGAGTTTTTCATGATCTATTATCTCCTTGATGCCCAATGTGTAACTATAAATATTCACAATGAGAGGGAATGGTCTCCAAATAAAACCCAAACCATTTCTAAATACTATTCTAAGTTGGACATCTATAAATATAGGGACTACATTCAATTTATCTTTGATTTTGTCTATCAAGCATTGAATGATGCTATAACCAGTATCCCTATGTTAAAAATTAGTCCTTTGATCAAGAAATTTATTGAAGCAATGGGTGATATATGGTTGTACCTAGATTGTATTATTATAAGGATTGAGGGAACTTAAAATTACCCTCTCAAGTTGCCAATCAATGTTCTTGATAATCTAGTAGAATAAGAGGTAGCCTACAAATTATTCCATGGTGTAGATGACCTTTACAAAACCGAAAGAAAGGGAATTATTCATAGCTTATCTATAAAAATTAGCAAGACTACCTTCAGATAGTAGGATCACATTAAGGCTACATTAAAACATAGACTATCTTTCAATTTACAAATGGATTAACTTAGACAATATGAATATTGTTCAAGAGTTAAAGAACATTTAAGACTCAATAGTATCCTAAATGTACCATATGATCATGAACCTGGTGTATTTGTCCTTGTATATACCAAGGCATGCTCGTACTTTGAAGCAAGTAGGAGATTGAAGGAATACAATATTAGACCTAAGTCTAGATTATCTAGAGATCATAAGGTAGATGATAGATGGTAGTTGGGCCCTAGGAAATATCATTTTATAAGTAGTGAATATTCTAAGCTCATAATAATAGAAGTTTAAATAAATCATAGACCATAATAGATGAGGCCAAAAGAAATAACTTCTAGTTCATCATCTCATGGATCTTCCAAAGTAGTATAACAAGAACCACCTCAAGATGAGGTGCATACGATAACTATAAACCCTAATGAGACTATTTAGGATGTCTTAAAAATGCTATCTATGACATATATAGTTCAAATGAAGAAGAGAAGACAAGTTTTGAGGAAATTAAGGATGTTAAAGGAAAAAATTTAGACTTAGTAGTTATTGGCCTTTCCAAGAGGAAAATAGATATTGACCTTGTTACAAAAGCTAAGAAGCCTAAGATGAACATCACTCCTCTCTTGGAAGAAGTCAATTTGTTTAGTGAAGAGAACATATTGTATAGTTTACCTAGTCCTGAGTTATTCTTGTATGAACCTAGATTGGAGAAGTTTCCTACTTACCATCCATGGGATATGATGAAAGACACTAATATCTCTATGGATTAGTAAATGAAACCATGGATAGTTGCATTATATGAAGAAGAGGTAAGAAGTTTGGCTACTCCAAGCCATTTAGTATACCAATCACAAATGGAAATCCTAATCCCACATGTGATCCAATATTCAATTGGAGTTGAGTTTGATCCAAAGACTGTTGGATTACAAAGTGTGATAGAGAAAAGGGACATGATAGGAGGTGAATAAATTATGTATCAAAAAATGGATACATTGACTAGTTTGACTCAGAAGAAAGGTTAAAGGCTTGGTGAAGATCTTAATTTTAAGGAACATGTTCTTGAATTAGCTCAAGCTTAGATAGAATAGTTGAAAGCTACTATCAAAGGGATAAAGTAATAAAATAAGAACATATAGGAGTAATCAATTTTGTTTATTATAGGAGATATTATAAATAAGTTTGAAATAACCATGTATTATCTCTTCAAATTCTTGAAGGTAGTAAAGTCCAAGAATGTTTTTTTATAAAAAACAAGGTACTTTGGCTTCAAGCCATATTGGCCAATGATAAGCTTCAAGAAAAAAAGTGAAGGATTTGATCAATGTTTTGATACATGACCAAATTATTAGGTTAAAAATAGTCATCTTGGCACACTTAATTATGGCTATGGATATATTGATATAGAAGATCAAAGATTTGAAAAAATATTTTAAGGAAATGGAAGATCTTTCTAGTGATCTCAAGCAATTGGAAAATAGGATGATGTGCATACTAGGGAGCCTAATCAAGGATCCAACTATGATCAATATAATGGGATTAATCATATATGAGGAGTTGAAACATAGAGTTACTCATCTCATGAAAGAAGTGAAAAATTAAAGCCAAGGAAAAATAGGGGCAAATAATAAAAGGATCTTTGGTATGATCTTATCTGTAGAGGAAAAGATAGGTGATTCAAGGAGCATCAAAGGGAGATTTGGATAGGGATGAAAAGGATCTCAAAAGCCTAGAATATGAAGAAAAGGAAATTTTCATGGATCCTATAACCAACCTCAAGCTGATTGATGAGAAATAATGAATTAATGAAGATCCTCTAGCATAGATAGTAGACTACGACAACAAGTGCTTCTCAAAGTCAAATTTGTTGAATTTAGCATATTATATTATAAATAAACATGTCTATCATTTTGAAAAAGGAATATTATTTTTGTAAAAGCATGTGTGTATTTTAAAGTGCAATTCTTATAGCTCGGTCCACTGAAAAAGTGTCTTATTATAGAATATTGTAAAATGATATTTGTCCATGATACCTATACACTTATAATTTTCCATGATTGATTGACATACCTACTTAGTCTTCAATAAAATGGGTATTGTCATTTGTAAAAAAGAGGGAGTTTTTGAGAAAAAATATTTTGTAAATTTGGAGCAATTAATACAAGCAAATAATTTTATAAAGATTGTCTAGTATGTGTTTGTGTGTTTGATATTATGGTTGCTCTCTTAATTATCATTTTGGATGTTCAATTTTCAATTGTTGTCATGCATTCTAGATGTGCATAGTTGAATGCAGAGTTGTTGATTTTTGCTTATGCTATATTGGTTAAAGGATCTTAAATTTATTTCATTTTCTTTACTTTTCTTGTAGATGTTCTAATATAATTTTCTTGTAGGATTAAACCTTTAAATTGAATTTGGTTCTTATTTGCATTGTTTCTCCTATCGTTAGATGTTTGCCTCATATATGATGGGATTTCAGATTTAGCTATTTCATGTAACATATTGATTTAAATTCATGCTTAGATGAAATCTAAACTTGGTCATAATGTTTGAACTAAAAATCAAAACACCTTCTTTCTATCCTACCCTTCTTTTTGTTAATTTTTTTGATCAATTCAATTTAGTTTGGCCATCATTGTAAATATTCATGATAGCTTAGAATTTAGACATTCATTTTTTATCAAAATTAAATATACTTAGTTTAGATTACTTTCATGTTAAAAAAATGACTAAAACCATGGTTGATCCATATAACCCTTCATATTTCATTTTTTGAACAACTATTTAGCTTTGTCATTATTCCACCACAAATATCAAGAATATCACAACCAACAAATCTTGCTATGAACTATGAAAATTTAGAAATGAGAAGTGTTTCTTAAACACTATTAAAACCATGTGATTTACTTTTAGTGATCAATAGGCATGAAAATGGTTCTAGGAGGGCCATAGCTAAAGCTTTATGAATTTGAAGTAACTTTGCTCATTTTAGTGAATTTTGTTTAAAGATCACTTGATTCTTTGCATATGTGTGTTGTTATTAGCTTAATTATCTAAAGATCATTGACATTAATGGTTTCATACCCATTTTTATGCTTATTTAGGTAAAAATAAATAATCTTTAAATATTTATGAGAAATTATTGTAAAAGTAGTTTAAGCTTTATAAATTTTCCACGTTCAAGGTTAGTGATACCAATTTTGTTCAAAGATTGGTTTATTCTTTGAAAATTTAGATTTATTCAAACTTACAAGTGTAAAGATCATTCATATTCTCAAGTTTAGACATATCTTTGAGATAATTTAGTTAAAGATAATTGTTTTTTGCATAAATTTTTGCAAATTTTGCTTAACATGTAAATTTGATCATTGTTCTTTGCAAAGATAAGGTTTATGCATCATATTTTGAATAGGATTCAAATATTAAAATATAGAACTACCAAGAATAAGGATGAGGTCACATTATGAGTTAATAAAACCTCTCATTTCATTAGAATTTCATATGAAATCAAGACTAATGAATATACCTATCTCCCTATAGACCTAATGAATATTTGTATTTAGATATCTATAAGTATGATTTAGATCCCATGAATTTTGTATTTTTGAAAATGTGTATTGGAGTTATAAATAGATTAGCTTTGGTCTATGTTGAAGCTATGACAATCAATGATCATATTCAATCCCAAGGTCAACTATCATATGATATCCCCAATGTCAATCTTAATTTTCTTATGCTGAATGTCATTCCCAATGCTAATCAAAACATGGCTACTTTGAACCAAACACCAGTATTGAAATAATTACCCCTAAGTCATACCCGTCCTAGTCAAAACCTAGGATTGTGGAATAAAATTAAAAATGGATTTCATCCACAAGATCAAATATAATTGGTTCTAAAAACTAGTAATAATACTCAAGTTCACAATTTAGAGGCACCTAAAAAAGAGAATGACTCCATACTCAAAATGGTTCAAAAGTTGAGCACTGATTTCCTTTAAATTAAAACATAAGTAGGTAATACTGGGGAAAAATCTAATAGAAGTTATTCATATCAAAGGTTCAATGTACTTACAAATAGGTTTCATAATTAAAATAATAAAAATAATGAGTCATCTACCAACAAGAAAAATCTTGAAATAAATATTTGTGATGTAGATTTAACTAAATACTACATGGTTCATAACACTTCAAAGCATGGTGAGTTATATTTTATAGATTTTTGTAATGATTTTGAGTTATTTAAAGATGAATTATATATATTTTAAGGTAGACCTAACAAAGATAACACTTTAGGTACATCTGGATCTTTAATATCATTTAAATATACTAACATAACTCTAAGGGTAGAGACATTTTATTTTCTATTCCAAAATGAGAATGAGCCTAAGGATACTCTAGAAGAGATTCATGATTTTCAATATTATCTGAAGAAGACTTATCCACTGAGGAATAGAGAATGAAAAAATCCATTTACAACTTCAACTCCATAAAAAAACATTGATACTCATAATCCTATAACACACAACAATCTAGAGCCTCCAAAGGGAAGTAACTCAAAAAATAATGTTGATACATCTAGTTATTATACTAAGAGAGGATATAATGAGGATATGAAAAATATTCATGCTAATATCACTTTACATGAGTTGACTCAAATTACTAAGAAAAGAGACTTATTTCTTGAATCTTTATCTAAGAAGTCTAGTAAATCACAAAAGGTTGAAAATGCCAATGTAGTTATGTACAAGAACAAAGTAGACATTCCACCTTTATTGCTAACAATTTTATATTTTGGTAAGAACTTTCATAATCATTTTCTAGATTCATGTGCTTTGTCTAATATCATGCCAAAAGGTATTTGTGAAAAACTTGGTTTCACTCTATTGAAGTGTGATAGAGTAGTTAATAAACTAGAAAAATAAAGAGTTAAAGCAATTAGAGAATTATTGAATTTTCATATGTAGTTTATTATAAAGCCAAGTATACAACAATTCATAGACATGAAAATTATGTATATTCTAGATGCTTATGGGATGATGCTAAGTAGAGATTATGCCAAGTCCTTAAATGGATATATGTCCACTAACTATTCTCATATGTGGTTTCCATGAAAGGTAGTTCCCAATCAAATCCAGATTGAAAGAGAGATAAATATGAAACACATGATCACTAAATATAATGATACTAATGAAAATGTCAACATGGTTGATTCTAAGTTAGGATTTTACACTGTTAACACTTGTAAGGTATATGATGATAAAGATTATAATGTTATACATATAATGTGGAAATTATATTTTGATAATGCTAGATGTAAATCTGGTTCTAGAGTAGGAATTATTATAATCAATCCCATTGGAAAAGAGTTTAATACTTCTTACACAATTTAATTTCCTTACACTAATATCTTGGCAGGGTATGAAGATTTAATCCTAAGATTACAATTTTCCATCAAAAATAAGGTCAAAGAACTATTAGTGTATGGTGACTCTGATCTAGTAGTAAATCAGGTTAGAAGTAAGTGCTAATGCAAATTATCCTATCTTAAGAAATATAAGTGTTGAGTGTGGAGCCATTTGGGGCTATCACATGACCATGGGGATATATTTTGGAGGACTAGAGACCTCCATAAATGTGGGAAGTACATTTTTACCCACTTCATATTTTTTGGAACCTTTCTCCATATATAAGTGGAATGTTCTTTGCATTTCTAATTTCTATGTACCACATGTTTTGTGGAGTTAGTTGTTAGATGCCTATTTTCCGTGTTGTCTTACTTGATCTTATGGAGTTAGTTATTTATTGGAAAAGGGAATGCCTTCCTTATTTCAAGGAGTTGGTTTTGATGACATGTCTTTGGAAAATGTGCTTTTTAGAAAAAGAGTGATGTGGATTGGTCATTTATTGATAATAAGGCATTGGGAGCCATATGATTACACCTTGCATATTCTATGGTGTTTAACATTTATGATGAGAAAACTAAAAAGGATCTCATGGATAAACTTAGAAGGTTGTATGAAAAACACTTTGCTTCAAATAAAAAATTTCTTATGAAGAGATTGTTTAATTTGAAAATGTTTGATAATAGTTCTATTGCTAGTCATTTAAATGATTTTAATATGGTTTTAAGTATGATCACTTATATTGGAATATCTTGGTTATGGATGGAAGAGATTTTCTAATCTCATGTTTTTTACCTAATAATTAGCATACATACAACCATATTAGACATTAGATCTTTGCTAATATTATGTTTTTTCCTAATAGTTTGATGATGAAGTTAAAGATTCTCTAATCTTATGTTCTTTTCCTAATAGTTGGGATATCTTAGTTATGGTTGCGAGTAATGCAGTCCCTACCAAGGGAGGCTTGAATTTTGAGGATGTTTTAGGTATGATTCTTAGCAAGGAAATGTGAAGTAAAATCACTAGTGAATCATCTTCAGGTAATGTTTTGTATGGTTATATTAGAGGGAGGAAAAAAGACAAGAGCAAAGGTAAGTATGAAAAGTCAAAATGTAGATTTAAATCTAGATATAGATCTAAGATGATATGTTGGCATTGTTGGAAGAGTAGGCACTCAAAGAAGGATTGTTAGTCACTTCAAGATAAGAATGAAAACAAAGAGGAAATAAATGAGGTAAATTTGACATCAGGTAAATCATGTCAGGATGACTCAATTATTTCTATGGATAGTTTTTTTGAGTCTTGGGTATTAAATTTAGGGGCTTCTTTTGATACCACCCCACATATGCATTATTTTACTGATTATGTTCAAGAGAATTTAGGACATGTTTATCTTGATGATGATGAACCATGTTAGATAGTATGGAAATGTTATGTTCAAGTTAAAATGCATAATAAGAACACATAGCTACTTAAGGATATCAGATATATGCCTATGTTGAGATGGAATTTGGTTTCAGTGGGGTAATTGGGTAGTGAGGGTTTTTTGGTGTTGTTTGTTAGAGATTTTTGGAAAGTTACCAAAGGTGCTCTTATGGTTTTAAGATGTAAGAAATTAAGTGCATTATATTTGACTAGTAGTGTTGATTATTGTGATTTAGTTGCTACAGATGGAAATGTAACTATGTGGTATTACAGGCTTGGTCATATGAGTCTTAAGGGCATGAAGATCTTAAAAGAGAAGTTTCCTAGATTAAGATATATTTAATTAGACTTCTGTGAGTATTGTGTGTATGAGAAATAGAAGAGATTTAAGTTATTAAAAGTTAGACCAAAAATTAAAGAGCATAAGTTAGAGTTGTTACATTTAGATATATGGTAACCAACTTAGGTATCTTCGATTGGTGGTTCCAATTATTATGTCACTTTTATTGATGATGCAACTAGGAAAGTTTGGGTTTATTTCATTAAAAATAAATCTAATGTATTTGACACTTTTAAGAAGTGGAAAGCATTGGTTGAGAATGAAATAGGTCTAAAGTTGAAATGTCTCAGATCAGCTAATCGAGGTGAGTATTGTAGTAATTATTTCTTTGATTATTAGTCTAATAATGGAATTTATAGGCAAACGATGCTTCTAGTAATTACATAGTAGAATGGGGCATCTAAAAAGATGAATAGAAAAATAATGGAACATGATAGGAGCATGAGGTCACATGTAGGGTTACTTTTATATTTTTGGGTAGAAACATTTAGCTTAATAGTTTATTTGATTAATAGAGGACCTTTTATGCCTTTGGATGGAGGCATTCTTTAATAAGCTTGGTTTGTGAAGAATCTTGATTATTCTCTTATTAGAGTCTTTAGATGTGAAGATTTTTATCTCATTAAGAAAGAGGATATGACCAAGCTAGAGGTAAAATTTAAAAAATGCACATTTATTGGTTATGATGAGGATGACTTTGGTTTCCATTTATTGAGCATTAAAGATTAGAAAATATTTTAGTCTAGAGTTGTAGTCTTTAATGAAAATGTCATGTATAAAAATCAATTATAGGAATAGGAATAGAAATAATACATAGTATTGGATGACATTATAGATGGAAAAGTATCTAATTAATCAGTTTAATAACCTTCTACACAAGGAACCCAAACTCCTATGGTAAGAAGGTCTTATAGGGTAAGAAGAGTACCTAAATGTTTTTCTCCTTTGAATTATTTGTTACTCACTAATAATGGAGAACTAGAGTGTTATGAGGAAATAATGGAGGTAGATGCCAAGATGAAGTGGGAACAATCCATGGATGAGGAACATAGATATCTCATGGAGAACTAAACATGGTGGTAAGGATACCCAAGGGCAAGAGTGCATTGAAAAACAAGTGGATATTCAAAATAAAAGAAGAGGATGAAAGGAGAAAAAGTTATAAGGCTAGGATGGTGGTCAAGGGGTTTGCACAAAAAATAGGTATTGATTTTGATGATATTTTTTCTCCTATTGTAAAAATGACTTCTATTAGGACTATTTTTGGTTTAGTTATAGTTGGGTATTTGCACGTAGACTAGTTAGATGTGAAAACTATTTTTCTTCATGGTGATTTGGATTAAGAGTTGTATATGAAGTATCCATAGGGATATTAGGTCAAAGGGAAGGAGAACTATGTGTGAAAACTAAAGAAAAGCTTGTATGGCCTAAAATAAGCTCCACAATAATGGTATAATAAATTTGATTATTTTATGTTAGAACAAGAACATCAAAGGTTTAATTACAACCATTGCATGTACATAAAACATTTTGATGATGGTTCCTTTATTATATTATGCTTGTATGTGGATGACATGTTAGTTCTAGGAAAGAACATACAACATATTCATGTAGTTAAAAAATAACTTAGTGACACCTTTTCTATGAAGGATTTGTGTGTGGTGAAAAAAATCCTTGGTATGAGGGGTACTCATGATAGAAAGGAAAGGAAGTTGATTTTATCCCAATCAAAGTATGTGAAGAAAGTCTTGGGAAGGTTTATCATGTTAGATGTTAAATCTATTGGTAATCCTTTAGTAGGCTAGTTTAGATTATCAAAAGAGTAGTGTTCCAAGATAGAGGTTGAAAAGATTAAGATGTCTAAGGTACCTTGATCATAAATAGTTTGTAGATTGATGTATGCCATGGTTTGTACTAGGTTGGATATTACCCAAGTAGTTGGAATTTTGAGCTGGTATATGAGTAATCCAAGTTATGAACATTGGTAAGTAGTGAAATGGATTCTTTGATATTTGATAGGAATCATGGATGTTGCATTATGTTATGGTTTATTATATACCACTTTACATGGTTATGTGGACTCGGATATGGAAGTGGATATTAATAGTAAGAGTAGTACAATATGATATATATTTACTATTAGAGATACAATGGTTAGTTAGATTTCAAGAAAATAGAAGGTTGTGGATTTGTCAACCATAGAGATAGAGTATGTTACTAACATATAGGATAGTAAGGAGATGATTTGGCTACATGAGTTATTTCAAGATTTGAGGAATGAGTAGAAATTTGGGAGACTACATAGTGATAATCAAAGTGTTATTCATTTGGTAAACAACTCTATTTTCCACTCGAGGATGAAACACATTCAGTTATATTATCACTTCATCAAGATAGATTTAGAGGAGAACTTGGTGAAGCTAAAGAAGATTCATAATAGCCAAAATCTCATAGATTTGATGACCAAGGTGGTCACATTGGACAAATTGAGACTATGTTTAGATTTAGTTAGCCTTAGTGGTCATGGAGCAATGATAGGTTATGCTCAAGAGAAATGATCTCCAAGTGGGATATTGTTGAGTGTGGATCCATTTGGGGCTATCACATGACCATGGGGATATATTTTTGGGGCCTAAATAGGTCCACAAATGTGGGAAGCACAATTTTCCCCACTCCACCTTTTGTGAAACCTTGTTTCATATGTAAGTGAAATATTTCTTGTATTTATAATTTATATATATTTTATGTTTTATGGAGTCAGTTTTTAGATGCTTGTTTTCCATGTTGAATTCCTTGATCTTAGGGAGTGAGTTATTTATTGTAAAAGGGAGTGACTTCCTTATTTAAAGGAGTTGGTTGTGATCACATATCTTTGGAAAATGTGCTTTTAGAAGAAGAGAGATAAACATGGTGAGTTCCTCCTTAGGTGGGATTATGGATGAGGGTGCTTAGGTGGGGGAGAGTTTTCAATTTTTAGATAATGCTTATCTTAGATAAATATGGAAATGTTTTCCTTGTTTGGTATATTTTCCTTCATTTATTATATATACAGGTGTGGTGTGATTATTCAATCTGATGAGTTTATTTACAAAGATGTGAATTTTTGTAAGGTGTGGCTTCTGATTGACAAAGTCAAAGTGTAGATGTTTTTGAAAAGTGTAGGTGTTTATTTATAGGGTGTGGTATAGTAACTTGTGAGGTGCATTATTGTGTAGGTGCAAGTGAAATTAAAACATGGCATATGTGTGAGATTTTCTATAGGAGATATTCTATCATTGTGAGAGGTTATTTGTAATCTTATTTTGATTACAAATTCTATTGAGGAATTTCTTAGTGGATGTGTCCCACATTGGGTGAACCATAGTAGATCTGTGTTATGGTTTTATTTTTATTTTATTCTCTCCATTTATGGTTTCATTTAACTATGATTTGAGGAATTATTTTTGTGATGCATGTTAGTTCATAATTAAATCTAATTTCACATTTAAAATATGGTTATGTGATTTTATGGTGATTGAAATAGGGTTTAAATTCTTTGAATTCCTAACAATAAGTTTTAAGTATGGGAATTGATAGAGTACTTTGATTCCTTTAACATTGTTTCAATTCCTAAGGAAGAGAATAATATTATTGATGAGATAGCCTCAGCTATAGCTAACCTCATGCCAGATCAAGAATCCAAGCTAGAAAACCTTAGTATGAAATTGGTTCCAAGTCCCTCAATTCCTGATAATGTTAATCATTTTTAATTATTTAGTGATGATCAACAAATCATAGACTTCATGAACAACTCAGGAGTATTTGAGTTTCATATCATTGATGACGTCAATGCAAATTCTCTTGATGAAGACAAAGTTCATGACAAGATTACTCAATTAAATGAAAACAAAATTTCCAAAGGCATGATTGCCTTAAAAAGACTATATGATCAAGACAAGCTATATAAAACTATCAAAGTTCCCAAAGTGAATGGAAAATATTATAATGATGTTGATCTTGGAACTGCAAGTCAACCCCATCTAGTAAATATTGGTACAACCTATACAAATGAAAAATTAAGAAAGGATAAAGAATTGTTAGCCAAATATAAAGATGTTATAGCATGCTCCTATGAATACTTAAATATATTTTATCATATATTAATTACCCATACCATTCTATTAAAAGTGGATTGTAAACCTTTTAGGAATAAAAAATGTCTAGTCAACCCTATTTGGTAGCTAACTTAGTACTAATTATAAATAAAAATAGATAAATCAGATTATGCATAGACTTCAAAAATTTGAAATGATTATTATCCTTTACCTTCCCTTGTCCAATTCATTCAAATTGTTATTGGTTCTTTTATGATGTCCTTTCTTGATGGTTTTTTAGGATATAATAAAGTACTTATCAATAAGGAAGACATAATGAAGAATGCATTCACAACTAAGTGGGGCACATTTTCCTACAAATGAATGACTTTTGGGATAATAAATGTAAGAAAAAAAATTTCAAATAGCTATGGACCATGCATTCCAAGGTCTCATAGGTAATTTCATTATTATATATATGGATGATCTAACTATGTTTTCCAAAAATAGGGAAGACCACATTATGCATTTGCAATAAGTATTTGAACATTGTAGGAGGTATGTAATTTCCATCAATCTTAAGAAAAGCATTTTTGGTCATAAAAGGTAAGTTAATAATAAATGTAATAACCAAATTATGGATTTATATAAACATTAATATAGTTGATGTCATATCCAAGATAGAACCTCGTAATAGTACAACAGAATTAAAGTCTATCTTTAGAAAAATCAATTTTAGTTTTACACAAATTATGAAGCCAATAAATGACATGTTATACAAGGATGCCAAGGTTATATGGAATTAATAAGTAAATAAAGACTTCAAGGACATTAAATAATCAATAAGATAGGCATAGGTGTTGATAAGTCCTAATTTCACAAAAAAAATCTATCTCTATTCTTTTGCTTCTGATCATATAATAGTTGTTATTTTAACTTAGAAAATAGATAAGTTTGATTACCTGTTTCATTTATGATAAGTAATTTTAATAATTTTGAGTTAAATTATACTTTGATTGACAAACAATCATGTGATGTAGTTAAGGTAGTAAAAAATTTTAGACACTATATTTTTAAGAATAAAGTGCATGCAATATTGCTAGATCCTACCAGTAAACATATGCTTAGTCAATCTAAACTAGGAGAGATAAGATCTGAATGTATGTATATTTTACAAGAGTATGATATTGATATGAAAAATTCCATATTGGTAAGGTTTCAAGGATTGATTCAATTAATTGCTAACACCAATCCTAAATAAAGTTACATACAGGTTGAACAACAACAATTCCAACTAAATGATTATTATGATGCAATTGTTCATCTTCTAATCAATGGTTCTTCTCCTAAAATACTAAGTATAGAGAAAAGAAGAGATTTAAGGCTCAAGGAATAACATTTCTTGATCAAGGATGGGGTAATCCTTAGAAATAACTATGAATTCTTATACTTGAGATGTGTCTCAAAATAATAAGTAGCTAAGATCTTGAGTAATTTTCATGAAAAGATTGCAGGTGGACACCCTTATAGAAAGACAATAGATCATAATATCCTAATGGTAGAATTCTATTGGGCCACTATCTTCAAAAATGGACATAAACATGTTATAGAGTATCATCAATGTCATATTTTCAACATCAAGGAACCAAGAGTAGATATGCAATTGAGACTAGTTATGATTGACAAACATTTTGCTCAATTGGGATTAGACTTTATAGGGGTGATCAACCCCAGTTATTTAAATGTATGTAAATATTTTCTTAATACTACTAATTACTATACAATATGGATAGAGTCAATAATTACCAGGTAATATAGAACTAAATATGTGATCAAGTTTTTAGAAGAGAAAACTTGCACAAGATTTGGGACATCAGTTTCACTAGTTTGTGATAATAGATCAGCATTGATATCTATTGAGATGATAAAGTGGGATTATGATAATGAAATAATTCTTAATTTTTGATCAAATTATTACCCTCAAGGTAATGGAGTGTGAAAATCAACAAATAATAATTTGATGAAGGAAATTAATTTTTTTGAAATGTAACAACCTAAGATATGGCACAAATTACTTAAGTATGCTAGTTGGGTAGACAAAACTAGAGTGAAGAAATATTTGAAGTCATCACCATTTATTTTGGTATATGGTCATGAGTTAATATTTCCAATCACTCTCAAAATTCTAACCTATATGTTTAATCAAGAATATATTGAAGAAGACCAAGTGTATGCTAATTCAAGCTTGCTTGACATTATTTAGATGGAAGATGCAAGGGAAGAAGTATTTTCTAACTTTATAAGAAATCAAATAATAATCAAGAGATGGTTTGACAAGTGTTTAAATATTAAGTTTTTCAAGCAAGTAGATTTATTTCTCCTATGGGACAAAGCATTAGAACCAAAATGAAAACATGGGAAATACACTTCCTTGTGTGGGTTGGTCCCTATCAAATTACTGAGACTTTGGGAGATAACACTTTCAAACTCAAAGACTTACAAGGAGAAGATTTCACTTTTCCAACTAATGGGTAATACCTCAAACACTAATTCTCTATTGTACAACCACAAGTCTTCATGGAGTAATTTGTAAGACTAGTTAGATTTAGTGTAGGTAGGCTTAGGTGAGTTTATTTCTTGT
This sequence comes from Torreya grandis, assembly GCA_037957365.1. Taxonomy (NCBI): domain Eukaryota; kingdom Viridiplantae; phylum Streptophyta; class Pinopsida; order Cupressales; family Taxaceae; genus Torreya; species Torreya grandis. The sequence continues at coordinate 614,532 of JARHVA010006410.1, forward strand.
TCCTTATTTGTAAATAGTGCTTGTATATAGTTGTTTGTTTATTTTTTGTTTTACTTGTTACTGTTTATTTTATTCTACCTTGTTCCTTACTTTTAATAAGTTTTTTCTAAGATAGTCCCCAACTCTAGTCCATCCTAAATTCTCAAAATAACTTCACAAATCAAGAATTTAGGTATGACCTTAGACATTGGTTGATTATGCATTCTAGAGATTTGAGCTTGATGTTATAATTTGGAAAAATTAGTGAGGATTGAAATATATGTTAATTATTCCTTAAATTCTTAAACCTTATTGTCATCTAAGTTTGATTCTAATAAGGATTTCATATGTTGGGTGAAAGTTTGAATCATTGGAATAAAGTCATGTTAACACTTAGAGATTATTATTTCCTAGGATAAGGTTCATGATCAAGGATGATTTTCTAAAGATCAAAAATTTGACAAAATCCTAAAACCTAGCTAATTCTAGTTCCCAGCCTTTGTTGAAACCTAAATATACTTGAAAAATACAAAAAAATAATAAATTTATTCAAAATTTGAAGTCGTTCACAACAAAGGTGATTTTAGTAACCTCCATTAGGGCTATGGACACCTATATGATAGTGGATAAGGGCCTTGGGTAGAAGCAAATGTATCTCTATTAGGGTTATGGATGCTTGGATGGTAGGAGATTAATGCCCAAACCTTCCCTATTTTAAAAGCATGATTCTTTATTAATATCTAAATATGCTACAAGTCAATGTTAATGATTAAGGTAATTAAGTATGGAAGTTATTCTCTAAATCCCATGGGAATCAACTAAGGAATCAAAACAAACAAATAACATGACTAGTTTTGATATTTGAGCGTAATTATGCATTTTTAAAACTTTTTTTAATCATTGACTGATGTTAATGATGGTAATTGATCATGTGGAATTATTGGTTTGGTTATTAATTTAAACTATGAGTATTTGAGTTCTAACATTTTACAATGTTTCTCCAGAAGTCACCATTTATTGAGGTCAACATACCCCCATTTTAAAAAAAAATAGGACTCCTATTCAAAATTTGAAAATTTATGCTTTAAATATAGCACCACACTTAAATAAAGTGCATTATTTTAATATCATGGTTCTCATCATGTTTACATTATCATGTTAACATATAATCTTTATTTGAAGATCATCCATACCACTGGCTTAATTGAAACATTTTCACGTAGTCCTTGTTTTACTTTATCCAATGTTGATAATGTTAGATCTTTGTGCTTTTGGTTTTTAGGTCTAATGTATTTCTATTTGAATGAATAGCTATTAGGAATTTGTTATTTAATGAAAAATTAACCCTTATTTGGTTAAATAATATGATCTTGTTTAATAATTTTATACTAACCTTTGGTCAATTAATTAAATCTATGTCTAAATAATATTAAAAAACCTTAAACTTATTATTTAGCTTATGTCCCTTTTGAAATAGATTCAAATTTGAGAAAGATTCATATTTATGTAGGAATATTTATATACTTTGTGTCTACTTTAAACTTTATCCTAAGTCCTAATTGTATTTATTAATATAACTAAGACATTAGTCTAAAATTTTATACTAATACTCTACATATATCAAAAATGCTTATGTCATTTGTTTTACATATTTTCAAGGATTGATTAAACATGAATACGCCACTTTGGAAAATCTCAATAGATTAAAGCAATTATCGAGGATCTACAGACAAAATTGGAAGTCAACATGTACAAGGACATAATAAATGGTACACATTAGCCATATAATGAAGATCTAATGCAGATCAAGGCATCAAAGCATCAAATAACTTGTGAAATAATGTGACACTAACAAGTGTCACAACCTTGAAATGTTTTTTAAAGATCAATGATCCATGTTCAAGCGTACATCTCATAGATCAATGGTGTGAATGAAGGTAGAATTTTCAAAGGGCCCAGACCAAATGTGGTGGTGACACATGTCAAAATAGTGATTAAGTAGATGGAGATCAATTAATGGTATTTAAGCTTCTAAATCAATATCAATGATACAGAGTGATTGAAAAATTCAATGGACCTAGATCAAACATAAAGCTACTATGTGGAAAAAAGGTATTAAGTGATGGAATGTGTTCACAAGGTACTCAAAGAGACCATAGATCTACCAAGTGGCACTTTCTCAAAATATCAAATAAAATATCAATGGCCCATGATCAATTCAAAGCTATAGGAATTTATAATAGATCAATGGTGTGAATTAAGTGAGCTTCAGGATTGGATGAGGTATTGACACATGTCCAAAAATGGTAAATGGTCACATTTTAAATAAATTAGTAGTGTGACATGGTCATGCCACATAACTGAGACACATAAAATTAGATATCATGTGGACCCAAACACATGAAAGGTATCAATATGGAATCCAAATACAATATAAGTCACAGAGGCTAATAGTTTGAATTTATGTGTCATAATTAAAATGCTGTATAAACCCTCATAAAGCCCTAAATCATGTGGATTTCCCTAATTTTCTCTTGTATTCATTGGTTAAAGCCAATAGGAATTTAATTATCACCTCCAATTGGATAATTTAATCAAGATTATAGAAATATAATATCATAAGCATGTTTTAAAGAAATATGTTGAGTTATCTTTGACCTTAGATGCTAAAGGACATTTGTTCAAAGACAACGTTTATAGCTATTGATTTGAACACAAGGGATAAAAATTGGTATAAATTTTTATGGACAATTGATAACCAATGAGATATCACTAGGGAAGAAGAAAAGATATTATTTATAAGGAGACTATATGATGATATTATAATAATATAGATGACTAGTCTACACTACATAGTGGCATAACCATCGGTATTCCATTGCATTGATATTCTTGTTCCTATTTTTAAGGATGCTAAAATAAAAATGGGCATGATTATCAATGAACATAATTAGATTAAAGTTTCTTACATTTCCCTAATTGACTTTGAGTCCTATTATAAGCTCCCTGAACCCCAAATTAACTTGACCTCAATTAACTCATGGGATAAGGAACAGTATTTTATGGATACCCTAGCTATGTAGTTAGAATTTGGCAACCAAATTTTCATGGACCTTGACAAGAAAATTCATCTCAATCAGTTTATATGAGGGTTTAGGATGGTAATTAATATGTTGAACAAATTGTATGGATGTGCAACCATAGCTTAGGTTGATCCTATGTGGGTACCAAAGGTCTATTTAATTATTAAAATGGTAATAGTTCCTCCATTGGGGTAGATAATTAGCATCCCCTTTAGCATACAAATATATGAAATTAGGATTAATAATAAGAATGTTTTTTTCATGATTTCTTATCTCCTAGATTCCCTATGTGTAACTATAAAGATTCCTAATCAGAGGCAATGGTCTCCAAATGGAACCTCGATTATCTATCAATACTATTTTAAGTTCCACATCTATAAATATAGGAATCACATTCAATTTATCTATGATTTTTTCTATCCAACATTAACTAAAGCTATAACTAGTATCCCCATATCAATAATTAGTCCTTTGATCAAAAAATCTATTGAATCAATGGTGGACATATGGTTGCACCCAGATTATACTATTACAAGGATTGAGGGAACTCAAAATTCCACTATCAAGTTGTGAGTCCTTGTTCTTGATAATATATTAGAGAAAGAGGTCACCTACTAATTATTCAATGGTGTAGATGATCTTCTTACTTCTTTATAGCTTCTCTATGACAATTGGAAAGACTACACTTAGATAGTGGGATCACATTGAGGCCACATGAAAACATAGACTATCTTTCAATTTGAAAATTGATGAACTTAGACAATGGGACCCTTGTTAAAGAATTAAATAACATTTAAGACTTAATGGTATCTTGAATGTACCATATGATCACAATCTTGATACATTTGACCTTGTATATACCAAGGCATCCTTCTACTTTGAACTAACTAGGAGATTGAATGAATATAATATTAGACCCGAGTCTATATTATCTAAAGATAAGAAATTAGATGATAGATGCTAGTTGGGACCCAGGTAATATCATTTGATAAATGGTGAATCTTCTAAGCTCCCAATAACAAAAGTTTAAATAGATTATAGACCAAAAGAGAGAAGGTCAGAGGAAATAACTTCTAGTTTATTAGCTCCTAGATCTTCCAAATCATCATAACAAGAGTCACCTCAAGAGGAGGTGAATATGATATCTCTATAACCTAATGAGACTGTTGAGGATGTATTGAAAATTCTATCTATGATATTTACATATTTAGATGAAGAAGAAAAGACAAGTGTTGAGGAAACTAAGGATGACAAAGGGAAATTTTTGGACTTAGTAGCTATTGACCCTCCCAAGAGGAAAAAAAATAATTAACTTTTTATAATAGGTATGAACATGAAGGTGAGCATCACTCCCCTAAAATAAGTGAATTTTCTCAATGAAGAGAAATTTTTGTATGGTCCACCTATTCCTAAGTGGTTCTTGTATGAACCTAGACTGGAGAAGTTGCCTATTTTCCATCCATGGTCTATGGTAAAATCCACTCATATCTCTATGGAGAAATAAATGAAATTATTGCTAGTTGATGTACATGAAGAGGAGACAAGAATATTGGTTACTCCAAGCCATTCAGTAGACCAATCACAAATAGAATTCATAATCCCACATGTGACCCAATATTCAATTCAAGACAAATTTGATCTAGATATTATTACCTTATAAATAATGATAGAGAAAATGGTCATGATAGGAGGTAAAGAAATTTAGTATCAAAAAGTGGATCCATTAACTAGTTTCACTTAGAAGCAAGGACAAAGGCCTGGTGAAGATCCTATTTTTGAGGAAGATTTTTTTGAATTAGCTCAAACATAGGCGTAATAGTTGCAAGTTACTATTAATGGAATAAATCAAAAAAATAATAACTTACAATAACAATCCATTTTTTCTATTTTAGGAGATATAATAAATAAGTTTTAGATAACCATGCATGATCTATTTAATTCTTTGAAGGTAGTAAAGTCTAAACAGGATTTGGATAACAAACATGGTACTTTAGCTTCAAGCCAAGTTGGATAATGACAAATATAAAGTAATAAGGTGAAGGATTTGATCAATATTTTAATAAAGGACCAAATTCATGGATTCAAAATAGTCAGCTTGGCACACTTGAATATGGCTATGTCTATATTGATAGAAAAGATCAAAGCTTTGAATAAATGGTCTAAGGAAATGGGAGATCCTTTTAGTGATCTCAAGCAATTGGAAAACATGATGATGCATATATTGGGGAGCCTAATCAAGGATAAAAATATAATTAGTCATATGGTCTTAATCATGGATGAATATTTCAAACATAAAGCTTCTCAGTTCATGTAAGAATTGAAGAATCAAAGCCAAGGTAAAATAGGGACAGATAACAAAAGGATATTGGATTTGATCCTATCTATAAAGGAAAATATTGGGGATGAAAGGATCATGAAGGAAGATTTGGACATGGCTAAAAATTATCTCAAAGTCCTGGAAGATAAATAAAAATAACTTTTCATGGATCCGATAATCAACCTTAGGCTAATTGATGAGCAAGATAATGAAGAAATGAATAACTTGTAACATAGTCAATAGACTACAACAAGCGCTTCTCAAAATCAATTTTTTTTTACTTTAGCATATTAATTTGTAACTAAACATGTTTATAATTTTTAAAAAGTAATATTGTTTTTTGTAAAATCATGTGCATCTTGTAAAGTGCATTACTTATAGGTCAGTCCACTTATAAAGTATCTTGTTATAAAAGGTTGTAAGATGACAATTTTCCATGACACTTGTATAATTATCATTTGACATAATTAAACAAAATACCTCTTTATTACTCTATAAAATGTGTATTATAATTTTTAAAATAGGGAGTATTTGATTAAAAACTGTTATGTAAATTTTGAGCAATTAATACAAGCAAGAAATTTTATAAATATTGTCTAGTATTTTTTTTTGTGTTTGTTATTATGGCTTCTCTCCCAATTATCTATTTGGATGTCCAGATATGTGCATACTTGAATATAGAGTTGTCAATATGTGATTATGCTAGATTGGTTGAAGGATATTAGATTCATTTCATTTAATCTATTTTTCTTTCAGATGTGTTAATGTAATTTTATTATAGGAGTAAACCTTTAAATTGAATCTGGTTCTTATTTGCATTATTTATACCATGCCTAAATGTTTACCTGATATATGATGGGATTTGAGATTAATTTAGTTCATGTCATATATAGGTTTATGTGCATGTTTGGATGAAATCTAAACTTTATCATAATATTTGAACTAAAAATCAAAACACCTTCTTTCTACCCTACCCTTCCTTTTTCTCATTTTTTTGATCAATTATCTTTGGTTTAGCCTTCATTGTAAATATTCATGCTATCTTAGACTTTATACATTAGGTTTTGATAAACATTCACTCTACTTAGTTCAGATTACATTCATGTTCATAACTATGCTTAAAACCATGGTTTCTCCCAATAACCATTCATATTTCATTTTGTGAAGATCTATTTATCTTTGTTTCTACTCCATCATAGATATCAAGAATATCACAATCAAAACCTAATGAAATGAATTCTCTAAATTCAAAAATGAGAAGTGTTTATTAAAAACTATTAGAACCCTGTGATGCACTTTTAGTGATTAATAGAAGGATTAATAAAAGATAAATCCTATTATACTGATGTTGATGCACTTATATTACTCATTCATCCACTCTAATTAAGCTCAACACTAATGAACAATACGAATTAATAAATCTAAAACTCTAAATGACTCATATGAAATATTATTTGAAATAAAGGTTCCATTAAGTGATAAAATCATGAGGGCCTTGATGGAAGGCCTAGTTGAAGGCACTATCCAATCAATACATACACTATTATCTTAGTCATTCAACATCAAACACTATATATGACATTCATAAGATTGCATTCTAGTAACTAGGTGAGATTAGGAATTGGCAAGGGAGAAAATAATACATGTTCAAATCAAACCAATATAATCACAGTAAACCTGTATATGGAATCTAAAAATAGTCATTTTATTATCTCAAGAGGTTTATGAACCTCAATCTTGGTAGAGTTTAATCATGCCTAGGAGAGGGATCATGAAAAAATGTCCCAAAGGAATGAATATATAAAAAAATAGAAGAATATATGTCCAATTTAGTGTTGAGGAGAGAAGGAGTCAATCTAGACATTAAATCAAGTCAATTTCAATTACAATTTATAAACAATAGTCATTTAGACTTTTCCTTGTGCTCAATAGCTTACATGCTAATTACATTATCTTTGAATGACCTTTTGGCATTGAAAACATGATGGTGGGACCTTTTTGTCTTATCAAAAATCCTCCTTTAGCATGATACTCCATTATTTATTTAGACAACTCTTGTGGACGTGAGTTAAATCATGATTAGAACTCAAGATGAGTTATGCATGTGTATGAAAAAATTGAAACCTAGTTAAATCATCACAAGGACTAGTTAAGCATGTAGATGACATCAAGTATCATATTTTCATGTTGTATATCAGCTGAAGAGTCATGAAAACTCCACATTATCTCTTATCAACAAACTTATATGCCATTCTTCTCCACTTGATTGATTAAATAGGTCTACTAGGCCAAAATAAGCCTAGTAGCCTAACATTTTTGTGCTTGGTAGCCATTAAAGTATGCATATAACATTTAAAACCTGAAAATATGAGGAATTAAAGGCATGAAAAAACTCCTTATGTCAAGAAATGGGTTCTTCTTAGCTTGAAACATCTGTAAATTAGTTAAATTAGTTGATTAGCTAGTTTTTACCTTTTTTCCTATAGACTGGTTATTTTGGATGAGCTCCCAAGGACACTTTAAATAGTTTATCTAGTAATATGATGATTTTATGATGAATAAAAAGTGTTGGTATTCGATCTCCATGGATTGGGATTCTGGTAAACTACCTTTTACCTCTCCTTTTATGCCTTTTCCTTTTAAAAACCTATTTTACGCTAAATCCATACAACATCCATACAAACAATGGCCATGTACATGAATATTTGAGAGTTTAATTCATTATAAAAGTGATAATAAATATTTTTAAATGATTTTGGATGCATGATTCTTTAATTTTCCATAAATAGGTCTACTAGTGGGGTTCTACAAGGGTTTAAGAGTACTCTAGGCTATGAATGATTATTCATAAATCCTATGACTTTAAAACATGAAAAAAATCCATAAAATTTTATTTTATTATGAAATTTAACTCCCATAATGTCCTTAACATCCCATGTAAAAGGATTGTACAAGGATGAGCATGTGAAATCTCATTTCAGAGTGTAAAATAGGCTCTTTCGATAGTGTCTAGTAAGCCTTGGCCAAGATGATCAATTATACTACTTTAATATGGCTCAAAATTGTCATACATGTCACTTTTGACCTGATTATGATGTTGATTATTATTTTTATTTCCCTCATGATCTTGAAGCTCCTTCTACCCCGTTTTGATGCCTTTGTTTGGTGTTGTCAAGAAAAAACATAGGTTTATACATAATTTATTCAATATTCTAACTTCATTAAGATTTTAGAGTATCATATATACTATTATAAACATGAATGACCTATATATGATGATTTGGATTCATGTTATAGGATTGATCTATCCATTCCTCTTTACCCTATACAGAAATAACTTGTTGTTTTGACTTATAGACCTATCTACTCATATAAATGAACCAAATGACCATTTTTATGCATTTAAAAGTGTTATTTAGGAATTTTAATATCCAAAATTTCTTCTCTAATCCTTTTAATGTGTAATCTCCCTTTATTATGTTTCCTTTTAACTCAAAATTAACTCTTTTCACTTAGTTGATATAGTTAAGGTACTAAATGTGCCAATTAAATGGTCATGAATGTGATATATGAAGTTTATAATACCTTAAATTTCATTTAATAGATCAAAATCATCATTTGGATGCATAATTTAGCTCATTTTCTCCATCAGGTGGTTATGAAGATTTTGCAAGGGTTTTAGAGGTCTAGATCTTCTTAAGGATTATCCGTAACATAAAAACCAATAATATGAAACCAATTTACATGAATATTTAGTATATTTACAGCCTAATAAATATATAAAATCATGATATTCCATAAAAAATGCTCTTCAATATCTATATGTAGTGAAAATGGCCTTTAGGATGATGCCAAGACTAAGTATGCAATAAAGCATCCTAAGAACTGGTGTCAAAAAAAATTTTATGAAAATTTATTCACTCCCATATATTTTACAAGGTTATAATTACCCTAAAACATATCTCAATTTTCATATCATGAATAAAAAGATCATGAAAGAGTAAAAAATGATGATTGTGTGCTTGTAGGGTTTGGTGCTTGCCTGTTAATTTTATCCCTCAAGGGCATGTATTGCATATAAAATGAGTATTATAATATATAAAAATGTGTTTTGATACTTAAAATCACTCTCCCATTATTATAAAAATATTTCATGAGGTTTAAACCCTCTACCACACCTTAAAAAATATGCCTACTTGCATTTTGATTATGATTAGACATGAGGTTGATTGTGTAAAAATAGTGGATACTTATACTCCTAAAATGAATTAAAAATTATGATTTATAGGCATATTAATTCATATTTATTTACTCCACCAAATCTCATGCTTATAGTATCCATACTTTATCCTATAGGCTCTTTTTACTAAAACTTAGCTCTAGTTTCCTATAGTTTCTATCTCATAAGGCCTATGACTTTGTTTTCTATTATTTCATACCTTGATTTTAGATTGATAATTTTTAATATTATTTGAATATGTTTTAAAATCCTCCTTAAATTGGTATCATCTTCAATTTATCAACTTTCATATCCATGTCACTTATCTCAAAACCTTATCTCCTCAAGAACCCTCATCATGTTTGTAACCCGGTAGTACTGTAAGTAGTTATTTATGAAAAATGAGGTATTTGAAAATCATTATATACTAATTGTTTATTTAGATAAATAAAAATATTTTAAAATCTCCTTATATTCTCTTTCTCAAACATATTCACTCTTTTGCATTGTTTTAATCCCACACACTATTTTTTTATAGATATAGTGTGCTTGCCTCCTAGCTTTAGCCATAAAGGTCATGGTTTTCACATAAAATGAGTATTAATAACTTTAAAAATGTGTATGGATACTTAACTCACTCTCCCATTCTTATCAAAACATTTCATGAGCTTGAACCCCTATACCACACCTTAAAACATTGTAAGAGATATGCCTACTTGCATTTTGATTATGATTAGACATGTGGTTGACTTTGTAAAAATTATGGATAATTAAAATAATAAAATAAACTCAAAAATATTATTTATAATTATTTTAATTTTTTATGACCAACTCCTCTATAGTTTATGCTTATAAGATGTATATTTTGACTTATAGGCTCTTTTTACTAAAACTTAGCTTAAGTTGCATGTATTTTCTATCTGATAAGGCCTATGACTATGTTCTTATTATTTATTACCTTTATTTGAGACTTAAAATTATTAATATTATTTTAATTGTTATTTACAATCCTCATTTTAGTGGTATCATCTTATATTGGTCAACTTTCATATCCATGTCACCTCTCTCAAGACCCTATCTCCTCAAGAACCATTATCATGAATGTGTACCAACAATATTATATGTAGTTATTTATGAATAATGAGGTATTTTATAATAATTATATCCTTATTGGTTCTTTGGATACCTAATAATAATTTTAAAGTTTCTTCTAGTCTCTTTCTCAAACATATTCACTATTTTTCATGGTTTTAAGCCCACACACTATCTTTTTCTGTATAAACCTATACTTTTCATCTTCATGAGCTGGAAAGTGTTTTAGTGGATTTGACCAAGTTTTTAATTATGTCCACTTGTCACTTGATTTCAATAAAATGATTCATATGTTTACTCCTTGAATTAAATGGTCTTAAGTTCCTCTTGATAGTATGAATTTATCAATGAGAAAAAGTCACTTATATGCTTGTAGATGACTATCATAGTTGACCATGATTATGTTATTGAGTGATTGGATCCCCATATTAATCCTATTTATCTCATTCATAATTATTTTTCTCTTGGATTGTTTCTATGAGCATAAAAATCCATCATTATAAAATGTTCTTAATCTCCACTAGACCATTTGATGTTAACTCCATATCTTATAGATAGGCTTATGACTATAGGTGTGGTTTCAAGGTTAAATCTTGATTTAAGCTTATCCTTGATCACTCTCACCTTATTATTCTTGATTATTTCATATCTCTTTGATCTTATGAAACATTCTTCTATGCCTAAGAATCCTTTGTAGACCACTGGCCCTTATCCTACTTACCAACTTCAAGAAAGGCATGTACTCATGTGGCTAAAGGTGTACATTTTGGGGTGAACTTGACTGAGTCTTGATTTTTATTCAAAATATATGGTTTGAAAAATTATTGAAAACAATTACTAGACCTTAATCATGGAAAAAAGACTTATGAACTTCATTCCAAATGATAAGATCTCACAGCCTCTTGTTGATTGTTAATATGTTTGATGAGTCCCTTAACCAGCTGTAGGTGGAGATTTTCAAGAAAATACAACCAAGAATGAGTTTTAATCCCCTAAATATTTCTATTTTATCACTTTTAATGAATATAATTATATAAATATTTCATTATACCATACCACCATCTCTTCTTCTTGAAGACATACCTCTCTCACATATGTACTTGATTATGTTTCTTGATGACATGTCCTTTGTATGGACCGTGGCGAGGTTTTATGGTGTTTGGATATTTTAATCAAAACACAAGGTGTTTAAGAGTTAGTCAAACCATCATTATCTCTTAATAATCTCAATAAACAACATGAATGTCAAACCTTGAAATCTTCTTAAAAGCATTGTCTCTTTTCTTCATTATATATATATATATATATATATATATATATATATATATATATATATATATATATATGATTATGTCTATTTTTTATGACTGTAGGTCCCTATTTATAATTATTGAGCCATTAAAGGCTTGACATGTGTTTTGCATTGATATCCCTCAAAAATTCTATCAACTTCTTATTAGTCACGCATTTAGCTAGTCCAACTAGCCTCCACAAGCCCTAATAGGCACAATGAACTTGACTATTGTAGCCTCAATATAGTCCTATAGGTATCCTCAAAGACACTTGGAAATAACTTATGGTAGTTTACTTGGATTATGTTATAAATTGTGTCATATTATGGATCATGAAACCTTCATTGATTGTTCATATTTACTCCTATACTCATGTGATGAATTCAACCTTCAAGAATGACTATATCCTTCTTCAACTACATGTGGTTGTGTATGTCCATTATATAGACTATGAATGGTGTTTGTATTAATAATTAATTGCTAAAATTTATTTTATCTCTATCCTTAAATGTAATACTACTTTATGAGACCATCTAACCATAGAGCTTCAATAACATATCTTCCTTATTTGCCTTCTTAGTTGTAGATGATGCTTTTTTGGTCTGCATATCTTCTTCTTCATGATTATAAAGTTTTCCACCCCTTTCCTTCTTATGATAGTGTTTTGAGAGGAATAGATATGAATTAAAGTGGTGAGGAGTTAATGGATGGTGTGAAAACATGAATGGAAGGGAGAAATAAGCCTTATTATAGTGAAAATGGTAATGTATAATAGTGATCATGGAGAACCAAGATGAAGTGAAAATAACATGAAAGGGGAATCTCAAATCCAAATTTAAGGTCTCATGATAGCATTATCATATCCTCTACCTCATATATCAATTTTGAGTCCATTGGAGGAGGATAAAAATCTGAATTTGAAACCTAGGTATTTGTTAAGTACCTTAACAAATGCTAAACAATGTTAACATTTACTAATTAGGTATTTTTAAGATGATTGAGAAAACAATAATGGGATTTTGATATTAATATTTTTTAAGAATATATTGATAAACTTTATTGGAAAACATAATAACATGAATGATATTCCTGCAAACATGAAACTAAGAAATCTTTGAAACCATTTCTCCCTCCTAAACCATACAATTCTTCTTCCTTTGCTTATAGACTACAAGCACTATCTTGCCTTATTGAGCTCTATTTGGTCATGAAATTTATGGAAAATAATTAATGTATGTCATGTAATGGTTATTAATATCCCTTATAATCCATCCAAACTTGAATTTTCTTGATATGATGCTTTGACGAAGAGAAATTGTAGAAAATAGACTACCTTCCTAGATGAAAGAGACAAAATGAGTGCTTTGACCTCAAAGTTGTGGTTCATTAAAGAGAGATTAAAAATTTGAAAACAACATAATATTTCTATAATTTATCTAATATTAATTTCTATAAAAAAAAATTAGACTTGGATTTTCTCTTTCATGGCCATACCACCTATAAACCTAGATAGCTCTCCCTATGTGCAAAAAAGCCAGTTCACTAAATGGAACTAGTTTTGGGCTGTTTTTCATAAGGTTTACTTAAATATCTTATAAAATACCTATAATATCCTCTTATTCAAAATATTGTCCTCGTCTATACTGAATGGTTTATACAAATCTATACTTTTGCTTTAAAATACATGAAAAACCATTCTTTTTGCCTTTTATCCAATCTTGAGTCCTAAAACACAAATTTTATATAATTAATGGGATAAAAAAAAGTTTTATTAATGTTAAATAAATAAATAAACCATTTTAAATGCTTTTATGGGACAATGTTAGTATGTGGGAACTCAAAATGGGCAATTTTGGCTTAAACTTGCATAAGATGACCCTTTAAACTTATGAAACCTTTAAAAGAAATTAAAGTCATGTAAATATGTGTATTTAAGGGTAATTTTTATTTTATAATAGTTTTTATACAGATTATTTACCATTTAATGTCCCAAAAACTTTGTTTTTAGTCAAACTATACATGGTGGACCACCAGGTAAAGGCTCATAACAGTGTCCTAAAATGTTTTGAATTACATGGGTTGGTATTTAGCATTTATAGGAAAAATTAACAAAATTTTAAATACTATTTAAAGTATAAAATACCTAATTTTTAGGCATTTGAGGTAAAAATTCCTTCATCATGTCTTTATCACGGTTTAAGAAGGGATTTAGTGGCCTACCATCCTAATGATGGTTCATTGAGTATAGGCCTTTGATCCAAAAATTATTAACATGTATGTTGAGATCATAGACCCCTTTAAAAATATAAAATATCTTATGGCCCCATGAACCTTTTATGGTGGGTTCTAAGTGACATTTGGCAGCCTTCGAGTATTTGTTAAGCATTTTGGGCAGGTTGATAGTGTTAAGGATCATTCATAGAGTTGATGTATTAAATAAAAATTTATATTTCATGGATATTAAGTTAAAATGGGTCCAAAAATTCCCTTAATATCACTATTTACCACTCATATTTCAATATAATATATGAGGATTTGTGTTGGAAGCTCAAAATGGTAAACTAGGGTGATAGAGCTCGAGAGGGGTAATAAGAACAAATTGACCACTTCACTAATTTCATATATCTAACATACCTTTTTAGAGTCCTATATAAACATCACAAACATTTTAATTACCTTAACTCTTATTTTAGGTTTTAATCTATTACAATGAGGAAGTTGGGGTTTTGATGCTTAAGGAGGGGTTTAAGCCTTATAGGCCTAAATTGAGCTTCAGGACTCTGAGCCACCTATAGTTGTATTGGTTATTTAAATGTCATATTAGAATAAATTTTAAATATAATTAAACATTTTTCATATATACTCAACTACTAAGACTCCATTCTTTGTCATTCTCTCGTATAGGTATGCCATGACCATCATTGCCCAGTCTGAGTGTTTAGATTAGTTAGTGCTAGAGACTTGAGGAGAACCTATGTATTTATCTTCCTCACTATTGGTATAATTTGGGAGATCATATATGGTGTAATAAAAATTTTAAAACATTCTGTTAACTATGTTTTCCTCAACCCTACTCTTCAAAACTCACTCTTTAGTCATACACACAAGCCTATGTGTAATAGATGTTCAATCAAGATTAGGCATCTTTATAAAACTTGGTTATATATTTAGGGGTTTTGAAGAAGATGTATGATATAAAATTGGGGTCATCTAATAATTTTTTTCCACTATCATCAAGTTAGTTAGACACCCCAAATGACTAGGCAAATTTGTATACACTCAATTTACTATTTATTCTTAAGTCAGCTTGTTCAGTTCCCATTTTAAGTCTCCTTTTTCTCTCAATAACATGGTCTCTATGTTTTTCCTCTATTATTTATATCTCTCTTTCATTTACATATATCACCTCACATTCAAATTTTTAATTATACATCATGTGGTCCTATCAGTGGTGGTAGTGGTAACTTTGACTATTAATGGGGTTCTTAAATAGGTCCATGAGTAAGAGGAGGGATTCTATATTGTGTTGGGAACCTGATTGAACTCTCTTTAATCCTAATCACTCTATTAAGCTGGTAATATTCATAACATATGAAACCTTATTTAATTTTGTAGGTTCAAATATATATGATGGTCTTGGGAAACCTTTTGAAGGATGAGTTTGAAGTTGATCTTCTATGTTTGGTCATAGATTCAACCATGTGCCTAAACTTGATTGGTCCTCTCTTTTCACATCCTCATTGACATTCCATGAAATTGTGTAATATTTTAGCCTTCTTCCATTCATTAATCTTGGGGTTAAAGGATTAAACCTATAGGTGGTGATTACACATTCATCTAAGAATGTTATTCTGAGATCTAAAGCCTGTTAGGAAGTGAAAATAGCCTACTAAGGTCAGTACATAATGGTTATTTGATAAGAGGTCTCATTTGAACTAATATACATCATCAAATATGACCTACTAGGAGATTATACACTCTCACCTATATAAATAATAAATAAAATCATGTCAATCTAGATAATTAGACACATGGAGGGAAAAATTGAAACCTAGGATTTCACAAAAACCTTAAACTTTTATAAAGAGGTCTATGAAAGCATTGGGAGACTAGTTTATGATTTAATGGTCTGGAGAGCCATAATGAGGATTTATCCTTGTAAGATAGGAACTCTTCCACATGTTTACAACCCTATATAGTGTTCTAATGATCTTCAACATCCATCAACCCTGAAACACTTTATTGCCACTTACAATGGAGGTCAAATTAAATACACGGTCCCACTTGAAGATAAGATATTAGAAGGGTTGAAGGTTCATTAATTAATCTATTGTGATAAGGAGTAAATAATACATTAATTATTCCATGAAACCCATCATCTAACCTTAATCCACTACTTATTTCTATATATATGCATTGAAGGCTCTTTATCATCAAGAAACAATTGTCTATAACCTATAACTTGTGAAAACCTTGAGGTTTATTGATCCCATGGGCTCACAATTGTGAAATATTTTTGTAAAATGCAATTTTATGACCCTAAGGACTTATATAATACATATACAAGAATATTTTTCATCAAACAAGTCATAAACACATTGAAACCATTCCAAGATTGACCCTATGTAGATGTAGGAGATCATTTTGACTACCTAGGTTATTAACCATTGTTCATAAATCATGGGCAATCAATATGAATAATAATTCTAAATATTTTAAGGTCATTATATCCCCTTCCTCTATTCAATATATAATGTCACCATTTTATCTCTTTTTTCCATCCTGAGCAAGAACCTAAAAGGCTATCCAAGGCTACCAAGAAGAGTGATGAAGAAAAGGGAACAATTTTTTTAATATCTTTTTGACTCTTAAATTAATGTATTCTCTTATAATATGTTTTTACTAAGTTTCCCATAAATATTATTGACATTTTTTTACCATGAGTGTATTGTATTGGTTCGTACAAACCTAAAAACACTTGTAAAATGTCATTTTACAACATTTTCTCAGGTTTCACATCTTGAAATGCTAATGCTGGGAAAGAGGAGGGAAGTGAAGTGTCATGAAATTCTTTAAAATAGGTATTATGGGTGGAGGGAAGGGGAAATCCATTTTTCACATGTGTGGATCTACTTGGTGGGGTATAAAAGTATTTGACTTCTAAAAGGATAACTTTTTACATATGAAACCATTCTATCATTGAATTATGGTGATAAAGGTAACCCTATTAAATGCATTTTACCTTTTATAAGGATTTAATGGTGGCCTACGGGCCATATTAATACTATTCCTATGGGGTGAATATCCTTTGAAGGCAATATACATGGTCTAAAGTGAAATTTAAATTAGAGGTTATCCCAGTATTTTATAAAAGACCTTAAAACATTATAAGTGCTTAAGCAAGGTTATCATAATCTCTTTATACTAGCTCTAATCCTTTTATTTTTCCATATCTTTTAGGTTCTCAACATGATTAGATGTGTTCACAATAGGCCATGAGATAAAACATATGGATCATCTTCAATATGAGTGAGTTTAGATCATTAGAACCACCTTTAAGACTTGTTATGTGATATTATACATAGTTATCACCCAATGGGCACTTGAAACATTATAAAAAAATGGTTATAAATTGACCACCATGATGCTTATTGACATATGTATACCACTTAAACATGCTCCTTATGAATTCTTAAAGATATCCTACCTCTTCTTTGCTATCAAGACACTTTACCAAAAATAGAAAGGTGACAAAAACTAGCTTTAGGTATTCATGATCATAGGTTGACCCTTTATGATCCCAAAAGTAAAAATAAGTCAACATCATTGGTGACTGTGAAGGGTTGACCTTCTTCTTGGTTAAGAGGACACATAATTTATTGCATAAAAATCATGGCCTAGATAAAAAACCTATTGACGAGGCTGATATTTCATTATTAACACCTTGAAAACCTTAAGGACTATAATATCCTCAAAAGACACACACCAAGACACACAACAAGAACACAATGAAGACTCACAATAAGAAGTAAAAATAACACCAAATAAGTAACATAATAAAACATGTGCTACAACACTTGGAAGAAAGGGGACCTAAACTACTATGTTTAAAAGTTGTATGTTCTTTCTAATAACAATACTTAAGAAACACCCCATTAATAGGGATAAGTAGTTCCTCACCATTTATCCATGATAATTATATGGTATAATACTCTTTGTAAATGGTAATAATGTATGGTCCACTCCATAGTATATCAAACCTTTAGTGCTTACCTAGTTTAGCCTAGCCTTCATCCCACTTGAGCACAACATCACCTTATTATAAGGTCCTTGATTAAGTTCTCTTGTAAAATAACCTCTTGAATTGATATTTATGGGACCAAATAGCATGCATAACATCATATATTATCTCTTATGTCTGCCTCAATTCATTTATTCTTACCTCCATGGCATCACTCTCCATTATTTCATGTTGATGTGTGAGTTATAAGGATGGTAGTTCACGTGATAAGGGTAACCTTAACTCATTACCATAGATAAGAAGGTATGGTGAATGACTAGCAGCTCTCTTGGAAGTGATCCTATATACCCACATGGATATTTTTAGCTTGGTATGCCACTCCCTTTGATTATCTTCCATGGTTGTCATTATGATTTTAATTAGGTTCTTGTTGGTAGACTCTAAAAGTCAATTTCCCTATGGATAGTAATTAAAGGAAGTACTAAGGTATATTTCATGGTTAATATACCATTCAATCAACTTTACACTATTGTAGGCTAATGCATTGTATTATATTATGGTGGAGGGGATCCCAAATCTAGTTACTAAGCTATCTTAAAAATCCAAAACTATGTTATCATTTACCTCTTTAAGTGTTATATCCTACACCCACCTAGTGAATTAGTCTATAGTAGTCAGTAACCACTTGTTTTATACACTATATGGAGGGTGAATCACATATATAAATTCTAGGTTGGATTACATGATGGGTTTCTCTAGTTGGATAGGTTTGAGGGGAAACGTAGCTATTATTTTCTTTTCTATGAACATGGAAAACTTTGGCATTTATAAACCCAAGCACGGGAGTCTTTGAACAAACTTGGCCAAAAATATCCCACTCTTATAATCACTATTGTTGTATTCTTGGCTAAAAAGTGTCCTCCTATATGCCCTTCATGAAATTGGTCTAGGAGCTTATCAAATTGGTAATCACTAAAAACTTTGAGAACATTCCATCAAGATTATTTTTTTAAAATCACTCCATCGACCAAGACATAAGGTATTAGTTGTATCTTATAATAATTTCTTGTTTTCCTATTTAGGCCTATAGGAAACTATGACATTTTAATAAACGTTACCATGTTTTGATTCCATCTGGAAGAGGGTGTAGGTGTAGATGCTTGGTGGTCACTTTGCATTGCCAAAACCACTTCTTTGTCCTCATTCACATCTACTTGCAAGTGTTCACACATTCCTCTACCTATTACCAACTTTGTGACCTTAATTTCTATGTCATATTTTATGCATTTAGTTACCTAACCTAATCTCTTTTCATTCATGTCCCAGTTAAGAATGAAGTGTTTCATACTAAGGTGAACCAGCATGATATATATTTTATTATTAGACACCACGTGTCTAAATTTTTTGAGACCTCTCATGAATACAAGCATAGAATTTTACACAAATGTTTACCTCTCTTCATAAACCTCTAATTCATGACTAAAGAAGGTTATGGGTTACTCAATACCCTCATTATTTTTTTGTATTAACATGGCATAAACAATGTCATAGGTTGAGAAGGTATGAAAAATAACTCCCTTTAAAAATGAAGGTTGAGGAGGGTGGGTGCTTAGTCAATGGTTTGTTTAATGAATTTAAATCTGTTTTTTATATTCTTTAGTCCATTTAAAATACTTATGTTTCTTAAGAATGAAGGTTAGAGGCCTTCGAAACTCAAGAAACCTAGGGATGAACCTCCTAATGAAGTTAATCTTACATAAAAAATCTACAATCCCTTCTTGTTCTTGGGAAGTGATAGAGAAAGGATTGCACTTATCCTCTTAGGGTCTATAAAAATCCCTTGTTTTGACATAATGTGGCCTAGAATTATACCATCATGAACTACAAAAATACATTTTTTGGGATTCAAAAAGACCCCATACTTCCTTTACCTATCAAATATTAACCTTAGGTGTGTGAAGTGGTATTTATCATCCATGGAATAGATTATGATGTCATTAAGATAAATGAGCACAATTTAATTGATGAGTCCTTATAAGGCTACATCCATGGCCCTTTCGAATCTATCCCTTGCATTGGATAGGACAAATGGTATCTTTTTGTATGCATAAGTGACCTGCTTGGTTATGAAGGTAGTATTGTGTTGGTCCTCCTCCTTCACTAGCACTTTATTATACCTTGAGAATCCATCAAGCAAGGATAAATGTTGTGAACTTGTAACCTTTTGGAGAATATGATCCATGGATGGCAAGGGGTAATGATCTCTCAATGACACCTAGTTGACATCCCTAAAGTCTACACATAACCTTATCTCCCCATTCTTCTTCCTTATAGGCACAACATTAGCCACCAATTAAAAGTATTTGATGGGGAATATGATGTTGGTTTCAATAATCTTGGTCAACTCCTTCTTAATGATGAGTTAAATATTGGGGTTGACCAATCTCTAATTTTTATATCACAGGTTTATCACTTGCCTCCAAATCTATATTATGTTGAGACAAAATAAGGTCAAATTCCTTCAAATAATTGTCCTCCCAATCAAATATGTTTGTAATTTATTGGCACAACTCTATTAAGGATACCTTTTATTCCTTTGTGTTGACTTTACCTAGCTTGGAAAGCCTATCCTTAAATATAGTGATCTTCTCATAGTGCTCATCCTTTTTTGACATGCTAAATTTATCCTTCCTTAAATGATAATCATCATTGAATATGTTATCTTGGGTCACTAATCCCTTAGTTTGTTTGTCCTCAATTGGACAATTTGGTCACTATAATGTTTTTGAAGTCTATCATGGTTTCTTGAGCATAATTCTACCTCTTAACACAAGAAACATGTTATTTTCTTTTCCTTTCTAAAGACCTACAACCTGATCTCAATAAAAATCACTAAATTTTAACAAACTACCTTAATTTAAGAGTGATCTTTCATGTCCTTGACCCCACTTGGGATGTCATAATGTGATCCTATGGATGCCAAAGGTTTTGCATGTTGATTTGACTCTCTTAGGATTAAGTGGATGTGAAAGGCCTAAATTTCCTCTAAAAGGTCCAAATCCCTATGATTGTATGTATTCAAGAGTGGATTCTTGATTGAATTCTACCCTCTCACCTAATAAACTACTAACTCACCATCTCACATGGCTTGTAGTAGCTTAATACCTCTATTTATTTCCCATTGTATCCCATGAATTAGGGACCCATACTCTATTGTGTTACACGTGCAACTAAATTATAACCTTAAGGTATAAAAGTAGCTATATTTTTGAAGGATACATAAGAATGATACTTTCCCACTTTAATTCATAAACCAAGATAAATCAAAGAACAAACTCCATACTCCATCATGGTATTTAATTGAGATATTAAGAGACAGTATGATAACATCTTCCTCATGCATATAGTATATTACCAAACCTACTTCTTTAATGTTCTTATATGGATCATAGCTATTGTTATCTTCCCCCAAATAATCAAGAAGTAAGTCTGATATGCCTCTAATGAGTTGAATTTGATACTAATAATTGGGGTGTTCATATTAATATATGATAGTGTAGTAGACATTAGAAAAATTAGGCATGTAGGGATCTAAATTGAACCTAGAGATAGGCTCAAACCTGATGGTAACCTTTGTTCCATACATGTTCCTAAAGACCATATAAGACCAATAAGAGGATAGGTAGCCTCATATTTTAGATGTGAAATCCCTATACAAACACAAGGAAAAATAAGGTGGGAGGTCAACCACTACAACATCCTAAGATATGTTACAAATAAAACAAGAATCTAGGATAATTTTCATATCCTTTAGTACACTAATAATCCTAGTAGGGGACCCATCTAGTTGTAAGACTCCTTTAGAGTTAGGTTCATAATTTAACACCAACTTGTCTACTATAGACTTAGGCATGACATATATAATAGATCCACTATATATCATACAACTATGTACTAAGGAATATCCTCTGATGAAAATAATATAGAAAGGAGGTGGCTTGTTTACCTTGGCTAGCTAGGGATTAGTAGGCAAATTTGTGTTGGCTAGGACTATACCAACTTTTTCTACCTACTTGTCTAAGATGTGAAGTTTGGTCAACTCTTATTTGAGGATATTCCTCTATCTTGAGATGAGAAATGTGTCCCACATTTGTATGGTTACATGGGCCTTCTTCATCTAATCCAAAATACTAATTTGAGAGCTAGTATCCTTTGACTATATCTTAGGAATAACAATACCACTTGGAGCCTAAGTGACTTGAGTTATGAAGGGACATTGTAATTATGATTTTTCCCATATTGAACCTTATAAATTGGTGGAGTATTAGGGGATGAATTTATTCCACTAGCCTCTTGAGATTATGGAGGATTTATTCTCCCAACTTATAAATCATCCCTGACTTCTCTCGTTTTTGCCCTTGTATGGGTTGTAATAAGAATGTACACCTTAGTTTCAACCCCAAAATTATTGACTTCACATTCTTAAAAATATTTTTTTCCTTCTTGGAAGTTGACAAAAGTGGTCTATGACTATGTATTACTCCCATTCATTCCTTGTTGGTTTGACAATTGAGATTGAGTGATGAAGGGAGTATCTCCATGTTGCATAGAAGGACATTATTTATGTTGTGTAGGAGTCTAACTACCTTGCATATGAGAAGCTTTATTCTACTAGATAAGAGGTTTGATAAGCATCTCCACTTGGGCTGATTGACACTCATATGACTTCCCCCATTGTGTGGACAATTTACCTTCTTGAGCATAGTTGTTTTGAGTTGTAACTAGTGTTCTATAAGTTCTAGTATAATTGGGCTTGAAACTGCTATAGGGCCTTTATTAAGTGATCTACCCTTGACCTTGTAGATTAGGTTGATATTTAGGCCTAATGAACTGATAACACTAATAGGGAGATTGATAGGGTACTTTGTAAGGTATATGAGGTGGATTTTGTTGCCTCTCCAAGGTGACTATCTTATTACTTTATGTCTTAAGTAGTCCATTAATTTTACCTAATCTATCTACGTAATTAACATCTACCTGATCATGATTAGTTGGAATTGGTAGTAGAATAATGGTAGGCACTAGAATTTGTATCTATGTGAATAAAATACATGAGGATAATGTTGGAAAAAATTAGCCCACATATGAAACTTTGCCTCGATCTAGGGTGAGAAATTGAGCAAAGTTCTAGTTGAGAGAGTGATCTAATGGTGAATTGGGTAGATAGACTACATGATCATATCACATGTCACTTAAGTTTTTTTGAAAACACTTTAAGAAAGCTTAAAGAGTGAATTTGGGGATTCTAAGGGACTAAACCATCATGGCACATCATGTAGGAATAAATAGATTAGTTTAGTTATGCATTTCATAAGTGTACTCAAAAATTCAATTAGGCTTGAATAATTTCATGGAACTAATGTATTTTATACCAAGGTTATGCCCTAAAAGTTTGGTGTCTTGATGAGTTTTCTATCTCAAGATATAGGACTTCAAAATTGATCTATCTATGTGAGACGTGCCTAAGGATGTCAATTTGAAGCCAAAAGATTAGTCAATTGGGTTTAAAATATTCAAGTGGATCATAAAATTAAACACGAGGCTATCAAATGTCAAATCCTCAATCAATCGGATCAAAAAATCATTGACACATGGCTGATAGTGATGTTAATAAGTCAATATATATCTATAATGCCCATTCAATCCTATAGTTAAAGACTAATGGCAAGCATGAGTCACACATGTTAGAGGAACTTCAGATTGAATGTGATGGTGCCAAGTGTCATGATCATGATGAATTAGTTGATTAATGGTGCATGTTTGATCATTTAGATCAAAGATAAATGGCACATATTCAACTATTTTGAAGAGATCAATGGTGCACATGAGGTTAAAAAGTTATTGAGCTTAGACTCTAAGAAACACTACCATGTGGCATAATTATATTAACTGAATGGAAATTAATAGTAGGGTCCATGGGAGGCATGCATAACTACCAAGTGTCACATTTTTCGAAGCTAAGATTAATAACAATATAGGGCTATTAAGTGGAAAAATTAGGAAAGTAGATTATAGATCAATGGAAAAAATGAAGGTCAAAGAAAGGAGACTCTCGAGAAGATCACCAAAGCAAAATTGATCAGGTTCTAATGGGGCATATGATGAAGACACATGTTTGAGGTGAAAATAATTAAGTTTTAAAATAAAATAATCATCCCAAGGAGATACCACAAAGGTAGATATGTTAGATCAACTTATGTCACCACCCAAGTAGGTAAAGGTATAAATTCAAGATCAAACTATGCTCTAGGTTACTAGAGAAAACACTAAAGAACCATAAGATTCCATTTATCCTCAGTTAGACCTCTCAAAATCCCTTAGATGAATTTATATATCTTGTTTATAATCATGAGACTAAATAGCCTAATGGATATTCATTGGCAGTATGAATTTATGAAAACAAGTAAATGGGATTAGTTTTCATCTATGGTAGACCTATGTTTAGGGTTTTAAGTGGGGCAAAAATTGTGATTATGAAAGGAGTGTCTTATATTTTTACATAGTCATATCATCCACTTTAAAGTAGGTACATGTAGTTGCTTAAAATAGACATAGTCATGGCCTAGTCAGGTCCATAGATATGAGGATATTGTCTTTATAACGAAGGTAAGTTGAGGATGGCATATAAATTTGAGAGATATATATGGTGGTTGGAGAGTTCATGTGGAGCAATAAATGAATTTTTAGTGTTTTTGGAGGCTCTGTCTTCTTAGTAAATCATGACTTATCATCCTTGACAAAAAATGTTGTCTTTTAGTATGTTTATTATCCAATGAGGGAACTTGAATACTATCTAAAGTTAATGAAGGTTAATTTTTTGAGGAAGAATTAGTCTTATTTTATCCAAATATGGTTGAGAATTCATAGAAGGTGATTTCATCTTATTTATTGAATTTTGTTTTCTCACTTCTCTCGCCTCTCTCTTCCTTATTGGAGATTTTGGCCCACATACCAACCTTATGCATGGTTTGAACAAATGAATAAAGTCCTCATTATTGAGTGGATTAGGTATCTTAGAAGTAGGCTAAAAATTTCATGTGGAGGGATCCAAATCCAAGTAGGTTTTCATGGTGTTGAATAGTTGTAGGAGCATGTCTAGAAAGAGCCTAAGTTTACACTTTTTCATCTTTTAGAAAAGTGTAGCATTCAAAGTTGCTCAGAGGAAGTGTTACACAAAAATCCCATAACAAAAGGAAAAGGATTATTTATTTTGGGAGTTTTTTCCCAATTTATTTGGCCATGCGTTGGAATTATTTTGGGAGATTTATTACAAGATTTTTGTCTAGGTATTAGGAATTGTTTCAGATATTTTATTCAAAACAATTCTCCTAAAGAGTCCTTTATTTAAAGAAGGCCCTAGATAGAAGTTATGAATGGTATATTTCAAATAGATTGGTCTAAAACACTTTTCTCAAAGGATCATTCTTTAATAAAGTGGACCTTTAAAAAAATCTTGAAGGGTATCTCTTGAAAGCTATGTGTCAGAATTCCTTTAGTAAAATTATCCACACAACTTTTTTGAAGGGATAATTCTTTCAAGGAAAACGTTTGACAAAAATCCCAAAGGGCTAGTTTCTTGAGCATATGTCCTCTTTAAAAATATTGAAGGATATTTTTCAATGTCCTATAAATTTTCCTAAAATGTCTTTTTTGAAGAAAAGTTTCCCAAAAACTTTTTGAAGGGTACTTTTCATCACCAAGGGGTCTAATGCAAAAGTTCTACAGGGCACTTTTAAAAGTTTTGAAGGGTATTATAAAAAGGTAATTCTAAGGTCAAAACTTCTTTTTGTACAATTATTTGAGACATTTTTTCCAAAGGAATATTTATTTTAGAGTTTTATTATGAGGAAAAAGACTAAGGATGATTTCTTTCAAACATTTTATCTGAGACATAAATCCCAAATCATGAATTCCTTCAGACAATTTCTATACAAGAATTATTCAAGGTAAAAATAAGGCTAAAAATTTCCTTTAGAGAAAGTGGCTAAGATAAAAAACCCATAGAAATTGTCTAGAAAAAGGTCCAAAAGAAATATCCCATGGAATTTATGATCTAGATAGATACAAAAACATCAATTTTAGGCTACATGAAATAACTATTTGATTTACAAAGAGTCTAGGATGGCCCTACAAGTGTCAGATTCAAGCAAAAAAATTTATCATTGAGGTTCAAATATCTCAATATGGTTCCATAGACATCATGTTTAGGCCCTTATAAATAGATGTTTATATTTTAAAATCATCAAGGGGGTCCTTGATTGAGTGCAAGTTTGATAAGAGTATAAATATTGGGTACCCAATGCAAATATAATGGTGAGTGGATAAAGATAGGATAATGGGATTAGATCATATACTTAATACATGTTAAATCATGATTTCAATATTAATGGCATGTGATAATGTTAAGGAATCATCAAACATTGAGTGTAAATGCATGATTGATAAGGAACATAAGCATGTGAGTCATGGAAAGGGATCTACAGATCATATTCATTTGCATTAGGTAGATCTACTAGTAATATGATTTTCATTGATGTCAAAAGGGACACTATGGATGTCATTGATGTTAAAAGGATTAGGTAAAATTGATGGAGAGAATAACATGTTTTATAGTTGCACTATGAAAAGTTATCATGTTTTTACAAAGACCATTTATGGATATTTAAAGTCAAATAAATAATAGATATGTTATGAGTTTTTTCATGTACATTATATAAATATGTTTGATAGTTTTATAAGATAAAAAATGAGCTCATAATTGATTTATTTAGCTCTCAAACATTATAAGGTTTCATAGTAAAATCATAAGGGTCTATCCATGGCATCAATAAGCAAAGTTTGATTTTAATGTTGACTTGGTATAGCTAAGAACTGGTATCTTAAGTTAAAACTTAATTCCATATCATCATTAAGAAACTATCCCCTCAACCTAATAATTACCAAATCTAAGTAATGATCAAAGGTCTTTGTATTTTCCTAAGTTAAAGACTTAATATATGTTCTAGTTTGATCAATGAATATCACTTCATCATACACAAATGAGCTAATGAAGTGAAGCAAAGTCAAATTTTCAAAGTATCCTCGGAGTAAATGCACTAGTGACAAGTGTCACATTCATGAAGCTTGTCAGTTAGAAACACAACAAGTGTGATCTTGTCATAGTTAATGCTTGAACTAATTGGAAGATCAATGGTTAACACTTAATTAGACATTAGAGTTCCAACAAAGCATGATGAAGTCAAATTTTTGAAATGGCCTCTAAGTTAACATGTAAGTGACAATTGTCATAATCATGGAGCTTATATAGTTAATATATGGTGCAATTTAAAATTCAAAATGTCAAATATCAATGTGAGGATGTCAAATTTCTCAATATTGAGAACTAGTAGCTATGTATAAAGGGCACATGCTTATGCTAAATGTCATATCCTTGAGGGTTGGATAGATATAAATATTGAGCCTTTTAGAAGATCTAAAGGTGAGTGGGTAATTATGTAAATGAGATTGAATAGAGTGAATGGACTCAAATGCCATAAAGTGCTCAAGGTTTATTGACATAATGATAAGTTAAGGACTAGGAAAGTCTAAGAAGATTGATGGAGAGAAAGTGATCCAAAGGTGTAGGAAGTAGAGAGATGAGGTCAAAGTGTCAAATTTTAATGACCAAGTCAAGGTAAAGTTCATACAAGTTTAAAGGTCTAATGACACACAAGAGATAAGATATAGATATCGATGAATGTGTTTTAAAGAGTGAAACATTAAATTTCAAAAGTGTATAGAGATCCAATAGCATAAGAGAGATTGTATATGGAATGAATAAAGAGTTCAAAGGCTAGTATTGAAAGTATTTAAATTCTAATGATTAAGAGGATAAACATGTAGGAACATGCAAAAATTTGTGTATAAGCTCTATATCTCAGTACAAATAATGAGATTGATCAATCAAATCGATAAAATCTACATTAAATACCCTATTCATCAAAACTTAATTCTAATAGATGTTATAGATGGTAAAGATACCTATAATTATAGTTTGATGCATGGAATCAAGATGTGGAAAACTTACAGTCCAAGTAATATTGAACTAAAGTCTAGAATTTGCATGATGTGTAAAATTTAAAGTGTGAAAACACTTGAGATATGGAACCCTAGATCCATTGCTTATATATATTGCATCTAGGACACATGTATATGTAGATGGAGATATTGTAATTGTGTTAAATATAAAATCATAAAGACATAGAATCAGAGGAGGTAGAGAAGAGTAGAGTGGTTGGTGAAGCCAATGAAGTGTGTTAAATAAAGACATATTTAGACATAAAGATATATGGGTAAAGAGAGGAAATGCACATAGAGATAACGTGTAGATTATGTGCAATTACAAATTACACCTGTAACATAAAACAAAGACCTGGATTCATTTATGAATCTAATTTGTAATCTAGAGTTATAACTCTAAAGATATAATTGGTTAGTGCCTTAATATTAATTGAGTTTGTTCTTAGTTAGGGGATTGGTGTCTCCTCAAGATTGGTGTCCTTAGATGTAACCAGTGAGGTTTTGCTAGTGAGGCTTGTAGCTAGTGAGGCTTGTAACTAGTGACATTTTGTTGAGTGAGGCATTGACTATGAGGATGGATTAGAATAGTATATTCTAGCATATATTATTTCCTTGATTTTTCCCTTTGAGGTTTCCACATATAAATCTATTTTCATGTGTATTTATTTATATATGTGATCTCTATAGTTATCCTTTAGTTTACATATGCTTTTAAATTTGCTTTAAAAGAATTAAAGGACTAGTTTTAGTTGATCTACTAATTCAACGCCCTCTTAGTAGATAGTTATGTTCCAACAATTGGCATCATATCCTAGGGTTCCTTTGAAATAATCTTAATCAACTTAGGTAGATCTTGGAATAGTGAACATAATGTCTAGTTAAGAATGATATTCATCTAACAAAGCACCTCTCTTTGATAGATCTAACTATGCATTCTAGAGCATATGAATGGAAGCTTATTCATATTCATTAGGGTTTGATGTATGGATTTTATTTATAAATGGATATACAACCATTACTAAAACTCCTATTGATTAGGGTTAAAAAAAAGTCATATGAGTGAAATTCTAAGGTAAAGAATGCTATTCTTTGTGGATATTCCAAATCAGAGTTTATCAAAGTGATCCATTATCATAATACACAAGTCATCTAGAGAAAATTGAAGAGAATTTATGAAGGTGATTACAAGGTAAAATAGTCCAAGCTAAAAACATATATAGGCTAGCTTGAAAGTCTCAAAATGGATGAAGAGGAGAAAATTATAGACTACCTTCTTAGAGTAGATGAAATAGTCAATGCAATCAGAGGCCTTAGAGAACAAATTAAAGAATCAATAATTACCAAAAATGTCCTAAGATCTTTTCCAACAATATATGATTATAAAATGTATAATATAGAGGAAGCAAGAGATCTAGATAAACTCAATATTGATGAGTTTCATGGAACCTTCACTACCTATGAGATGAGAATGGGAGAAGTAGATACTTCTAAGAGAGAATACACATTCAAAGTATCTAGAAAATAAATAATATAAGCATTTAGATCTAGATTTAAGGAGACTAATGAAGAAGAAACTAACTTTTTTGGAAGATTGAAAAGAGGGTCTGGAAAGTGCTAAGGTAAGGTAACTTTTAAATTATTTAACTATGGTAAGGTAGGACATTTTGTTACTAAAGGAAATTATGAGAAAAATGATAATTATGAGAAAGAAGAGGATGGTAAAAGGATGAATCCACACTATTCCAAGAAGACAAACTTCTTTAAAAATAAGAATATATTGAATATAAGAGAAGATAGTGACTCATTGTATGAGAATGATAGCTCATATGATAGCCATGATTGTGCCTTTATGGCTAAGGGAAATAAATCCATGTTTATGGCATTAGAATCAACTTATGTAGATCTAGATCAAGAAGAAGTTGAAGACTATGATGAACAAGAGGAAGGAGAAGAGGACCTTGAGTGTGAACTCATCTATGATCTAGATGATATTTATAAGTGGATAAAAGAGAACTCATGATAGAATAATATTGGACAAAAAGAAATTGAAAAACTATAAAAAAGTATTGAAAGTTCTCATCAAATTACAATAACCTTTAAGACTCAAGTTGAAGAGGATAGAAGTATAGAAGATATAGTTAAAATTGAACTACAATTCAAATTAGATGAATGCATGAGGTTAGAAGAAGAGATAGTGGCTTTAAGAAAAGAGCTTGAAATGGATAAAATACAAAGATGCAAAGGTTTGAATTTGAAGGGAAGATCAAACAATCTTGATGAATTGATCAACTCTCAAAATCCATCAAAAATAAAATATGATCTTGGTTATGAAAAGGGAAATTTCCCATAGCCAATACATCTGCTAAGTTATATGAGAACTTCAAAGTATGAGGATCATGAGCAAATAAAGTGAAAGATTTTTGAGATTTAAAGATAGATACGAACACTACTAATGTGAATAATGCTAAAGGAGAAAAGAACCCTCAAGAAAGGAAGAAGAATAATGATTTCATCTATGCAAATTCAAGGAATATGTATAAGACAAAGGTAACTAATGTAGATGGTTACATAAAGGTGAAAAGACTAGTAAGGCAACCTAATGTTATGACCGGGTATTCCAAATCATTTTATGGTTATTGTTATATTTGTAATCAGTTTGGTCATAAGGCTAGTAAATGTAGAGTTGTACCTACAAGGAGAACCAAATTTTTAATCAAAAATTCATTTTCAGCCTTTGTACATACAAATTTATTGTGATATAATTGTAATAATTTTGGTCACATAGCTAAATAATGTTGAACAAGCTTTGAAAGACAAAAATTACAAAGTGTGAGTAAAATCATGCCTCTCAGTGTGAAAAAAGGTTCACAAGTCTCTATAAAATAGAAAAGTAAGCCTAATAGGACATATAAGAAACCCAAACATGTATGGAAAGTGAAAGATCAATCCATGATGAATAATTCTATAGAGGTTGGAAAATGTCAAGAGCTCTCAATGTGTACACATGTTGAGAATGAGAATAAAAATTTCAAGGAGAAATCCAAGGTAAAGAATGCTATTCTTTGTGGCTTTTCAAAATCAAATTTTATGAAAGTGATGCATTATCAAAATGCACAAGACATTTGGAAAAAATTGAAGAGTATTTATGAAGGTGATGATAAGGCAAAATAGGCTAAGCTATGAACATATATAGGCTAATTTTTAGGTCTCAAAATGGATGAAAAGGAGAAAATTTTGTACTACCTTCTACGAGTAGATGAAATAGTCAACAAAATATGTGCTCTAGATGATATTGATAAGATGAGAAAAGAGAACTCAAGGTAGAAGAAGCTTGGACAAAAAGAAATTGAAAAAACTATCCAAAAGTTTTGAAAGATCTGATTAGATGATAGTAAGCTTTAAGACTCAGGTTAAAGAGGCTATAAGAATAAAATATGTAGTCAAAATTGAATTATAATGCAAATATGATGAATGCATGAGGTTAGAAGAAGAGATAGTGGCTTTGAAAAAAGAGCTTGAAATGGCTAAAATACAAATAGATAAAGTTCTAAATTTTAAAGGAGGATCAAACATTCTTGATGAACTGATCAACTCTCAAAAGCCATCAAAAGTAAAATATGGTCTTGGTTATGAAAATGGAAATTTCCCATAGCCAATACATCTGCTAAGTTATATGATAACTTTAAAGTAGAAAGAGGATCAAAAGTAAAGAAAGAAATATTTATAAGATACAAATATAGATACAAACATTACTGATGTGAAGAAGGCTAAAGGAAAAAAGAAGCCTCAAAAAAGGAATAAGAATAATGAGTTCGTCTCTACAAGTTCAAGGAATATGCAAAAGACAAAGGTAATTGATGTAGATAGTTTCAAAAAGGTGAGAAGTCTAGTAAGGAAACCCAAAACTATGACCATGTATTCCTCATCTTTGCATGTTTATTGTTATAGTTATAATTAGTTTGGTCATAGGGATATTAAATGTAGAGTTGTACCTACAAGAAAAACCAAATTTGTAAGCAAATCTTAATATACACCCTTTATACATACAAAGGTATTGTTCTATAATTGTAATAATTTTGGTCACATAGCTAAATAGTGTTGAACAAGATTTGAAAGACCAAAAGTAAAAAGTGTGAATAAAATCATGCCTCATAGTGTGAACAATGGTTCACAAGTCTCTAGAAAATAAAAAATTAAGCCTAATATGACATATAAGCAACCCAAACATGTATGGAAAGTGAAAGATCAATCCATGATGAATAATGCTATGGAGGTTGGAAAATGTCAAGAGATCTCAATGTCTACACATGTTGACAATTAGAAGACAAAGTTCAAGGAGAAGTCCTAGATGTTGGACTAGGATAGTTATGAGGTATGTACAGATTCAAGTGAACATCCTACTGATATAAAGCAAGTATCAAGCATATAACATTATTATTTTATGATTAGTGATGAGATTACAAGATATAAGGAAGGTTCATCAGATTAAAATGTGTGTCACATATTATCTCAATGTATTATCAATCCAATCATAGAAGAAAAGGAAAACATTGTAGTGGATGAGCACATTACTTCTCTTAAACCTAAGAATAAGAAGAAGAATGAAGAGCACAATATGACCAAGGAGGAAAAAGAATATGAGTACTTATGGGAAACTCTTGGTATCACATTATTTTAATAAATTTTGAATTAAGGTGTCTCTATCTATGCTTATTAAGAGACTCCTTTCAATAAAGAAACAAGTGGTGCTCTTCAAAAGATTTTAAAGGCAATAAATGAGTGCTCCTAGTTAAAGTTGGTGTGCCAAGAGTAGAGAAGTGTTATGTATTTAGTGTCTACAAGGATATAATGAGTGTTAACAACAATTTTATCATGTAATCTAGTTCTAAAGGTAGGATATGGAGACTTCTAAAAGTGGAGGGAAGTGTGTTTGATCTAGATCATCATACCAATTAATAAATAGGTATGTATATTATTGATTGGTATTTTAGACCAATGACATTTTTATATATAATAAATGATCCTATATTGTAAAGTATTTTATTGATCATTAGTAAATCAGTAGAGTAAGGGGGATTTAGATTGTTCAATTTGTCAAAATCAAGAAGGCTCAAAATAGAAGAACTTGTTGTATATTTTATGGTGGTAGATTTGAAACTACTTAGGTGGATGTTGGTTAAGATTTAATTATTTTGCATAACAAATAAAATCATGTAGAAGTTTTCTAAGTTCTGAAGATGACAAGTTGTATATACCATGGAGTTAGGGGGAAGCTAACTCAGATAGGTTGATTGGCTTAAGGAGTTATGCATGATGTAAAAAGGAACACATATGAGATGTTTTAGTAATGATTTAAAGATAAGGTGCTATATAATATAGATGTTAACTCAATCAAGTTGAGATGATGACTTGAACAAACCAAGTCAATTTCTTAAACAATGTATTCAATCCTCGTACATAAACAAAGTATGAGCTTTGTAATTGGTTAGGTCATAGGATCAGAGGACTATGTATTGAGACTTGAAAATGCTCAAGGGATGTAATGAGACAAAATTTGGGAGTGATAGATCCTACATCACATCACTAGATACTAGTGATGGAGTATAAGTCTAGAGGAAGGAGCATAAAATCCTTGTTGATCCTTAGAAGAAGATAAAAGGCAACTCAGGTATGTATATTTTGAAAATTTTGAATGATTTGATGGTTGTAGGTTCTTAGAAAAAGTCTTTTATCTGATAAAGGGGGAGATCACTTTGGAAAAATAGTGAGGAGTGCCTTTTCCATTGATTTCAAAGTAGGATAAAAAGGGAAAATGTTCTTTGTAAACAATTGTAGAAAAAGTGCAAATGCTCTCTATAAAAGTTTGGAAGGGCATATCAAGTGTCTAAGATAAGTTTCAAAAAATATGCCATTGCCTAAGGGGGAGAAAGTTTGTTATGAAAAGATTCAATTCATACTCATGAGAAGCTAATGCAAGCAATGCTAAAGAAGGATCAAATTATTACAAGATTATAACATTAAATTTACATTATATAATTTAGTTTTCCATCAATGCCAAAGGGGGAGATTGTTGGAAATATGATTGTCATTGATGTCAAAAGGATCAGGTAGGATTGATGGAGAGAAGAACATGGTTCACAGTTTCACTATGTAAAGTTGTCATGCTTTTATAAAGACCTTTTATGGATGTTTAAACTCAAATAGATAGAAGATTTGTTATGGGTTTTTTCATGTACATTATAGAAATATGGTCTATAGGTTTAGAGAAGGAATGAACTCATAATTTATTTATTTAAATTTCAGACATTATAGGGTTTCATAGTAAAATTCTAAGGGTTTATCCATGGTGTTAACAAGCAAAGTTTTATTTTAATGTTGACTTAGTATAGCCTAGAACTGGTACTTAAGTTACAACATAAGTCCATATCATCATTAAGAAAGAAGCCCCTCAACCTAGCAATTGCTAGCTCTGAGTAATGATCAAAGTACTTTATATTTTCATAAGTCTAAGACTTAATATATGTCCTAGCTTGATCAACAACTATCACTTCATCATGTGTATACAATCCAATGAATTGAATCAAATTCAAATTATCAAAGGCTCCTCTGAATAAATGTGCTTGTGACAAGTGTCACATTCACAAAGCTTGTCCGATAAAGACCTAATGAGCATAAACCTATCAGAGTTAATGATCAAGATAGTTATAATATCAATGGTTAGCACTTAATTGGAAATTGGATATCTAATGGAGTGTGATGAAGTTAAATTGTCAAAAATACCTCTGAGTTAACATGTAAGTGACAAGTTTCACAATCATAGAGCTTGGACAATTAATCTATGGTGTGTTTTAAATTTTGAAAGGTCAATAACTAATGTGAGGATGCCAAATGTCTCAATAGCAGGAATTGACATATATGTATATAAGTTACACACTTATGCCAAGTTTCATATCCTTGAGGTTTGGATAGATATAAATATCAAACTTATTAAAAGATCTGACAGTGAGTGGGTGATCATTCAAAGGAGATCTAACAAATAAAATGGAATCAAATGCTATAAAGTGATCAAGGTTTATTGAAACAGTGATGAGTTAAAGATTGAAAAAGTATGAGAAGATCGTTGGAGTGAAAATGATCCAAAAACATAGGAAGTAAAAAGATGAGGTCAAATTTTTAAATTTTAATGACCAATTCAAAGTAAAGTTCATGTAGGTTCAAAGATCTAATGACACATGGGAGATATGATCTAGAGATTGAGGAATGCATTTTAAAGAATGGAACATTAAATTTTAGTATTATATAGAGATTTGATGGAGAAAGAGAGCTTTGAGATGGTGTGAAGAAAGAGATGAAAGGATTGTATTTAAAGTGTTTAAATTATATTAGTTAAGAGGAGAAACATGTAGGAACTTTTGTATAAGCTCTGTATCTCAACGTAGATAATGAGATTAACTAATCCAATTGATGAAATCTACATTAAATAGTGTGTGAATCAAATTTTATGTCTAACAAATGGTATAGATAATAAATAGACTTATAATTAAGGCGTGATCCATGGAATTAAGATGTGGGAAATTTACATTCCAAGTAATATTTAACTAAATTCTAGAAATGGCATGATGTGTAAAAGTATGAGTGTGAACACACTGAAGATGTGGAACCTTAGATCTATTTATTATATATATAACATCTAAGACATAGGTAGATGTAGTTGGAGGTGTTATAATTGTGTCAAATAGAAAATTATACAGAAAAAAACTAGAGGGGGTAAAGAAGAGAAGAGTGGTTGGTGAGTCCAATGAAGTGTGTCAACTAAAGACATATCTAGACATAGAGATAGAGGGATAAAGAGAATAAAGGAACACATAGATAATGTGTAGATTATGAATAGTTATAGATTAGACTTGTAACATAGAATAGAGATCTAGATTCATTTATGAATCTATTTTATAATTTGGAGTTGTAGCTTCATAGATTTAATTGGTTTATACCATCAGATTATATGAGTTGGTGCTCAATTAGGGGATAGGTGTCTCCTTAGGATTGGTGTCTTTAAATGTAACTAGTAAGGTTTTTCCAATGAGACTTGTAGCTAGTGAGGCTTATAACTAGTGAAGTTTTTCCAAGTGAGGTGTTGACTATGAGGCTAGATTAAAATAGTAGATTCTATTAGTTATTATCACCATGAATTTTCCCTTTTAGTTTTCCATGTATAAATTTTGTGTCATGTGTATTTTTGTATGTATGTGATCTCTACATTTATATTTTAATCTACATATGCTTTTGAATTTTATTTAAAAGGATTAAAGGATTGGATTTTGTTGATCTACTGATTCACCCCCCCTCTTAGTAAATAGTTGTGTTCTAACAAGGTCAGTGAAATGATGAGTCAAGGGGCTACGGATCCAAGTCAGTTATTGACATCTAATAAAATTAAAGGCAATCTTAAATGAATTAGATATAGGTTAAAGGGTCCATTCTCAACTAAGGTGAGAAATCATGAGTGGAATTGAGCTCAAACATGATCCATTTTATGCTAAGAGTGGATACTTTAGAATTTGATGGAAGCATTAAGAACCTATAGAGGTAAAAATGCACACTTTAATTGATTCATCACCAAAGCTAGATACATGAAAGTGACTCCTCTCTCCACTTTGGCATGCATAAACAAACCAATCATGAGTGGTTTCAAATTAGGACACATTAAAATAACTTGATCCTACCATTACAACTACCATGGAGCATCACTGAGAGGATATTGTAATGATGCAATAGATTGGAGTAACCTGGATCAATCAAGAAGGGTTTGAGTGATCTTGATCTATGGAGGTAGGTATAATAGAGTTTTAAATGGATTTGAACTCATTTGATTCCCTTTTGAGTGAAAAAGCACCCTCTATCATTCTTCCCTTTTACTATAAAATTAGCCTTTGAGTTATTATTTTGCATGCCTCAGGCTAGGATTAATAGACTCTACTAGAATTATATTCAACACCTCTTGGAGTAGTGAATAAAATATTTTTACATTGATTTTCTAATATTTATTTAGTGTTTTATGTTTGTTTAATATGAAAATGTGATTGTTATCTTCTTTTTTTGTCCAAACTCAACCTAAGTGCTAGAAAATTTCTTTACAAGTCATATAGTGTGTTTCAACATTGATCTCTCAAAGATATAGTGGATAGTCGAATTTGAGTGTCTTCAACTAGACCTTATTTTCATTGTTCCCTAGTTTGAGTGTATCAAAAAAACATATATATGAAATACTATTATATATAAATTATAGTTATCATTTCATTAGCTTCTTTCATAGATTATTAGTGTGTTAAGGAGTCTAAGCTTTAGAGTGGATATGATAAATTCCTAGTGCATCACCACATATTAGAATATGTTTTATTTTATGCAAAATTCTTCTCTTTTCACCCGAATCAATTTTTTTAAGTTTTATTAAAAAAAGACCAAATTATAAAATCTAAGGAGCTAGATTGATAAAAAAATCCTAGAGATCTAGTCTATTTATAGGCATCTCACATCCTTAGACCATTCCCATGTTTGTCTAGGTATGGGTTAGATTTGAATGAATGTGACCTCTATTGGGTTCTATCTAGGTTGATAATAGTTTTGGCATGCTTGGTAGGACCACTAATCTAAGTATAGTAGTGAATTTCAAAGTTTCATTTCTAGATTTGCATATTTTTATGCCCCCTTAAGTTATCACAAGATCCTCTACAAAAGTTAAAGAGACAAATTTATCTAAGATGCCTTTCCAATAAATGAAGAAGGATAAAGCCTCTCTGTCAAAACCTACACCTACCCCTCTTATTTTGCATATTATTTCCAAAAATACTCTTATCTAGACCAGTATAATTCAACCAAACATTGTTATAAATAACATACCTCAGATGGTTGTTCCTAGAAGGCAAGACTTTATGCCATTTAATGGTGGAAGTCCTCTAAATCTTACTCAATGGGATGATATTATAGTCTTTGATTTTAAGTCTCTTACATATTATATAGGATAAAATCTAGTTACTCCTATAGACCATATTGTAGATATTTCTAATATTTGTTCAGTGCATCATGTGACTCAAGGAAATATAACAATGAGGTTATTAGAAACTTATTTCAAAGAGAAAACATGTCAGTGGTATAAAGGATTAACACCTACATCAAGTAATAATTGGGATGAGTTTGGAGAGGTCATGTGCAATCACTTTGAGGACAAGAATGATCATCTTTCACTTGTGGAACAACTTATAATAATCAAGAGATTCAATCATGAATTAATGGTGGATTTCAACTACAAATTCTAGAAGACCTAGGATATAACTCCTGTAGTGATAAATCCTACACCAAATTATGATTTTTTTTACTATTTAAATTCTCTTAATTTAGATGTAGCTATGATGATTCAATCCACGAGAGGGAACACACTACATGGAGGTTTTGAAGTAGTAATTAGGGTTAAAAATGGCCTTTTACAAGCAAACAAGTTGGCTCCAAGGCCATTAATGCCTCTCTTTTGAAAGATACACCCTCCTACCCAAAATGTTGCTCCAATTCCATATTCAACAAAGTTTTATCAAATATAATGTGAACAAATTGACCATCTAAGGAAGATAGATAGTCTTCTCAAATCCCAAAAATAATAAGTTGGTTGCAATAGAGAGGTAACAAGCTCCACCATATAGGCCATACCAAAATAATAATCAAAATTTTTAGTAAAGTATGCCACCCTATCAATATAATCAACAAGGAGAAGAACAAAACCCTTAGTTAGGGCAATACAATCCTAATTCTCCAAGTAATTCTAGAGTTATGCTAACTCAGAATAACTATGCTCAAGAAGGTCAATGGCAGTTAAAGGGGTAGTATAATGAAATGGTGATGTCCACTACTAGGGAAATGTAACAAGACCTTGGTTGGTAGCATCCTAATTCATTTCAAGGTCATGATATGATGCCTCCTCTACCACAAGGCACTAAATGAGTCAAGATAACATGCATACCATGTGATTATCAGAAGCTTAAAGCCAATAAAAAAAGCATGGGTGGAGCTCTAGTTGACACCATATGCATGGATTTTAAATAAGGGGAATACGTGTTGGATCATGTAATATATAACATAGGACAAGATTCATAATAGACAAATAAACCAATTATAACTTAGACAAGGGTTAAGAAGAGTATGTTGGAGGATAATTTGGGGCAATCTAAGATTTATTCATCATCTCCATACACTAGTAAAAAACTTAATTCTTTAAATCTAGATGATAAAGCTCCTTCAAATTAAAAATTTCCCTAACCCCATGGATAGTAGTGGAAGTCCCCCTTTATTCCTCATGTTACTCAAATTCCAAGTGATGGTTCTACTTCCAAGGTTAATTCCAAAGGTAATAATATTCCCTTTAATATTGTGGATTATTTGAGGAGGGATAATGTAACTATGTCCATGTATGATGCTTTGTCTATCCTAAGGAATAAGGAGATTCTCTAGTAAGAGCTCTCCTAACTTTATCATGTGAAAAAATTAGTTGATAAAGTGAACACCTTTTTCATCAATAATAGTTAACGTATCCAAGAAAATGTCCAAGTTCCTAATAAAATTATAATCAAAATTCAATACCAAAATGTTTTTCACCTTTATAAGGTTTTTAATCCCCCTCCATTTTATCTATCAATCATCATAGGGTATTTTTACTACTTAATTGCATGATAGACTCAAGTGCTTCAGCCTCCGTGATGCCTAAAGCTATAGAAGATAAGTTTGGGATCAAATATGTGACTAATGAAAAAGGTTTTCTATAATTGGATAGCTCCCCCACTAAGATAATAGTCATCATAAAATATTTGTAGATTACATTAGCTACATGTCCAAATTACGTCATTAATCAAGATGTAATGGTGGTAGACATACCACTGTAATTTTCCCTATGGTTGTATAGGGACTTTTCTACTAATATTAGGGGATATTTGTCATATAATTGGTCATAAATTATTTTTATAACTAGATATCAAACTAGATTCACTATAATATCTGATCTTATCTCTAGGTTCCACCTAGAACCCTATATGCCTAATATTACAAATACCAACTCTGCCACATATGAAGAGGTTGAAGAGGTTAATTAAAAAGAACCCCATGATCATCTTGAAGGAATATTATATCTATACTTATATGAATGGGAAGTCAAGATTAATGTATTTGATCGATATAAAAACATTGAAGAGATAGAATTAGGAGTGTATTACATGCGTGAGGAGGGTGCTACTATCCCTTGCTTAACCAACAATTCTCAAGAAGAGGATGGTATATGAACATTATTTTTT
Organism: Torreya grandis; assembly: GCA_037957365.1. Taxonomy (NCBI): domain Eukaryota; kingdom Viridiplantae; phylum Streptophyta; class Pinopsida; order Cupressales; family Taxaceae; genus Torreya; species Torreya grandis. Next base: position 655,203 of record JARHVA010006410.1, read on the forward strand.
GATGGATCAAGTTAAAATAATGTAAGTGGTGTGTGATCCATGTTTATTTCACCATGATGTTAAAATTATCATTCTATTGTAATACTCCAATTTAGTTGTACTTCAAATAAAGTTGAATATGAAGCTCTTTTACATGTTTGCAAGAAGCAAGAAAAAGAGGTATCTAGCTACTCAAAGTTAGGGGTGATAGTGAGCTTGTAGTGAAATAGGTGAGAGGGTTAATTATATTCAAGAGTCACCATTTAAATAATAAAAACACTATGTATGAGACTGCATGAAGGATTTATTGACATTTAATATCTATTCAATGCCAAAAGAAGAAAACCAACATGTAGATAGGCTTGATACCATTAGTGCCCAATATGAGATAGCAAAAGGAGTAAAAGGTAACCAAATACAAGATAATATCATGCTTATATGTAGAATAGATACACTTGATAATGAGGTGATTTGGAATTTATTTAATAATGATGATGAAATCATATGTTTTCTAATGCAAGAGGTAGAATTATGCCACAGGAACTAGGATAAGTTCCAAAATCAATATAATGATAAAATAGTAAAAATAAGGTTTAATAAGCTTCCCAAAGGCCTTGTGAAATTTTAAATCATCTTAAATTAATATGAACAAGTAATAAGAGGGGAAACATGCATCTTAGCTAATGCATAACACTATTAAAAGATAGAGATCTTTAAGGACAAGTTGTTGAAGCTAGGAAAGGTCAATACAATAGAGGAAGGAGATAAATTTGTTGATTTGTGGAAAGAATTTTATGATATATTTAATTTTGAGTAAAAATAATTTAATTTTTTTGAACCAAATCTTGTACAACACACTATTGAATTAGAAATCAATCCCAAGCTAGTCAGGCAGAAGCAGAGGCCGACTAACCCAAGAGTGGAGAATCTCATGAGAAGAGAACTATATAAATTGATTGAATCCAAGATAATATTTCAAATTAATCATTCATATTGGGTTTCAAACCTTTCATGAGTGAGGAAAAATAATGGAGAGATTCATTTATGTGTTTAATTTAGGGACCTCAATAAGTTGTCCCTAAAGGACCATTACCCATTGCCCTCTGTAGACCAAATTTTACAAAAGGTGGTAGGTTCTCAAAGGTTTTCATTACTTGATGGCTATTATTTCTATAATTAGATCATGGTCAAAGAATAATATAGGAATAAGATTGAATTCACTAAAAAATGGGTCACCTATACATATTTTTAAATGGCCATTGAACTCTTGAATGTTGGAGCCACCTTCCAAAGAGAAATGGATGTTGCTTTTCATAGTCTTTTGAATGATATTGTTTTAGTTTACTTTGATGATAAAATAATTTTTCAAAGAATCATGATGATCATCTAACACACTTTAGATCTATTTTTGATAGATGTAGATATTTGGGATTGTCTTTGAATCCAAAGATATGCATATTTTAGTGCATGAAGGAAGACTTCTTGGACATGTGGTGTCCAAAACTAGTCTCTCCATTGATCTGGAGAGGATAATAGTAATCCTTGATCTATCACTACCTAAACACAATAAAGGGTTGTAGAGCTTCTTAGGCAAGATCAAAATTATTAGGAGGTTCATTCGACGTTTTACAGAGATGGTCAATTCTCTCACTCATAAGTTGAGAAAGGGCAAATAGTTCACATGGAAAAGAGAAGATAAGATAAGCTTTAAGGCCATCAAGGAGGCCATATTACATTCCTCCACTCTTCTAAATATATATTTCAATAAGGAATTCTATATGTATACCTTCTACACATTAGATGCAATTTTAGCTATGCTTATGCATTAGAATGATGAAGGTCTAGAACAACCTATTACTTTCTTCAGCCAAGCTTTGGAAGGTTATGAAGAAATATATAACTTTGTTTAAAACATGTACTTACTATTATAATAAGTTTGAATATATTTAGGCATATGATTTGAAACAATAAGACTATACTAATGGTGTCTCATCCAAGTGTGAAAGATTTTATCCTCAATAGAGACTTAAATGAAAAAAGAGCTAGATATGTTACTAAGTGTATGGATTATGACATTGAACTCAGGGTCAAAAAGCTAGTCCAAGCTAAGGTATTATGTGAACATCTTGTATAAGATGTTAGAGAATAAAAGGAGACAATTTTGGTAGTCCAAGATACTCAATAGGAAGATAAAGCTACTCTTCCATCTAGGTAGATATAGGATATTTCAAGATTTCTCCAAATAGAAAAGTGTCCAATGGGTTTAAATGCATCAAAAATGAAACACTTTAGGCTAAAATTAGTGACATACATCTTGATTGATGGATTGTTGTTCAAAAATTACATTGGAGGTATGCTCTTAAGATGTGTTAAAACCAACCAATTTGATAATCTTTTCAAGTAATTTCATGATAGTCCTCAAGGAGGCCATTTTACATCCAAGAACATAACTAAAAAATCATTATAGATGGTTAATTTTGGTCTAATTTATTCAAAGATACAAATTCATGGGTGAGGAAGTGTGAAAAATATGCAATATCTATAGGGAAGTAGAATCTAGTTGTTATGCCAATAAAGCCTATTCAGGTTGAACAACCTTTCATGTAATCGAGTTTATACTTCATTGGAGTTATTAATAATCCATATAGTGCTGTCCATAAGTGGGTCTTGGTAGCTACAAATTACTTCACTAGGTAGGTGTAAGTAGTTCCCTTGAAGGAAATAAATAAGAACTCTATACTTGAGTTTTATGATATCTTAGTCACCCATTTCAGGGCATCTTCTAGCATATTATCAAATAATACTTTGAAATTTATTATAAAAAAGGTATGTGAGTGATATTTTGAGAAAGGTGTCTATCTAAAATCTTCACCAAATTATTATCCATAGGGTAATGGACTAGCTGAGTCTGATAATAAGAGCCTAATTTAGATCATTAAGAGAACATTAGAAGATAATTAGAGGTCTTAACATACAAAGATGAAGACTAATTTATGGGCTGATATAATAACCCGTAAGAAGGAAATTGGTAACTAACCTTATCTCTTAGTCTATGGAAGATAAGAAAGGCTACCCATTTCATTAGAGCTTTCAGCTTTAGAGCTCACACACCCACTAGAGCTTCTAAAAAGTGATACAATAGAGGCCAGAATGAATGAAATGAGAGAATTAAAAGAAATAAGGGATGATGCCATACATACCATGTGGTATAACTAGAAGTAATTCAAGATTAATTTTGATAAGATAGATTCATCAAAGACATTCCATCAAGGTGACATAGTTCTAAAATGGTATGTGGACCGTGTAAAACTAGGATAACACACCATTTGATAATCTTAAGAGTGAACCCTATGTCATCATACGTTTTAAATAGAGAAATGACTTTGATATTTAAAAATTTAATGGAGAGATCCTTCCCATCCATGCCAATTGGATGCATCTCAATCTCTACTACTAATTTCATATCTTGCCCCTTGTACATTAGTAGATAGGTATGTTCTTTTCCTCCCAGTGATTTTTCACATTGCTATATTTTGTTTTTATATTTGTAATTTATTTTTTCAATTTGTTATTTTTTCCCCCTATTAATCCAAAAATTATCTCCAAAAGTTAAGTAGATTCTATTCATAAGCAAGCTTGATCAATGGTTGGGTTCCATGACTAGCAGGTTGGTCAACCTAGCTGAGTCACCAAAAATGTTAGCCATTTTATCCCAAATACCAAGGTTCTACATGGTTTGAAAATATGAATAGGGTACCAATTTTTGGTTGGATTAGGTATCTTATAAGTAGGCTCAACATTTCAAATGGAAGGATCCAAGCATGTTTTCATGGTGTTGAACAGTCGCAAGAACAAGTCTAGAAAGAGCTTAATTTTACACTTTTTCAACTTTTGTCCAAGTGTAGCATTCATAGTTAATTCAAAATAAGTGTTACACATTAATCCTAAAACAAAATACAAAGCTTAATTCTTTCAATAATTTTATCACTTTATTTGGATAAGTTTTGGAATTCTTTCTAGATATTTATTTTGGGATTTTTGGTTAAGTATAGGGTATTATTTCAGACATTTTATCAAAAACAATAATTTTGAAGGATATTTTCTTTGAACAAGGTTCTAGATATAAGTTCCAAAGGGTACCTTTTGGATAAATCAGTCCAAAAAAATTATTTTAGAGAATCATTGTTTGACAAAGTGGACCTATATAAAATGTCTGAAGGGTGTATTTTTAAAGCTAAGTGTCAAAATTATTTTGAGAAAATTATCCACACAATTTTCCCCAAGGGATAATTATTTCAGGGAAAATGTTTGGAAAAAATATGAAAAGGCCAATTTCTTAGGAAAGTGTCCTAAAAAATACTCAAGGATATTTTTCTTGGAAAAGTGTATTTTCCTGAAAGGTCTTTTTTCCATCAAAATGCCCCCAAAACGTTTTTTGAAGGGTAATTTTCTTCACTAAGGGGTCTGATGTAGAAGTTATGAAGGGCACTTTTCAAAGTTCCAAAGGGAATTTTCAAAAGGTAATTCTAAGGGCACAAATTCCATTGAGAAAATTATTTTGGATAATTTTCCCAAAGTCATATTTCTTTTAGTGTTTTATTTTGTGGTAGAAAACTAAGGATGATTTATTTCAAACATTTTTTCCCAGACAAAGATCTTGAAGCATGAATTCTTGTAGACATTTTATCCAAAATAATTTTTAAAGGCAAATATAATGTCAATAATTTCCTTAAGAGAATGTGGTTGAGACATAAAGCCTATAAAAAAATCTAGCAAAAGGTCTAAAAGAAATAGCCCATGGAATTCATGATCCAGATAGGTGCACAAACATCAATTTCAAGATACATGAAATATAAGTTTGATTTCAAATAATTAAAAGACAACCCCATAAATTTAAAATTAAAGAATGTAAAATTATTTTCAAGGTTCAAATATCTCAATACGATTGCACAAATGTTAATTTTAGGTCCCTACAAATAGTCCTTTGGATTTGAAAATTGTCAAGAGGGTCCCTAACTAAGCATAGACTTGATTAGTGTCAAAATCTCAGGTGCCCTATGAAAATATAATGATTATTAGGTAGAGATAGGATAATGGGCTGAGATTAGATCAATAGCATATGTTTAATAATGAATTCAATATCAACGACACTTGAATAAGTCAAGTATTCATCGAACCCTCAGTGCAAAGGCATGATTGATAAGTGGCACAAGAACATTGGTCATGCAAAAGGATAGATGGATTTAAATATTTCACCTTAGTTAAATCAATTGAGTGAGATGAGTTAAGGAGTGAAGGATCTAAGTTAGTTCTCAACACCTAATTAAACCAAAGCTAAGCTTGAATGACTTGGATAAAGGTTAAAGGGTCTATTCTTGACCAAGGTGAGTAAGCATTAGTGGAATCAATCTCAAGCATGATCCAATTTGGGCAATGAGCATAAAATTTTATATTATATGGTGTTATTAAGAACCTATAGAGGTAGACACAAACTTTAATGGCTTCATAGCCAAATCTAGCTAAATCAAAGTGACTCCTCTATCCAATTTCACATGCATAAACAAACTATTCATGAGTGGTTTCACATTAGTATAAAGTAAAAAAATCATGAGCATAACATTTTAGCCACCATGGATCATCACTAAGATGATATTATGATGATGCAATAGACTGGAGTGAGCTGAATCAATCAGAAAGATTTTGAGTGAGCTTAATCTATGGATGCAATTATAATAGCATTTCAAATGGATTTAAACTTGTTTGATTCCATTTTGAGTGCAAAAACTCCCTTTCTCTTACTTCCCTTATGATATAAATATAGCCTTTGAGATATTATTTTACATCCCTTAGACTAGTATGACTAGACTATGATAGAATTGTATTCAACACCTCTTGGAGTAGTGAATATAATATTTTTTCATTCATTTGCTAATCTATATTTAGTTTTTTGTGTTTTTTTAATATTCAAATGTGATTTTTTTCTTCCTTTTGTATGTCTAAACTCAACCTAAACACTAGAAACTTTATTTTCATGTCATATAGTGTGTCTCAGTGTTGATCTCTCAAAGATATAGTGGATAGCCAAATTTAAGTGTCTTCAACTAGACCTTATTTTCATTGATCCCTAGTCTAAGTGTATCAACCATACCTCTATACAAAATACTATTGCATATAAATTATATAAATAATGGAATTATATTCTTTCATAGATCATTAGTTTGTTAAGGATTCTAAACTTAAGAGTGGATATGATAAATTCATGGTGCATCACCATTCTTACTTAATGTAAACTTCTTAACTCTTTTCACCTCAACCAATTTTTTTAGGTTTTAGAAACAAAGATGCAAATTATAAAATATGAGGAGATAGCCTTAAAAAATCCTAGAGGTTTGGCCTAGTTATAATCATCCCACAACCTTAAACCATTCCCATGTTAGTTTAGGTATGGGTTAGGCTTGAATGAATATAATCTCTATTGGGTTTTATCTAGATTGCTAACATTCCATTTTCTCCTATATCTCCCATTTTATTCCCCATGGAAAAAAGACTCTCACTTTTGAGAAGATAATACTTATATTTTCTAGAGTATTAGGGGACTCTCATTTGATAAGGTAAGACCCTATCAAAAAATTGTATGAAATACCATCTTGAAACAATAAATATTTTTTTTTACCTATCTCTTCCCCTCTAGATTGTATCTAACAAGCTTTTGCATGATGTCATTATGGAGTGTCTTTCATGTCCATTGTCTTTCTTGCCTATTTTTAGGTGTTTTTAAGTTAGTAGGAGGTATGAACTCATTCTCTTTCTACTATTAATGGATGTTTGGTGTGAATCTAAGAATTCCACTTTGCTTCATTCACTACTTATGAGGCTAGTTTATGAAAAACTTATGAAATTAGATATTTTTGTGAGATTGAGTGAGATAGCATTATATTATGTTCCATCAATGTTTATTTCATGCTTATGTGATTTCTCATTTAAATTTGGTGCATCACCTATTTATATCTCTTAGTAACCTTTTACCCCCACTCTATCCCTTTTCCCAATAGAATCAGTAGTTTAGGTGATCAATTAAGAGGAAGATGGCCTTATCCAAAGGTTCAACACCATTACAAGATATCCATAGCCTGGGCTTTTTCCCAGTTTGTGGATTTTTTTAAAGGAGATTAAAAAACTCATCCAAGGGTGAAAATTAAGTCTAAATTTTTTTTTGGCATGTTTGATGGGACCACTTTCAAAAAATATTGGTCAAGTTTGATTCTAGTTTGATAAAATTTTAGTGGTTATAGCTTTCATCTTTCAATATCTATAAAATCTAAGAACACTCAACAATCTGGTGGCAGATTAGTAGATATCTTTCATACCAAAGGTGACTACAAGATCAAACTCTAGAGGTATTCCTTTTGAATTTTTTTAATTACATTTAAACTCAATGAGAAGGTTAATATTTTATAATACTCATCCATATGAAGGAAAATTTTCTCCTAGACCAATTTACAAGTCTACTTTTGCTAGAAGATCTTTGTTAGTTTCTTTCACTACCATGGCAACCCCTAGAGCTTTCCCTTTTATGGCTTTCAATGTCTAGATTCCTTTGAACCTCCAATAATATAATCCCATCCTAGTTATAACTCTCAAAAGTGTTCCTTAATTCATGGTAAACCAATCCATAACCCCTTTTGAGTACCTTCAAGATATAGTCAACTTCTGCAATATTCATGATATCAATGAGGAAAATGTGGCCATTTGGTTATTAGCCATACATTCAAGGGTAACGCCTTGGAATGGTGTAAAAAATTTATTTCTCACTCCATTACATAATGGGATCACTTATGTGACACCTTGTTTAAGATTTTTTATGTTAAGAGTGACCACTTGCCACTTGCAAGATAGTTAACTACCATCAAGAGGGTTGTCATGAGGTTATGCAAGACTTCAATACTAGATTTCAAAAGTAATCAGATAAGATCCTAGTCTCTATTAGGCATAATCCTAAATATGATTTAATTTACTATATATAATCCCTAATTAGTAATATTATAGTAATGATTCAGTTTATGGGAGGAAACATAGTACTAAATGCCTATGAGGTGGCAATTAAAGCAGAAAATTTTCTAGTGTAAACTAGCAAGATTACACCTAAGCCACCAAGGCCTTTGTTTCATAAGATTAAACCACCTCTTATTTCAATTCTTCCCCTCACTATCTTTCCAACAATGCCCACACTTACTACCATACCTACACCAAATCAGGAAAAGGCTTCAACTAATCAATCTAGTGACTCCCAAGAAAGCAAGATTTTTTAAGAGATTAAGAACATGTTTCAATCCTTTGGAAATGAATTGGTCAATGTAAAGAGGAAATAATCTGAATTTAATATACACTATCAAGATAAATATCATCCTCAACAATAATATTATCAATAAAATAGGCCACCCTATAAAGGAAATTTCCAAAGACAAGGCCAAGGTTAAGGGCAACATAACTATGTTAGGCAAAATAATTATAATCCAAATGCTGCAAGCACCTCTAATAATTTTCTCCCTACTCAAAACAACATTTATCAATAATTTGAAGGTATCATGCCTTGGAATTAATCATTTGATCAATCCATTATCTTGACCACTAAGTTTAATCAGGCTTTTAATGATCAATGGTAGTAGGATACTAGTTATGGATACAATCAAGCTCTTATGGATTAAAACACATAAGTATCTATGATGAAAAAAATAAAAGAGACTTAACAATGCTAAGGCCCTAATGATGGGACAAACTAGTTGGGTGGTACAATGTTTAACTATGAAAAAGAAGAGTGTTATGCATCCAATCATTAGGCTAGCTCTACCCAAACAAACATTCTAATGGTAGCTAATATAAGGCTCAAAAGAAAGAACAAAAATGATAACCAGGGAGCAATCAAAGAGCCTCCTACTATTACTCCATTTCTATCAAATCCAAGTGAACCTACTACTACTCTAAAGGTTATAATAGATCCAAAGAATTAGAACCAAGGGAATGCCTTTGTACCCCAAAACTCACAAGTTCAAATTATAGTTCTGGCTCCCAAAGCATAAGTAAAGGTTAGTTGTTTGCCTATCAATATTTTTTAAGAAATGAATAATTCCAACATGAGTCCACCAATGTGGGACATGATTTTCATGCCTGTTCAGGTGGATATCCTTCAATAATGTTTGTTAAAAATGAATGTTTCTAAGAATTGACCAAGAAAAAAAATGTGATTCTCACAAATACAACCAAGGGACCTAATGAAGAAAAATCAAATAAGATGGTCAAAACTCCTCCTATATATATTTATGTAATCATTGGTGATTCCTTCATAAATTATTGCATGGTAGATAGTGGAGAAAGTACTTTAGTAATGCCAAAGTCAATAATTAATTAACTTCATTTAAATTATGAACCATAATCTAAGGACATTTTGAAGCTTGATGGATCTTCCACCAAACCAGATAGTATTATCAAAGGTCTAGGTGTGATACTATATGCTTGTCCTAGTGTTTTAATGTCTCAAGATATGTTAGTTATATATATGCCCCTTTATTTTACTCTATGTTTATCTAGAGACTTCACAAACAAAAATTAGGGGTTATCTAGTAGTAGATTGGTCCTACACGTCTTTCATGATAAGTTATGGGACTAAGGTATCCATCAAATCTTAGCCTATTGCATAATTTCACATAGAGCCTTATGGAATAGATATCCCAAACATCAATTTTACCATTCTTGATGAGGATAAACACCTAGTTGGTCAATACCTAAATACTCATTTCAAAGAGATGATATATTCTTTGATAATTTATGAAGTGAAAATAAATAAATTAATCCTTTGGAAGTTGTGGAGGAAAGAGACATGGGTGTCTATTACTTGTATAAGGAGAATCACTTCTTGACATCCCTCAGTAGGACACAGGAGGATAATACTAGTTTGTGAAAAAATCTCTTTGATGGATCAAGGACCAAACATGGGGTAGGTGTAGGTTCAATGCTAGTATCTCCATTTAAAGATAAGTATTTTTCTTCTTATAGGTTATAATTTAGTTGTGTTTTTAATGTAACTAAGTATGAGGGACTTATCTATGGCCTTTAATGGGCTAGTAAGAGGGTAATCAAGAAGTTAAAAGTGTATGTGGATAGTGAGATTGTAGTGCATCAGGTCATAGTCTAGAAAATCACAAAAAATACCTTGATGAAATACTAAAAACATAGAGTGTGGGATATACTTGAGGAATTTTAGGCCTTCAACATCCAATCAATGCTAAGGAAGAAAAATCAACATGATGATAGGTTGGTAGCTATGGGAGATAAGCTTGACATCCCAAATGAGTTAAAAATCCAAAGTGCATCCACATGTCAAAATAGTGCTAAGATCGTTAGTGCCAAATAGTGGTCTTTGATAGTGACAAGAAGATTACTTGTTTTTTGTAGTAGGAAGTAATTTTTTTTTCAATGAACCAAGGTAAATTTCAAAATCAATATGAGTATTAAAATTTTCAAATGAGGTATATTGAATTTCCTAAAAGCTTTTAACCCTTGAAGTTTCTTTTCGGATCATATGAGCAGAGATAAGGTAGTGATGTCAACTAATGAGGAGAATTATAAAAGGGTTCTTATCATCAAAGACAAGCTCCTCAAGCTTGGAAAGGTAAGTGTTGTCATAAAATTATGCACCATAGGACACTTTATGAGGCTCCCTCAATTTTATGAAATAATGAATCATATCTCAAAGTTTGTGGTAACTTATACGAGAGATGGATCTCTAGGATTGAAAGGGCTAGTTCCCTCAATTCTTCTCTAAGTGCCTATCACCTCATCTAATGCTTGTTAATTAAAAGAGTCAATAGTTTGCATAAAATGGAAAATATGATAGAGAGGTGATCCAAAAAAAATATATCCCATAGAATATTGTACTTTTAGTAACAAACAATGCTTTCCAAGACCAATTTCATGCATTGAGAGATCCTAACATAGTGTTTCAATATGAAGGTAACATGCTTGGGAAAATCAATAAGATACTTGACCTAAGTGGAATATTTCACACCAAAGATACAATTTAATAATTTAAAAAATATATTAGTACATTCAACACACTTCACATGACCTGTTAACATCATAACCCTTACTTAAACATGAAGGATAAAGGGAGTTTGGAGGATTCTACCACTTAGCTCCACTATAGATCACTCACACACTTAGAAAAATAGTTCAAAAACATAGAATTAGACTTTTATTAAATTTTAATAATCAAAATTTAATGTAATTTTATTAGGGCTTCACCATACCAATTTTTTTTCCTTTACAATAACCAAAAATAGCTCAATTTATAGAACTTTGAGGAAGGGAGAGAGAAAGGGAGTCCAAGAGGCACAAGGACAAGAGTCAAAAATATAAAGTTAGACATAATTAATTTTAATGAGGATATAGCCTAATCCATGAAACATAAAAATAAATAAGTGCCTTTTATAATCATTTAAACCTACAAAATATCTAGAAACTCCTTTTGCACAAAAAGTTGCCTTTTATGATTACTCTTCTAAAACTACCTTATGACTATATTTAATTTATTTTTATAATTGATATAAATATTTGGGGTAACTAATAATATCTCACATACATTGGAGAGGATCTTGACCCCTCCTATCATTCTATACATGCATACGTATACTTGGTAGTCTCAAAATAGCTCTTTTCCTTTCACCTCCAACACTTGGAACTTCTAAGATATAAAAAAATACAATTTGATTAATAAAATAGGATAAATGAATTTTTTAGGAGTGATAATACCATTATTTACAATAATTTTGCCTTAAAAGGATCCTAAAATGAAGATTCACCATTTCTTCTAAGTCCTCACTAGCTAGCTCACTAGACTGGCTAAAAAGAAAGAATTGGTACACACACATAAAATCTTAGGAACTTGATATTATGACAATAAATACATATAAGAAGTACTAATATTCCTTCCAAAATTTATTTCATCTACTGAAAGTCTACCATGACTACATAACACAAAAAAATGGTAAAAATAAGCCATGTTTTCCTCTTTGCTCTATAGTTCCATAGAATCCAAGGCCATGGATGTGATCCTCATGGAGTTTCAAACAACTTATCTTCAAAATTTATGGTCAAATTAATTCATTTGGATGTACTTTGATCCTGATTTCTCTTGTCAAGTCCTTATGGAGGGTTTGCAAGGGGTTTTGAGTGATTTTCATTCTTAACATTCATTTATAGCCATGGCATGTTGCAGTTTTGATAAAATTATACTTATATCTCCTCAATTACCTAATTAAATTTATTTTAAAGGCTAAAGATACCATGAAAATATTGGTGGAAGTTTTAAACACTTGAAGTTGTCATTTGAGCTAATTTTTTGCTTCCTAGTGGGGTCTCAATACTTCCTAAGCCACAAATGGATTCCTAGAGAATTTATTTGAAAAATAAAGGTTGTAAAATTTCTATATAAACCATAAAAACTTCTTCCAACCATTATAATTAATTTAAAAAATCTTGAAATGGAAATTGACCCCTATTTGGTTTTAGGCCTAAACCTTACCAATAGTCCTACATACATCTTTGAGTTATTCTTGACCCTCCCATGGCTCTCTTTTCAATGTGATGGATTTAAGACACCAAAAATAACTATTAAAAAATTATTTATCACTTTGAAATCATATATTATGTTGAAAATATACATGACCTCCAATTTGGCTTATAGCACTAACATTTTCCTTCACACTTAGCTACAACGCTTGTTGTGTAGGGTGCCTTGTTTACTTTAAATCCTTATAGAAAGGTTTATTAGGCTGAAATATGTGTCCCTCAACTTATCTAACCTTGATTTTTACTTTTTTACCTTGATATCATCAATTTGTCACTTTTCCCCAAAACTACTATTCTTGTGTATGAAGGGACTACCCCTGCTCTGAGATGAAAAAAAGAGTATTAGGCCTATTTGGTTAGTTAAATAGAGTATTCTATAATCTAAAAGAGTTAATAATTATAAATTTTAATAAAGGGTTTGGTCCAATTCCATTTTTATGAGGTCTAACCATCCAAATTTCTTCAAAAATTTGGTAAAATCCTTAGTTTTGCATGCTCTTGTTCAAACCTTCTCATGAATGATCTTTCCAAACCTATATGACACATTTAGGATGTTAATAAATGTTAATTATCCTAATTTAATGCTTTTATAACCTAGTAATCTACTCAAAACCTCTCTCCTAAGTGGATTCTGCAAGTTTAGCTCTTGGAACAAGGCTTTCCCAACCCTGCCTATACGGACTGAGTTAATTTTACTTATTTTAAAAGTGTGTTAGGTGGATTGAGAATATATTTGAAATATTTTTTATTTAATTTTTTCATGATTTATCATATTAAAAAATTTTAACACTCCTTCCCTTCTTTAGGCATCAACCTCTCAACATGTCCTTCTCTTGCTTATGCCCCTATCTAACTATGACAGTGAACATGGGTACTCTTTCTTTGTGCCTTTTTTTTGAGGTTATATTCATGGTTTCAATAAATTACATAGTAATTTTTGACGCATATCCTTATCCCAATGTGATCCCATCTTTCAAAACTAGTATCTTTCCCTTTTAGGCCTTCTAATTATTCACAATCCTCTTGGACTGAGACAGTCTTAGGACCCTACCTATAGGTGATTTTGGGTTAGATTAGCATGAAGTTGATATTGGTTTATGATTTATAAACTCATTTATATCTACAAGTGAATTAGGTTTTAACATTATATTGTTCTTTATCTTATAAGTGCATTAAGACTCCTCCAAATGCCATAGTCCTCATTCACTGCCTGCTCAGTTGTTGGTGACTATCCCTTCCTTAATTTTAGGTTTGTAGGTTATTTTTAAGGTCAAGATAGAATTTATCATGGTGGAATTGATGAAATGAATGTATTTTATTTCCTATAAACCATGAAAATTTCCTTCACCTTGTTCAGTGAATATTTTGTCGGCCAGCTAACTGGAAACAAAAATAGTTCCTATCACCACAACATAGGGAGATGGGTCATCCTGGCATGCAATTTTACTACATCAATAGGGGACATATATCTCCTCTCATGAAGGGGATCTTCCATATTAAATATACGGAGGTTATATACTATATATGTAACCAAAAAGTAAGACACAGGGGTGGGATAAACCATTCATCTCTCTTTTTTTAGATATGATGCTAAAAAATAGAGGAGAAATCTTGGGTGATTGGTGAAGGTGATTCTCTTCTTTCAGAAGTAACATTAAGCCAAGAGCTAGATCCCTTCTGAGATAGTATAAATCTTGGTGAAGTGATAGAAGGCACTTCTCTTCTTTCAAAAGTGCTTGTTCTTACAAATAACATGACTCTTTCTGGTAACAAGTGACTGGTAATCAGGTCCAACGTAACCAACAATCTAAGATGTAGCTCAAATTCTCCACCTTAACTACTCTAGAGTGAGGTACGAAGAACAATGGGGGCACAAAATCATCCCAAGGTCCTTTACACATAAATAGAAAATAAAAATACACACTAAAAACAATTATGTCAGCACAAAGTCTAAAAGTAACAGGTTTTGGGACACCTTCCTTATCAATTCCACTAGATCTACTTGTTAAATTAAATAAAAAGTAACACATTTAGAAGACAGACATAAGAACAATCTCATAAAATGGTACAAGCTATATAGCACAAAGTCTATGAATCACTTACTTTCTCATTCAGATAAAATAATATGAAATATAATTTGAGCTTAAAGTCTCAGTATTTGCTTTTCAATTTGGGTAGAGTTTTGCTTCTATATTTGAGAATATCTCCTTAAAATAATAAAAGAGATTACAACACATAGCAGCCAAGAAAGACTTTGCACTTTTTTACATAAAATAACCCATGCTATACATTCAATGCCTTGAATTCATTTTCAGGTTTGTCAAAGGACTGCATTGAAAATAGGGTGGCTATCTTAACTATGGCATAAAATTTCATCCCATATGTCTTCTCCTAAGTTTGGATCATCGAGTCTGTCCCCTCTGACATCTGTGTAACTACCCATTTTGTCTTTACTCCAAAGGAGACCAACAGGCTGTGCCTTCAATGTTTGCAAGCTCAAAAATCTACTTTAGAGACTGCTCCACCTACTGGAATAACTTATGTGTATATATTTTAGGCTTTTCCCTCTTTCCACTTTTGTCCATTCTAGCTTTGTATTTTCTAGCTTTGTCTCTTCCTAGAATTTAAGGTCTCGGGCTATCTTTTCAGCCAATTGCTTGGTTCTTCCTTTAAGTTCCATGCTTTATTTGAATTTCAATAGATATTCCCTTACTTTAAATTTGATGTCTGTGGGGCCATCAATAGTTGTTAGCTACTTGAACCATGTTGAACCTTAAACCTTTGAACCTGCTAAAAGTACATTGGTTCATTGGTTCATTCTACCTCTTTTGTTTTGTTGCTTCCTTGTTCAATCACTTTCCCACTTCTTGGTTAAACCATCCATTAAACCACCTATTTTCTGCTTCTTTCCTTGACTAAGGCCACCTTTGAACCTCTGAACCCATGAACCATTAAACTTTTAACTCTTTTGGTTCAAGGCTCAATTGGTTCATTGGTTCATCCTTTGCCTGTGACTTGTTCTTTCTAAGCTCTTTGATCTTCATCACACTGGTTGAACCTTTAAACCTGTGAACTCATTAAACCTTTTGGTTCAAGGTTCAATAGTTCAATTGGTTCATTCTTTTTATTTGACCAAGTCCTTTTTATCTTTTAAAAAAAATGCATTGAACCATATGGCCGTTGAACCTGTTGAACCATTGAACCCGTTGATCATTTGAACCAAAGTGGTTCAATGGTTCAATAGTTCAAGCCTTCTTCTCTTTGATAAGTGTTTTTAAGTCATTAAACCTTGAAGTGGTTGAACTTTGTCATTGAACCAACTTTGAAATCACCCAAGTGCTGAGAGCTTGCTTCTTTCCTATAGAGTCCATAGAAATCAACTTGTGAAGTCCATAGTTTTCTCCAAGTTTTCTCTCGAGCCTTGAGAGAGTTTATAGAAATGAGCCTATGGAGTTCATAATTTTAAGCCTATAGAGTCCATCAATTTCTTCCTATAGATTTCATAGGTTCAAGCCTATAGATTCCATATATTTATGAGAAAGCTTTGAAAAATGAAAAACCTGAATGCTCATAAGAATTTTTGAAAGGAAAAGAGAGGATTTTGGTCTGTAGGACCAAAATAATTAAAATGTTGTTCCAAAAATGAGTGATATTTTTGGGGGACAACAGTTGGATCTACTTGGGGAACTTCCCTTAGTTAAAATTTTGAAACAACTAAGGGGAGTAGAAACTAGAATCTCTGGTGCCTTGAATTATGCCATTGGGCTATGGAGTCATGATACCCAAAAAAAAAGGCTCCAAAAAATGAAAAGCACAAAATAGAACCAAAGACTATAAAAATGTACATATGTATAGGTGAACTTATCAGACACTTCAAGAATTGAAGTGATTCAGACACTACCCATTGTGAGAAAATTAAAATGGCATTCTGTCATGATAAACTAGCAGGAAACCATTTTGTCCCCATAATTGGTGAGAGGTGAATAGAACTCTCCACTAGGAATCACATTTTTTGTGTCTTCCTCTTGGCTCTTTCTTCTTCTTTCCCCATGGTAGGATGTGGTCTTCAAACTAAAAACCATAACTCCTTGCTCTCTTGGTGAAGATTTCCTTTTTCTAACTTTGGAGTACAACAGTATGGTCTACCACCATAGATTGTTGTTCTACTGGTCCAGTCCAGCACATGCTTTGATTGTCAGCATCAAACTCCTAATAAACCATCATCTCAGCATCTCTTTTGGTGTGAAGGAGTTTGACATCTTCATCCTTAGCAATATTCAAATTTATAAATATAGATTCACATCTAGCTATGTTGTTGGTGTTGTTGAACTATAACTTACATGAAGGAAAAATATCTCCTTAAGGAGATATCAACACAGTCTTGGCTCCAACATTAATGGAAGAGTTGTTACCATTAGATTCTAGGATCCAAGCCTCATCAAAAGCTAATCTTCTATATAATTTCTCTTCATAAGAGATAGAAGATCCTTCTTGATTTGTACTATGCCTACCAATTCTTCTGATGTCTTGTTTGGATGAAATCCTGGATTGCCAGCTATAGGACTTTCATTAGCTGGGACATGAGCATCCAATGTGGTCAAGAAGTAATTACCCATGCCTAAGGGCTTAAATAAAATTTGAGAAGTAGGGGATGACATTTGGGAAACCACAATCTTTGCCTCAAATAGGTTCGCACCTGGTTCTCCACCAATGTTTAATTACTTAGGATTGGCTTGTAGGGATTCAAACTCAGTCATTTGAATTTTAGATTTCTTGACATGATCAATCATGGAAAATGATTGAGATGGACTTGGAAGTGAGTATGGGAGTTCATCCTTTTGGTTTTTTGGAGGGGGAAGACTGATCTACAAATTTGAAGTAGAAGGTGAAGAGATGTTTGATGTACTTACTTTTTTGGCAATCACTGGGTCCTTTGACTGGAAAGGAAGAGGGGTTCTCTACTCAATAATTGAAATTGCTAGTTAGGGTCACTCCTCTATCTTCTCTTTATCGGCCTATTGAGTTGACTAATTCTCAGACCTGGTGAATACTATGTATGATCCTTTGATTGCTTCACTTTCACTTTTGGGTTCATCCTAGCAATTTAGGAAACCAATGTGGGAGTCACCAGTTGATTCTTCTAGATCCTCCCTAAAGATATTAGCACCATTTTCTTGATCAAACTTAGGTTGGAAATAAGAAACATGTTATATTTCTAGATATCTAACTACTGAGTTGGTTGGAGGTGCTTCAAGGGTAAGGTTCCTCTATGGGGGAGGAAGATGATTTGGTTACCCTTGAATTTTGGCAGCATTGCCTTGATATGGCTAATTATGAAATGTCCTCCTTGGTATATATTTATATAGAGGAGTAGAAGACATACCTTATGCCATTTTCCTTTTCAAGGCTAGCAATTATTTGCTAGCTTTTGTACCATTGGGTCAGTGGTGACTATGGGTAAGTATTCAGAAGATGAAGAGGGTTTACCTCTATTAGGATCTCTCCTTATCTTTCCTACCAAGATAAGGTCATCTTCAACCTCAGTACCCAAGTCTTAAGTAGTAGCAAGGTCTATGTGGCTAGTACGCCTCAACAAAAAACTCACTTTAGGTAGCTGTGAGTTGATGAAGAAGCATTTGAGGTTTTTAGGTGTTAGCTGAGCAATTGTAGGAATCCTATTTCTCAGCTTGTCAAACTTGGCAATGAAATCCCTCATAGGCTCATGAGGCTCTTTCTTCATTTGGGTGAGCTAGGCCAGTAAGGCATGGGCATCCTCTATGGGCTTGAACCTTACTTCAAACTTGGCTTTTAGGGTATTCTAGTCTATCACTGATCTAGCCTACAAATGGTAGAACCACTTTCTAGCAGCACCTTATAGGGTCTCCACAAAAATCTTGACTACCACATCTTCAAATTCCACCCCTATCACACCATAAGCTATGCTGAAGACTAAAATGTGTTCATTAGGGTTAATCTCCTATCTCCAATGAATCTGGGGAAGCTCTTTCTTGAGCTACATGGAAGTTCATGCAGAGGTGGAGTCAAGTTGAGTGGGCCAAAAGAGTTACCCTAGGGGCCTTGAACTGCCATGATTTAACTATGAAAAATAGGGATAACAAATTTGGGTGGAGTGGCTAGATTGCAAAACAAAAATGGAAAAGAACTGGCCCTACTTCAGCTTGAAGCTTGAGGCTTCAAACTGTTCACTCTTTTCTAGTAGCTCTAGTTTTTCAGACTAGATAAAATAATGGAGATGGTGGAAAATGGTAAGGATATAATGATAATGGGTAAGACACATAATGGAGTCACCAAAGTTTATAATGGATAAGGGTAGGGACTACCTAAATCTAAAACTTGAGGCTTTAGATTGGATGTTCATCCCCAATAGAGTCACCAAAAATTGTGATTCTTAGGGGTGGTATGCTAGCTATACCCAAGATAGGTTGCATAATCTTTCCATTGGGCATGGAGTCACACATATGAGCACTCAGATTGACATGAACAAACCTTGGACTGACCACAAGATAATTTAAATTACAAAAGACACACAAATAAATAAAAATACACATAAGACAAAAGCAAAACATAAGACAAAGACACACTTGTGCTACTAAGCACTTAGGGAACACAAAGCAAAACTAAAAATAATCTAGTATGTACATTCATCTTGATCATACTCCCTTCCTAGATCAAAAAGGGAGTATCTTGAGTTTACCTCCTCATTATATGAATGAGGATTCCATGTTTTCTTATTTTTGGTTGTGATACTAGATGACTCACATTTTCTCTTTATTCCTTGATTTTTCATGTTGCTTGATGAAATCATCTCAAATGGATCTCCCAAGTACGTGAAGTTCTCTTGGTTTTGGAAACATGTCTCACATTGTTTCCTTCTTATCTCATCATATCAAATTTTCATGTCCATACATAGGGAATCATATTGTAAGTTCATGTCTCCTTGATAGATCTCATCTTCTATCTCAATCATCACACCCTTTTCAAACTCTCTAAGAAGTATTGTATCATGGAAATCTAAAACTATCTTATTCTTAAATTCCTCTTTGATTATGGTAGAGGTAGCTTCATGAGTGATTATAGGATCAATTTTCAAATCACTTTCAATGGGCCCAATACCATCATATATTGTTTCATCATGATCCAATCTCTCTTGGTGATAATACTCCTCAACACATACTTATTTTCCAACTTCTACATTGTCATGGCTTGTGGTTAGCTCTATAAGACTTGTAGGCCCCTTTTAGATTTCAAATTCATTGTGTATATATTCAAACACCTACCATAAGCCATCCTCTTTTGATTTATTTGCATCATGGAAAGGAACAATGAGATATAACATCTCTTCTTCAATATTCAAAATAAGTTATTCCAAAGAATTATTTTCAACACAAGGATCATCACTTTCACAAGGAGTTAGATCTTTCTCATCATTTAGCTAATCTGAAAATTCTACTCCTTCTTCACAATATTGTCCACATAAGTTGACTTGTTCCACTATGGTTTCTTCCTTCTTTTGTTTTTTCTCTAGGATAAAATCCTAAGAAAAGAAGTTTTGGTAATTTGACAAAGACTTGGGGGCATCTTGATATTTCCAAGATGGATTGGTTTTATTGGCTGCCAATTTCTCTTCTAGATTACAATTTAGGCTACAAACCTCAAGTACCTCATAGGTAAAATCTAACCAATTATCCTCCTCTATAGGTATCCACTCCCTTTTTATTTTCTCCAACCTATTACTTATTATCCTAA
Organism: Torreya grandis; assembly: GCA_037957365.1. Lineage (NCBI taxonomy): Eukaryota > Viridiplantae > Streptophyta > Pinopsida > Cupressales > Taxaceae > Torreya > Torreya grandis. The sequence goes on from JARHVA010006410.1 coordinate 675,573, forward strand.
TACAAACACTTGGAATTAGTTGATCACCACTATATATAGTATAAAGCTCTATAATGTACTCTTGGTAGCCAACAAGGGATTCTTTAAAACTAGAAATGGCATGAGTTAGAGGAGAACTAACTAGACTAGGTGGAGAACAAGATGGAGAGGACTGATTATTGACCATATGGGACTCATTATAATCTTAAACAAGTATCTCCTCATCTTGATAAATAATAGGCAAAGTAGAACATACCTCTTCTACTTTATGATCTGCATTTGCAAGTGAAGGTATATGAGTATCTTCCTCATGTACACAATAGATACCCAAATCAATTTATTCCTTGGATGAATAATTATCATGATCATATGTTTTATTACAATATCAATTAAAAGGTCAAAAATACCTTGAAGAGGAGAGGATGCTTCACCATCAACAACACCTTCTTCTTCTTCACTAATTACACAATTTTGATTTGAACTTGACTCCACATATGGTTCAATATGAAACATTTCTAAGGGTTTTGTTCTTATGGTCACCTTGGATCCATACCTTGTTCTAAGAGTTAGAAAATTCCAATTAGTAGAAATATATTCTCCTATTTTAGCCATGAAATTCCTTGATAAGAAAATAGTAAAGTGGGTTAGGAGGTCAACCACAACAATGTCTTACATAATGGGGAAGCTTAGAAAATCATGTAGAATAACTTTCAAGTCTTTAACTAGTACTAATATATTGGTTGGATTCCCATAAATTTTAAACACTCCCTTGGTATGTGGTTCATTTCTTATACCCAACTTATCAGTAACAACCTTAGGCATAACTATGGTACTAGCCCCACTATCCATAATACAATTGTGAACCAATCTATCTCCTATAATGAGTGTGAGGTAGAAATTTGGAGGCTTTAAATAATTGGTGGAGGGCTCTAGGACATGACTTGGTGTATTTTTAAGGGCCACACCATGGTACCTAGATCTTGAGGGGCTACATTAGTATTGAAAAGTTGTTCTTGTAGGAGTTCCTTTTGGCTAGGCATTGGCAAGACTTCCCAAAGAGATATGCTAGTCTTGGTATTATTCAATGAGTCAATAATATTTATATGGGAAGTATTTACCTTTTATTTCATCCTTGGAGGTAGTGAGAAATATGGAGGTTGATGCATTATAGGCTTACCAACATTGCTTGAATTCTGACTTTGATTAGGAATATGACTAGTAGAAGGTGTTACATTGGGATTCACACTTTGTAGCATTGTAAATGCATCACTTGGAGTCACATGTGCTTTGGGAACATCTCCCATAACTCTCTTTTTAGATCTTGCATTGGCTTAAATTGATGTTCCTTGATTAAACACATAATCATCTTCTTTTTGAAAGTTCATGAGAATAGTACCTTAGCTTCTACCTTCTCCATGAGTGTTCATTTGCATGATATGTTCTTATTTTGATATGATGTAAGAAGTGTCTCCTTATTGTGCCACCAAAGCATGAAAAATTCCTCCACCATCATGCCCAAATTAACCTTGAGATTGTCCCGAATGATCCATATGATCTTCTCCTTGAACCAAATTAGTATGGACTAGAACAACAACCCTTATAGATGGAATAGAATTAGGATTATATGCATTGGACTACCTATTGAAAGCTTGTTGACCTTATTCTTTTCCTTGGTATTTTTATTGGGGTGGAGGTCTATAGGCTTGTTGAGGTTAGTATTAAGGATTGAGTAGAACGTTTGCATGCAATTGGGATTATTTGAGATGGGCTTCTAATGATCTAATAATTTCATCCTTATCTATGGCATCATCCACCTTCTTAGGAGTGGTTTTAGGATTGAAATTCGTATTAGGAACCTATGATATGCTTGGAGCTTAAATTGAATTATGATACAATAAAGGGATGGAGACTCTTGGAGGTAATATCTTATCTTGTATCAAACTATTATCATCTTTAATGTCTATCTAATATGCCTCAAGTAAAGTAAATCCCCCAATTTATTGTAACATTACTACCACATCACTTCCAATAGCCTTGAGATAGGTGGGGAATACAAATCTTAGAGGAGGCCTCATAATAGGTGGTAGCCTATGACATGTCTTCTAAATATTTCATTGAAATATCCCATGGATTCATTACTACCTTTCCTTATCAAGTTATGCTAGTGGATTAATGAAGAGTGATCACTATTGTTCTCAAACCTATTCACCAATAATTTCCTAAAGTAACCCCAATTAGTAATGCAACCACCTTCCAATATTTTATATAAGTTAAGTGCTTTACCTTTTAGAGACATAGAAATCAATCTAATAGCTATATTGACGTGAGTGACATTATGGAAGTTTAATTTTTTTTAAATATCCCTAATGTGCTCAAATGGGGTAATATGACCTTCTCCATTAAAATTATGGAGACTTTTGGTAGCATTTAGAGGAATAGGGTCATAAGCGAGAAGGTTAATTATATTTTGGGTGTTTAAGGAATGGAAAGGATGTTTCCTAGCCATCTCTTCTCCTTAATCCTGATCTCATATCTCTTACACTTATTCTTATTCCTCTTCGAAACCTTCTTGTTTAGGATCTCTAAAATTTAAGAATGGTTTAGGTTGTTGTTCTTCAAGAGGAGTTTCAAGTATGGTGACTTCATTGAAAAATATACTAGAAGATGATATAATGAGGAACATGAAATAAAATGTGAATGAATTGACCTACAACTAGAGATTCTCAACTTTTTGAGTCACCAAATTATGGATTAGAAACACTTCTTCCAGTTTAGGCTTGTCAAGACCAACATTCACCTTGACATGTAAATAATTACAACTAACTATCCCACTAGGCATGTTAGAAATGTTGTCATCAAATTGTACACCCTAGGAAACTCTATGAAACTCCCTAAATTTTATGCAAAATTGAATAATCTCTCAAGTTTATGGGAACTTATATGAGAGATGAATCTCTAAGATTGAAAGGGTGACCTCCCTAAATTATTATCTAAGTGCCTATCACCTAATATAATGATTATTCATGAAAATAGTAAAGAGTTTGATTAAAATTGAAACTATGATAGAGATGTGATCAAAAATAATATATCCCATAGAATATCATACTTATACTCAGTAATATGGCTTTCCAAGAATAATTCTTTGCATTGAAAGATCCTAACATAGTGTTTCAATGTGAAGGTAACATGCTTGGGATAATCAACAAGATAATTGACCTGAGGGGAAGATTACACATAATAGATACAATTTCATATTTAAAAGAGATATTACTACATTCAAAACACTTCACATGACCTATTAACATCAAAACCCTTGCTTAAACATGAAGGATAAATTAAGTAAGGATGATTCTACCAATTAGCTCCACTATACGTCACTCACACGCTTAGACAAAAAGTTCACAAAATCATAATTAGAATTGTATTAAATATTTAAAAGAAAAATTTAATGTGATTTAGTAGGTATTTTCCATACCAAAAATGTGGTCCTTTATAATAGCCAAAAATGGCTTAATTTATAGAACTTTAAGGAAGAGAGAGAGAAAGGGAGTCCAAGAGGCACAAAGACAAGTGTATAAAAGATAAATTTGGTTAAAATAAATTTGTATTAGTAGATTCTGTGATACATGAAACATTAGGAGAAATAAGTGTCTTTTACAATCATTTAGAACCTACAAAATATCAAGAATCTCCTTTTACATATAAAATTGCCCTCTATGATTAGTCTTCGAAAACTACCTTATGACTAAAACTAATAAAGTTTCATGATTGATATAAATATGGTGGGGGGGGGGGGGGGTTAAATAATAATATATGACATGCATTGGAGAGGATCCTAACCCTTCCTATCATTCTATCCATGCATGAGTATACTTGGAAATCTCAAAATATATTTTTTCCTTTCACCTCCAACACATGGCACTTCCAAGCTCTAAAAACCTATAGTTTTACAAATAAAATAGGATAAATTAAATTTTTATGGAGTGATAATACCATTATTTACAATAATTTGGCCTTAAGAGTCTCCTAAAATGAAGATTCATCATTTCTTCTAACTCCTCACTAGCTGGCTCACTAGACTGGCTGAAGAGAATGAATTAGTAGTCATACTTATAACTTTATGAAATTCATATAATGACAAAATGGACTTATAAAAATTCCTAATATTCCTTTCAAAATTGATTTCATCTCCTGAAAGTTAACCACGCCTACATAACACAGAAAATGGTCAAAATAAGCCCTATTTTAATTTTTTTATATAAATTTCCATACAATCCAAGGCCATGGATGTGATCCTCTTATAGTTTTCAACAAATTTTATTCATAATTCAGGGTCAAATTCGTTCATTTAGATGTACTCTAGGCCTCATTTCTCCATTTGAGTCCTTATGGATGGTTTTTAAGGGTTTTGGAGTGATTTTCATTCTTAGCATTCATTCATAGCCATGGAACATTGGATATTTCATAAAATTAAACTTATGGATCCTAAATTACCTCCTTCAACTTAATTTAAAGTATCAAGGTCCCATACAAATCTTGGTGGAATTTTTAAACACTTGAAGTTATCATTCGAGCTCATTTTTTGCTTCTTGGCGGGATCTAAATTCTTCTTGAGCCACAAATGGATTCCTGGGGACTTTGTCTAAAAAATAAAGTTTCTAAAATTTATATATACAACCTATAAACTTCATCCAACCACTATAATGGATTTCCAAAAGCTTGAAATAGAAATTGACCCCTATTTGGTTTTAGGCCTAAGCCTTGCCAATAGGCCTAACTACATATTTGAGCTCTTCTTGACTATCCATTTTTTATAATTGTAATTTTATGGATTTAACACACCTAATTTACCTCTTAAAACATGTATTGATCACTTGGAAAGAATATATTGGGTCTAAAATATATATGACCTCCAATTTGGCTTCTACCCCTAAGGTTTTCCTTCACACTTGATCGAAACCATTATTGTGTAGGGTTCCATGTTTACTTTAAATACTTATAAAATGTTTTATTATGTTCCTCCATGTATTCCCAAGCTTATATAGCCTTTATTTTGTGTTTTTTCCTTGAGATCATTAATTCATCACTTTTCCCCAAAACTGCAATTCTTGTGCATGAAAGGACTACCCCTGATTTGGGATGAAATACATAGTAATAGGCCTATTTATTTAGGAAAATTTATTATTAAAGAATATACATAGGTTAATAATGACAAATTTTACCAATTTTTTTTTCAAATTTCATGTTTAGGAGGTCTAACCATCCCAATTTCTTAAAAAATGGGTAGAAAACATTGTTTTTGTATGCTCTTATTCAAACCTTCTCATGAATGCTCTCTCTAACCCTATTTGATTCATATAAGATTTTAATAAAATTTACCATAATTTCATTATTTTTTAACTTATTACTATACTCAAAACCTATCTCCTAAGTGGAATCCCAGGTTCATCTCTTAGAACAAAGTTTTCCCAACCCTACCTATACGGATTGAGTTCATTTTGATTATGAGAAAAGTGTCTTAGGATTCTTTAGGATTTATTGGACATATAATTTCCTTTATTTTTTAATGGTTAATCCATATGACATTTATTTAAACTCTCCTTCCCTTCTTTAGGCATCAACCTCTCAACATGTTCTTATCTTGCTTATGCCCCTATCTAACTATGATAGTGAATAGGGGTACTCTTTCTTTGTGACTTTATTCGGAGGTTATAGTCAAGGTTTAAATACATTACATAGTAATTTTTCTTATCTCATTATTCCAATGTTATCCCATATTTAAAACGTAACATCTTTCCCTTTTAGGCCTTCTAATTGCTAACTATCCTCTTGGATTGAGACAGTCCTTAGACCCTACCTGTAAGTGATTTGGGGTTAGATTAGCATGAATTTTATCTTGGTTTGTGCTTTACAAACTAATTTATATCTATAAGTCACTTATGTCTTAAATATTTATCCTTATTTATGCTATAAGTGCATTAAGACTCCTCTAAATTTGATAGTCCTCATTCACTACCTGCTCAGCTATAGGTGACTATCCCTTCCTTCGTTCTAGGCATGTAGGTTGTTTCCTAGATAAAAATATATTTGATCATGGTGGAATTTATGGAATGAATTTATTTTATTTCCTAAAAACCATGAAAATTTCCTTCACCTCATCCATGGTAATGCCTATTTCAAAAACCTTTGCCTCTCTACCTATAAGGGACTATCACTGTCCTATGTACAGATAGAGAAGTATGCATTAAGGTTTCAAGACATTGGATTTCTACTTTTCTTATGGCAATTGGAACTTTAAAACATAATTTTAACTATTTTCATCACTTAAAATGATATAATAGTCCAATATCATCAAAATTATATGCAAATTAACATTTTGATCACTATCTTGTAGACATCACTGCCCTACTTTAGTGACTTTTAGACATCTTTAGGCTTTGAAACATCTAATATCCACTTATCTTTGGTTTATCAAAATTAACAAAATTATTATAGGTGGATATGGATACCAAATTATCAAATTTTAAAACTTGGGTCACCTATCAAGTGGATTTTTTGAAGTCCTAAAAAGCCTTCAAGGCCTCTATTTGACATTTTTAGGGCAAAAGGGCCTGAGTACAGTCTAAAGTTCCAATTGATGCTTTGACATTTCTCTTGTAAAATTAGGATGATAAATAGGCCTATCTATGGATTCTTATAGAAATGAATCCTAAATTGTATTGACCAATCTATTATAACACCTCCATAAGGTTTGTTTATGCCCTCAACTATAGATGGCTATTTCCTTCATATAGGCAGAGTTAAGAACATCCTCTAAACATACAAGTTTATACCACCTACATGCTTCCACAAATTTTTTAATGAAAATTAATGGTACTAAGAGATTAATAACCATGTCAAACCTTTAAAATGACACTTTTGATGTCAACATTCTCTTGTAGGAGGAGTTTTATGATTGAGACATATAAGGAAATCCTAAAGTGGAAAGGAACATGTAAGGAATGCCTTGAAAAATCCTCAAGGTTAATTTTAAACACATTAATTCTCTTCATACACTAGTATTGTTTCTAAAAAAACATCAAAAAATCATCTCCATCATGAAGGAAACATTTTCAAAGCATTAGGATGATTGCAAATGCAAACTAACAATTTTACAAGCCTAGAAGAGGATTTCTCACAAAATTGAAATATAAAAAACAATAAAAATCATGGAAAAATATTAAAAATAATATGAAGGCACTTTTAAGACATAAATCTATTAATTCAAAATAACAAAATCTGAGATAAGCTCAAACAGTGAACCCCTCATGGTTGAACATGCATAAAAAGCTACCTGGGATAAAACTAATGGTTCATAAAGAATAATTCATAGAAAATTAATTTATTATTTTTAAAATTAATTATAATTATATTAATATCCACCCCTAGAATCACTCCTCCCAATTCCACCTGTATGGCCCATGCCAAGTACATGAAGTTGCTCCTTCTCTTTTTGCCAAGTGAAAATAGAAGAAAATAAGTTAAAGATGAAACCTTTTGCATTATTATTAAAAACTAGATTTAAATGGATTATGTGAGGTTAAGAGTTACTATTCCCATGTTTTTAATTAATGGTGGACTTGAGAAGTCTATACAAGTGCCCAATAGCTCCTATTTTTTAGGGAAAACTACCATCCACTAAACATAACTACTTATTTCCTAACAAATAACTATTCATAACATGATATTTACATGATCCACGTTGAAACTCACCTAGATGTCAAATTTGGTTACATTAAAATCTGTACAAGTCATTAAATGGGCTAAAATATGACCAAAAGGCCCCTTTTCCACATAAGACAAGACCTATGACTAATGTATGACTTGTAAACATATTAAAACATGTAAAATATCACCTTAGGATATTTTAAACACATTTTACCCTTTTACTACCTTTGAATAGGGTTGACCAACCTTTGACTTAAGTTCACTAGCCTAGTACATAAGGGGTGGACCTCAATAAGGAATAGGGAGAGGATGAGTAAGATAATAGACTAAAATGACACCCTATAAGACAAATAATAACCTTCTCAAAATTTAAAAATAGTAGGGGCTAAAACAAATTTTACTTGGAATAAAATTTGATCAATAGTAAGTACTAAGGATGAAAAGTATTCTTTCATTAAACTTTGTAGAGAATATACCAACATCCTTGCTTGGGAATATAGTAACCCAAGAGGTTTTGTTCCAAAGATAGTTCAACACACTATAGAATTAGAGGCTAATTATAACACTATTAGGTATAAATAAAGGCCTATAAACCCAAGAATTGTAGAGCTTATGAGGAAATAATTAACTAAACTGATTGAATCCAATATCATCTTTCCCATCAAGCACTCCTCTTGGGTAGCCATCCTAGTACTTGTGAGGATGAATAATGGGGAGATATAGTTGTGTGTTGAATTAATATACTTGAATATGGACTCCTCTAAATATAATTACCCCTTATCATTCATGTAGTAACACCTTCAACTATTTTTTATCTCATAATGTTTCTCATTTTTGGATGGGTATTCAAGATACAACTAGGTGCTGGTAAGAGTAGAAGACCAATACAAGATTACCTTTACCACAAAGTGGGGCACATATTCTTATCAGAAGATGCCTTTTACCTTTAAAAATGTTGGGGTTAATTTTCAAAGATCCATGGACATGGATTTTTAAGGTTTTTTAAATCAGATGGTGTTGGTCTACTTGGATGACATAATAGTTTTCTCTAAGAATGTTAGTGAACACTTAGATCACCTGAGATTAATCTTTGAAAGATGTAGATAATATGGGATGTCATTGAATCCCAAAAAATGTGTGTTCATTTTCCATGAGGGAAAACTCTTGGGACATATTATATCAAAACATAGATAAGCTATTGATCTTGATAGAATTGGTGCCATCTTAGAATTATCCTTACCCAAGCATAAGAAGGGAGTCCAGAGTTTCCTTGGGAAAATAAACCTCATGAGAAGGTTTATACTAGGTTTTTACAACTTGTTTAAACCCATCAATACCATGATGAAAAAAAACCTAGTGTTCACTTGGTCTAATGAAGGTAAAGTAGCATTTGAGGCCATAAAGAAAGCCATTGCCCAAGCACCCACACGTAAATCTTGACTTCTCAAGCGATTTCATATTGTATTTTTTTGTTGATATTAACAATATATCAGCTATGCTAATGTTGAAAAATGGTGAACTTGACTAGCCAGTTGAATTTCTCAATTAGGGGTTTTAGGGATATGAGGTAAGGTACACTTTTATATAAAATCAAGTCATTGAAGTGGTAATAATCATTAAATGTTTAGACCAATGATCTCAAATAGTAGGATTTTTCTTAAAGTGTCTCATCCTAGAGTGAGAGGTTTCCTTCTTAGTAAGGACTTGAATGAGAAGAGTGTTGGTTGGATTACCAAGGTCATGGTGTATGACATGGAGATTAGGGTGACTAAGCTAGTAAGAGTGAAAGGATTATGTGAGCATATGGTGGATGATCTTCAAGAGGATAAATAGGTTGTCTTGATGATATAATATAACTCACAAATAGATGCACCTCCACATCACACTAGTTGACCCTAAGATATGACACATTTCTTGATAAAAAGTGAGTTCTCACAAGGTATGGATAGGGTAATGATAAGGTAGTTTAGTCTTCAATCCATACCTTATGCATTATTTGATGGTGTTATATTTAGAAAGGACCTCAATGGAGTGCTTCTAAGGTGCATAGATGATGACCAAGTGACTAGGATCTTGGAACAATTTCATGATGGGGCTATAAGAGGCCATTTTTTCCCAAGGACTATAGTAGAAAAAGTTATGAGGGCCAGTTTTTATTATCTTAACATCCTCAAAGATGCATATGCATGGGTTATATGGTGAAAAAAGTGTGCTCTATTTTATAGTAATCAAAAATTTGTAGCCCTTTCTCTCAACCCAATTCAGGTAAAACAACACTTCATGTAGTGGACTTTAGACATCATATGAAAGATTAATCCACCTTCAAGTATAGGATAAAAATGGGTACTCACTACTACTAATGACTTCACTAGGTGGGTGGAAGTAATTTCACTAAAAGAAGATAATAAAATAGCAGTATTGGACTTCTATGATAGCTTAGTAACTAGATTTGGTGTACCAATAACAATAATTTTATATAATGCCTTAGCATTTGTTGGCATGAGGACAAGTGAGTGTGTACTGTAGATGTACATCTACCTTAGTAAATCCTCAAATTACTACCCACAAGACAATGGACTGGTAGAGTCAACAAAAAAGGGCTTGATAAGGATTATTAAGAGGACTACATAAGAGAATCAAAGAGTGTGGCACACAAAGCTAAGAACAACCTTATGGGCTGATAGAGTGACTCCCAAAGTTTCCATTTGCAACTTAGTATTTATCCTTATATGTGGGAGTGAGGCCAAATTTACCATCTCTCTTAAGTTTTCTATCTTGGAGTTATCCCATCAGCTTGAGCTAATCGATAATGAACCTATGATCATGAGGATGACAAAACTCATGGATCTTGAAGAAATAAGAGACCTTGTAATGAAGACACTAGAGTCTCACCATGATCAATTCAAGAAATATTTTGACAAGAGAGACATGGAAAGGGACATTAAAAAAGGGTATATATTCTTCAAGTGGGATTCAAATAAGGCTAAACTAGGTAGCTACACAAAATTTGATAGCTTGTGTAGTGGCCCTTATTTGATCCACAGATGCAAACAACATAATGCTTTTTAGATTGCCCAATTGCATGGAGAGGTATTACTCATCCCAATCAATGGAAATTATTTAAACCCTTAATATTATAGGATTTTTAAGCCATTAAATATATTAGAGTAATTTTTCATGTTTTCCCCTAAGTTCCTCATGCACATTCTTTTCAGTTATGTGTTTCTTTTCCCTAAATGCCTTGGGCATAGTGTTTGTTTTATTTCTTGTGTTCCTTGTTTCTTTAAGAAGAGGTTTAAAAAAAAGGATAACCTTGTATCATCTTCATGTTAGTTGGGAAGAAATACTTGTGACCTTGTATGCTCAATGGATCACATAAGGCAACTAATTTGTTATATAGTAGGCATACAATCCTAGGAGGTTACCATAAATATTGGGAATAATTGGCCCACATTGAAATCTTTTCCTATATCTAGGGTGAGATGCTGAGTAGTTTCCTAGTTGAGAGAGTGATCTAATGGTAGATGGGGTAGATAGACTGCATGATCTTATAACATGTCACTTGTAAGCTTTTCAAAACAATTTAAGTAAGATTATAGTGTGAATTTGGTGATTATAACAGACTAGACCATCATGACACATCATGAAGGAATGAATAGATCAGTTTAGTTGTGCATTTCATAAATATACTTTAAAATTCAACTAAGGTTGAATAACTGCATAGAACTGAAGTATATCATGCCAAGATCATCCCCTACAAGTTTGTTGTCTTGATGAGTTTTCTAAATCAAGATATAGGCCTTCAAAAATTATCTAGCAGTGTGAGACATGCCTGGGGATACGAATTTAAAGGCATAAGAATTAGTATTTTGGGTTTAAAATATTCAAGCAAATCCTAAAATAAAATTTGATATTACCTAGTGTCGAATCCTTGCTTGATTAGATCAGTAAATCAATAACATGAAAATGATAGTGAGGTTAATAAGTCAATATATATCTATGGAATGTATTGAATCCTAAAGTTAATGATCAATGGATAGAATGAGGTAAAAAGGTCAAAGGATCCCAAGATTTATCGTGATGGTTCCAAGTGTCATGATCATGGAAAATTAATTGATCAACAATGTACATCTAGTCATGTAGATCAAATATGGATGGCAAACATTCAACCATGCTAAAGAGATTGATGGTGTGTTTGATGTCAAGAAGTCAATGATCCCAAATTGAATGAAAGGCCACCATGTGGTTTAATCACATTAAATGGATGGAAAATAATAGTAGGGGTATATAAGAGGCACACAAAATTTCCAAGTGTCACATTTTCAAAAGTTGAGATAAATATCAATATGGGATTGTCAGGTGGCATAATCCATAAAGAAAATCATGGATTAGTAGTAACAGTAAAGGTCAAATCTAGGAGATTCCCAAGAATATCAATGGATTAAAATTAATCAAGTTTCAAGGGGGCACAAGATGAAAATACATGTCTGAGGTGATAATAATTAGGTTTTAAAATGAAATAAGCAACCCAAGGAACTACCACAAAGATGGACACATCATATCAAAATATTTAAACACATATGTAGGCAAAGGTATAAATGTGAGATCAAACTATTATTTAGGTTACCAAATAAAACATTGTAAAATCATATGATGGAATTAAAAATCAGTTAGACCTCTCAAAATCCCTCAGATGAAGTTCTATGTCTTGTTCATAATCATGAGACTAAATAACCTGATGGATCTTCATTGATAGTATGACTTTATGAAAACCATTAAATGAGATTGGTTTTCATCTATAGTAGACCTATGTCTAGGTTTTGAATTAGGGATAGTGTTATCATTATGAAAGGATTTTATTATCTTTTGACATAGTCATATCATCCACTTTTAGTAGGTACATGCAACTACTTAAAATAGACATAGTCATGGACTACTTAGGTCCATGGATATGAGGATTTTTTATTTATAACAAAGGAAAGTGGAGGATGACATATAAATCGAAGAGAGATATCTATTGGTTGGAGAGTGAATTTGGAGCATTAAATGAATTTTTAGAGTCTTTTGAGGCTCTTCTTTCTTAGTAGATCATGACTTATCATTGTCAAAAAAAAAATTGTCCTCTAGTATGTTTCTTAGCCATTAAGGGAAATTGAATACTATTTAGAGATAATGAAGTTTAATTTGTTGATGAAAGATTAGTCATAATTGATCCAAATATTTTTGATAATTCATAGAAGATGGCTGCAACTCATTTATTGAATTTTGTCTACTTGCTTCTCTTCCCTCTCTCTTCCCTTTTATTATATATCTCCCATTTTCTTCCCCATGGAAAAAGGAATCTCACTTTTGAGAAGATATTACTCACATTTTGTGAGTATCAAGGGACTATAATTTCATAAGGCAAGAACCTATCAAATATTTGTATGACATACCTCTTGAAATAATGAATATTTTATTTACCTGTCTCTTCACCTCTGAAATGTGTTTAGCAATCTTGTGCCTGATGGCATTTTGAAGGAGTGTCTTCTATGTCCATTTTTATTCTATCTTGCCTATTTTTAGGAGTTTTAAAGTTATTTTAAGGTTTTAACTCATTCTTTTTCTATTATTAATTGATTCTTAGTGTGAATCTTAGAGTTCCTCTTTGCTTTATTCACTGCTTGTGAGCCTAGTTTATGAAACACTGATGTAATTGGCTAGTTTTGTGAGATTATGTGAGCTCAAAATTTCTTATGCTTCATTAGTGTTTATTTCATGATTATGTGAGTTCTCATTGAAATTTGGTGCATTGGCCATTTATCTCCCTTAGTAACCCTTTATGCCCTCTATAACCCTTTTCTTAGTAAAAATATTAGTTTAGGTAATCCATCAAGAGAAAGCCAACCTTCTCCAGATGTTCAAATCCACTATAAGATACCCATAGCCTAGGGTTGTTCCCATTTTGTGTCTTTTTTGGAGGTATCATAAAGAACCCCCTCCAAGGGTGAAAACTAAGTCCACAACATGACCTTATGGTAAGCTTTATTTGTTGTAATAGATAATTTTATACCCTTATTGTAACTTCATAGGCATCAAGTAGCGTTTTCCCTCCATGGACTATATCATGACTACTACGTCAGAATTGGGGGCTATAAAATAATTTAAAAAGGCATAGTTAAGAGTGGGTTTGAATTACATTGGGATCCTATCCCAAATTTTATTAAACCTATAATTTAAGTATACCATAAAATCTTGGGGAGCCATTTTCATTATTACCAATTATTCCACTAGAGACAAGTGGTGATTTCTATCCTCAAAATGCTTACACATGTGTTCCCCAAACTCATCCCAAGTGTTGATAGAATCATGTGTTAAACCTCTACACCATTGAAGTTACTTACCTCTAAAATGAGTAGCTAATAACCTCATTACGACATTTTGTCAGGTCACATTGTGAGTTGAATAGAGGTTGGCTATGTCTACAATGTGTTCAATTAAAGTGGTACATTTTTTTCCTATAAAGTATGGAAGGATTTTAAGTTTAGTATTAGGGATATCATCAAATTATTTAGGTTTCAAGGGATTCCACCATCAAAGGTCATAAAATCTTGGTTTTTAGGCCTATCCATTAAAGGTTTATTGGTTGTAAAAGTCTTTTATTGATCATAATTATGACAATTAAGGGGTATCAGATTAGGACTAGACCTAGGGTACATCTTTTTCCTACCAAAGTCCAAAGATAATTCAACAAACTTAGCTTCCTTACTTTTTGATGAAGACCTTGTGACCACTTTTGGCATGAAATTTGACCATAAATCTACCAATATAGGAATCAAATCAGATTAAGATCACCAAATGCTAAAAATAGTTGCATCAATTTATTGAATCCTAGTCCCATTACATACACCATAAAAGTAATCAGTCTGGATTGAACATTCAAGGCATATGTGTTTCAAACCTACCTCATTCAGGTGATATAATGGGATCATATCTAGGTGTGGGTGGCCTAGTTGATGAGGTGAACATCTAGTTTTTGGTCTAGCTCCCCTAGTGCATCAATTATGGATCTATTCCTCAAATATACCAACTTGATTATGAAAAGTGATAAAGAGATGCATGAAACAAAACTTAAGCCAAGGGAGGTGATACACCAACATGTTTTATCCACTCTAACTGACCCTTAAATAATACTTGTTAACAAGACAAGGAATGATGATTAGATTAACTTCCCTTAGAGGCTCCTAAGCATCAATATTTCATATGTAGGATATGCTAAATGAATTCAACTTGAAGATGGTGAATTCAAGGTCTATTTTCATGACACTACCAATTAGTTTTTGTTGCAAGAATAGTTACCAACACTTATACACATTATATGATCTATTTAGTCAATATATTAGTAATTAGGTGAGAATAAAGACCTAAAAATGAAGATAAGACACAAACATTATGTAAATAAAAAATTACCAAACACACTAAGATAGAAAGAGAATTTAAAATAGTCATTATATTTATCCAAAAGGTTTACAAGGTATAATTTGGGTAGTTTTTATTCATACCCAACCAAGGGATGCCTACAATGGCCTTTTTGCTTCAATTTATAGAATAAGACAAGGGGAAAAAAGGAGAATCTAGTGTGTAAGTTTTTATAAGAGTTCATGATTACCCTCATTCACTCAATCAATAGTTATAATAATAAATAATAACTCCATGATCTCTCCATGTGTTACCTTGACTATATGATGAATTTTAATGAGAGTATCAAATAGGAAATGATTTATTAGAGGCTCATTTAGTATTGATTAATTTCATTCATAGCATGATAATTATAACTTGGTTAACTCCCTCACTTTTTGACAACTATAAATGGATAAATCTAGTCCATCTTGGCCTCCAAGAAGCATTAAGTAGCCTACCTCTCTCTTGCATGTCAATAAGGCTTGAAAACCTACCCCATCCTCCATTATGGATATCAAATGTGACTAATCACCTCAATTGATGTAGTTATAAGGGTGTTTATTACCCTTAATTTACTCTCTTATCATCCCTTTATGCCAATAAACATCTTCTCTTATTGACCAAATAGGCCTACTAGGCAAATAGGCCTAGTCACTTGATGCTATTTTCTTGGATGACCATGAGACTTGCATAGAACCTTAAGAATAGGAAAGTGAACTTTTTTTAGGTATATAAAATCATATCAAATCATGAATTCTATTTTTTAAATAGTGAACACTTGCAACTTTATCTCATTTAGGTGACTAAGTCACCTCTCAATAGCAGTTCTAAATTGGACCTTTAGTAAGGCCCATAAGCAAGTTCAAAGGAAGAGTTGAGAGTGTTTTATGATATTACAGGGTCGAATAAACATCACACTTCCTTATTTAATTATATTAAATTGTTCATCAAGATCTATACCTTGAAATAATCAAAAAAAATTGTAAAAGATAGGGTTTTGGTGCATATGTACATCTATCCATCTAAGAGTAAAAAATGTGTTACAAGTGTCTCATAATCTAGATCAATGAATTTTAGTGAAAATATCTAAATATATATCCCATTATGATTTTATTAGGGTTTTAAAGAGGTTTAGGGAGGTTTAGACTATTATAAATTGTTTATAGCCCTAAGGGCTTGAACTATAAAACTAATTCCAATAAATTGAAGTATACAACCCTCCCCAAATTTCATTAGCATATAGGATACCCATTCAGATCATAAGTATAGTTATGAGAATGAGAAGGTGCTTCTTGGGTGACTATTTACATTCTATGCACTTTTAATTCATTTTAGACTAGAAATGGTCAAATTTGAGCTCTCCTCTGCAAACCAATGCTACTTGCACATCTGAAACTCCTTGAAATATGATTCCATGTTGGTTTCAAATATAATTAAAACCTTATTATACTATAAATTGAAATATTATTCCATGAAATATTCTTACATGTGATACTTGAGAAGACATCTAAGACCATTTCTAGGCTCAACTACCTCATTTAGAGGTAGTTGATGGATAAATTCCTTCATCAAGTTGTTATTAGGGTTTAAGAAGGGTTTTAGTGGCCTACCATATTAAATATGGTTCATAGAGTACATGAATTAAATATAAACTTATTTCCATGAATTTTTATCCCATAGACCCCTTCAAAACTCCATAACAAATCCTATTCCAATGCACCTTGTATGGTGAGTTCTGAATGAATGTTGGAAGCCTTCAAGTCTTTATTAAGCATTATGGGTGGGTTGATAGTGTTAATTATCATTAATAGATTTGAGATATTAAATTAAACTCTCTCTTTTATGGATATTAAGTTCATAGAGGTAACTAACTTCTCATAAGAGCACTAGGCCCCACTCATCTTGACATATAAGATATTAGCATTTGAGTTAGTAGCTTAAAATGGTAGACTAGGGTGATGGATCTCAAGAGGGGTAATGAGACAAAATTGACCACTTCCTTGCCTTCATATGTATAAAATACATTCCTTATTTCCTATATCATTATCACATACTTTTTCATGACCTTAGTTCTACTTGGGGATTTGAATGTGTTCTAAGGAGGAAGTTGGGGTTTTGATGCTTAAGGATGATTTTAAGCCTTATAAAACTAAAAGGAGCCTCATAAATATGACCCAATTATAAGTTTATTGGTGAATTTAATGTCATATTATCATAATTTTACATCTTATTTTAACCTTTTGCATCTATGCTCAATTTTTTAGGCTCCCATCTTTGTCCATCTCTATTGTAGGTCTAACATGACCATCATTACCCAGTTTAAGTGTTTGGATTATTTGGTCCTAGAGACCTGAGTAAGACTTATGTATTTAAATTAATTAATATTGGTAAAAATTGAGATCTCATATAGGGTATAATTAGGGTCTATAAACATTCTTTGAAGTGGGTTTCTATCAACTCTAACCTTTAAGACTCACTTTGCGGTCATACACACCAACCTATGTGTCATGGATGTTAAATCAAGATTAGGTAGATTTATCAAACTTGGTTGTATCTTTAAAGGTTTTGAGGAAGATATATGATATCAAATGGTGTTATATGATCATTTTTTCCCACTATCATCAAGTTAGTTAGACACCCCAACTAACTAGACAGACTTGTATACACTGAGTTCATTACTTACATTTGAGTCAGCTTGTTTAGCTTTCCCTTCAAGTCTCCTTTAACTCTAAACAACATAGTTAATTTATTTTACCTATCTACTTTAACTTTCTCTTTAATCTACATATATAATCTCACACTCAAGGTTTGATGTGGACTTCCTATAGTCATTGTAGGTCATGGTTATAGGCACTTTGACTGTCAAGGGGGTTCTTAAATAGGTCCATGAGCAAGAGGAGGGATTTCATACTATGTTTGGAACCCAATTAATCTTTATTTAATCTAAATCACTCTCTTAAAGTGGTCATATTTATAACATATTACCCTTTACTACATCTTGCAGTTTCATCTATATATGATGGTCTAGGGAAATCCTTTGAAGGCTGAGTTTGAAGTTGATGTTTGGAGTTTGGTCATGGCTTCAACCATGTACCTAAACTTTATTTCAACTCTTTTCTCACGACCTCATTAAACTTAAATGGAATTATGATAAATTTTACCTTTATTCTATGCTATAAGTTTGGGAATAAGGGATTAATCCTATAGGTGGTGATTATATAGTCTTTTAAGAATGTGAACTTGAGATCCAAAATCTATTAAGAAGTGAAAATTTCCTAATAAGTTCACTACATAATGGATATTTTCTAAGAGGGCTCAAGTGAAAAATTATCCCTCATTCAAGACCACCTATTAGGACCCAAGACACCCCTACATATATACTCAACAAGGAAAATCATTTGGAGATAGTTAATCAGACATATGGATGGATGAACTAAAACCTAGAATTCCTTAAAAACCTTAAACAGTGTTAATGAACCTTAAACTTTACTAAAGAGGTCTATGAAAGCATTGGTAGACTAGTTCATGATTTATTGGTCTTGAAATACATAATTAGGCTTTCTCCTTCTGAGATAGGGGCTCCTTCACATGTGTATAGAAATTTTTCTACCTCTATAGTGTTCTAATGATATTCAACATCCATCAACCATAAAAAACTCTACTCCCACTTGTAATTTAGGTCAAATTACATAGGATTTCCACTTGAAGATAGGATCTTGGAAGGGTGAAAGGTTAATTTATGACTCCATTGAGACAATGAAGTAATAATACCTAGATAATTTTTAAAAAATAATCATCCAACCTTAAACCACTAATTATTTCTAGATATATGATTTAAAGGCTCTTCATCATCAAGAAACCATTGGTTATAACTTGCAACTTATGACAACATAGATATTTCTTGTGCCCATGGTATCACATGTGTGAAATAGGGGTGTAAAATTAAATAGGACATTAAGGACATATACAACCATAATTTTCATCAAATAATTCATAAATACACAAAAACCATTCCAAGATTGACCCTATGTAGATGCAGGCGATGCTTTTGATTGCCTAGGTTATTAACCATTTCTCAAAAAGCATATATATTCAATAAAAATACTAATTATAAGGATTTGAATTCAATTATACCTTATTTATCTTAAAACTAGTTCAATTCACTATTTTCTCTCTCATGTCCATACTGAGAAAGAATTTAAAAGGCTATCCAAGGTTACCAAGAAGAGTGATGAAGAGAAGGGGCTAGTTTTTTGATATTATTGACTATAGAACTCATGTATTATATTATATGATGCATTAATAGAGTCCTATTTAATATTACTAACCTATTATGATCATGATCATACTATATGGGTCCACACAAACTTGGAAAGCACTTGAAAAACACCAGTTCCCTACATTTTTTTAGGTTTCATATCTTGAAAGTCTATTAGTGGGTAGAAAGAGGTAAATGATGTGTAAATAAATCATTTAAAATAGTTATTATCTATGTATTGAAGGTTAAAATCATTTTTTCACATGTGTGGGTCCCCTTGGTGGTGTTCAAAAGAATTTGACATCTAAAAGGAAACCCTTTTGCATATGAAAGCATTCTATTATGGCATTATGGTGATAATGGTATTCCTTTTAAATGCATTCTACATTTGATATGGATTCAATGGTGACTTGTGGGCCATATTAATACTATTACTACATGGTGAATATCCTTTGAAGGCAATATACATGGTCTCAAGTGAAATTTAAATTAGAGGGTACCTCAACATTTTCTAAAAGACCTTAAAACATGCTAAGGAATTAAGGAGGGTCATCATATTATATTTATACCATTTCTAATACGTGGATTTTTTCATATCATGTAGGTTCTCAACATTCTTATATGTGTTCACAAGAGGCCATGAGATGCAACATTTCGGTCATATTCAATTTGAGTGAGTTTAGACCATTAGGACCACATTCAAGACTTGTTATGGGATCTTATACATAACTATAACCAAATTTAAACTTGAAATAAGCTAAAAAAGGGTGATAAAATGAACACCATTGAAACTTATTGACATAAATATAGAACTTGAACATGTTGCCTCTGATTTCCTAAGGATAACCAACCTCTTCTTCGTTATCAAGACACTTTACGAGACATAAGAAGGTGACCAAGACTAGGTTTAGTTGTTCATGAGCATATTTTTACCCTTTATAAGACCACGGGCATAGATAATTAAACAATTTACTACTCTATTTTATTATGCACATATATTTTCAAAACACTATGATGTATGTCAACAAGTGGGAACAATGAACTAGTAGGATATAACACATTTAAAACCAATTATAGTTGTTAATCTATTTGAATAATGGAATATTTTTATAGGGTCAATTAATATTCATAGAAAACATAGTCATGTTAGATATATAATTATTGTGACATAATATAATAAAAAATGTATAAGATATTGTAACTCAAATTTGAACTGCAAAAGATGAAACTCTTTTTTGTATGAAAACACCATAACCGGATTTGTCCTATAAAGCTACTCAGTGACATAGGAATGTACTTACTAAATAAAACCTTAAAACCTTTGAATAAGGAATTAATGATATCACACCATAAAATCATGTCCTATCATCCTTAATCTAATGGAAATGTAAAATAATCAAACAATGTTCTTAGAAATATGCTTACAAAAATATGTAATGTGTAGAGGGATAACTAGGAGGACTGTATACTTGAAATATCATGGACATAAAAAACAAACTGTAAATGTGTGATTGGATTAACTAATTTTAGGTTTGGATTTGGAAAAGAAATAATAATTCCCATCGAATGCATAATACCTAGTCTATACACTATATTGATAATGTGACTAGGATATCAAGACTCATTTTGATAAAGGTTGTTGGATTTTACATACATTGAATAATTTAGATAGAAAAAAGGTTCGATGTAGGAAACTAAAAAATAGATATAAATTATGAAATGATTTTAACCTATGATTAAAGTAATTTCATCCAAAATATATCATTTAATTATATCAAAACATATTTTGGGTGCATCTAGGGAAGATTCACATTTAATGGAAAGGACCATGTGTTATTGATGAAGTATCACAATAATAAAATATAGTGCTCAATGAACTTTAAGGAACCATCATTATAGTGTGAGTAAATGGATATAACATTAATCCATACCACTAGTGATATCTATAAATATAATGCAAAAAAGAGTGGGCATTGAGTAAAACTCGTAGTATAATTATTTTTATTTTATAGTTTTCTTTGTATTTTTTCAAGTTTTAATGTAGATGTGTATATTGTGATATCTATATTGTATACATTCAAGATATATACTAGATTCAAAGTCATAGAACATGAAAATTGAAATAATTGAGCATCAAAGAAATATAAATCATTCAATGTGACACTTATAATAATAAGTCTAAGAATTAGGAGGTGAAAAACACATATATAAAAAAGATATGAAAATGGTAACTACCAAGGTAGTTAAGGAAAAAGAACTTCAAAGATTACATCATTTATTAAACAAATAGATGTGTTATAACAAGTTAATGCATAATAAAATAAATGTATTAAAATATAAAATGAAATACATCACATTATCTAATGTTGTTAAAATAAACATTGAATCTATGTATCAAAAACACAAGGAGACATTAAAATGACTAAAAAAGTTCAAATCAAAAAATATAACAATGCTAAAATATATCAGTGATGTTAATGCATAGTTTTAGAGTAGATTCAGGGATGAAAATATATTTAAGGTATGAAAAATAGAGGGAAATACATTTTAAATTCAATGTGAATAATAAAATTATATGATTTGAGATTTAAATGTCTAAGTAGATATATTTTGACATGACCACCACAACATAGAGAAAAATAGATAGATCTTAAATTCTCATCTCATTGTCAAATTTAAAAAAGGATTATATGGTAATTAGGATAGCACTAAAGAATATTAGATATCATTATCTCTATCTATTATAATTCATTAATGTTTCTAATGTTGAATGGTTACCTCAACAACTGATGACAAGTTAGAAGTAAGGATCCTAACCATAATAGATAGACTATGAGGATACGATGTAGTATAACTCACCAAGATACCTTCCTTTAGATAACTATATGAAGTGGTGATGACACCATTGAGTCACTACGACAAAAGGGTCATCCATTTATCTAATGATGTCATAATATATATCAACACCAACACCATGGTGTAATTAACTTGCCTAAATACAATAGGAAAGTCCTTGGCATTATATAAAACAAAGATTTTTCTTATCTAATACAACATAAATTATAAATAGTCAAAAGTGTCCAGAGGGATTCCCATCAATTTAGTGGATGATGCCCTTATGTGAGTACTCACATAATGTATTAGAAAGAAGTATTAATAGAACAAAAAATAGTGTGTCAAGAAACCAAAGGAGTTATTGATATCACACATTGATTGCTAAGACTCACATAATATTTAAATTATCCAAAGTTCTTGGTAACTGAGTTAATCACCAATATTGATAAGGTTATCACAAACACATCAAATAATTTTCAATAGTTTTTTTGGTGTTACTAATTTGATTCACATAGTATAAATTACACAGTGGATTGATTACACTAGGTGTCGACTACTGGTATGTCAATGCCTTTACAAATCTCACATGGAAAAGAAATGGACAACACTATGTGTAGCTTAGACATTTTAGCCAATGGTGGATTAAATTTCAAGGGCTGATTGATTTTTAACCTTAAGTGCCTATGAATCTACTTCAATATTTGGGACCACTCACCATAATTACCAAATATGAATTTTTGAGCTCACCAAGCCACTAATCACACCTATATTATTATTCATAAACATCTCAGAGGCAAAGTCAATGGTAAAAAGGTAGAAATCCATGGTTACAAGATTAGTTCCACTACTATGATCTAGACCCCTCAACATAGAACAACCATTTCCACAAGCACGTGTAAAATCATATGCATATACGAAATCATAAGAATAAATATTTTCATCTTATTCATAGGTATATCTAGGAAAGTATAAATCACCATATCATATAACAATATTTCCACTGAAGAATAATACTTGAATCATGAATATGTGGTTGAGAAATAAGAGCATGCCAAAGACTAACACAAATTATGACTTGAATAATTTGGGGGTCATAGTATAATATGTATACAAGTCCATGTTGGAGAATATAAAAAATCACATATATGATGAAGAGGAAGATGAATAATTATTTTATGGAAATCACTGTGTATCTTCTAACTATGGAACAATGTTCCATTTGTAATTTTTATATAGATATATACACTTATAGATTCCATAATTATGTATTTAGTCATAGAGGAGGAAGAAATAAATGACAAAATATAGTCCATATTTCAAGGAGGAAAATTGTGTTCAGGTGCATCAACTACAAAGATGACACCAATGCAAATAATTACCTAAAATATAATGTTAGAATAAATAGGGATGTAAGGGGGAAGTCCAAATTTTTTTTTAACATGTATATCATGTACTCACATCATTAAAATGGAATCCCAAACATTTTAGAGTGAATAGGAGCATTTTCCAGTAGATAAAATGCCAAGGAGGAATTACAAGTAAAAAAACACTAGAATATAAATTTGTATTCTAGAAACACACATCTAAGTACATGTAGAATAAAAAAATTTAAGTAATTAAATGATTTAGATTATATTCATGACATTTTTCCTTATTTTTACAACTTTACATTTTGATAACCATTTATATACATGAAATCCTTCGAAGTCTTGAAATTTTTAGGAACATATTATAAACTTCCTTAATTTTTTCCTAAATATTCCTAATAAAAAATAAATTCACCACTAGTTAAGTTTTATAAGCCTTTGTCAAATCTTGATAAGTGCACACTAATTATATAGAGGAAAATTATGCACCTATCCACTATTACAAGCTTGTCTCTTGCATTATAATGGCTAGTTTTTTTTAAAAAAATGTGCTTCTTAAAAAGCCTCCCATATGATCCATAAGGTCAATTATTGGAAATATTTAATATTATTACGTTATAAAATCACATAAAGTGTATCATTTCAAACCCCCAGTTCATCTCTAATACTATATTTCAAAGGAAATTTCAAAATCACCTATCTATTTATATCATATCCCTATTGTAGTTATTCTATAGTAATATAGTTAGTGGCCAAGTTGACATTGTTTTCCTTGAGGTTGAGGCCTTAATTTTTCAACTATTATAATCAAATTTTCATGTTGCATTCATTACATTTTTATTATATTCATCATATGGAGAACAAAATTGTCCTAAATTACACATGGACTATGTAGGTACCACTTAGTCAATATTGGGTTTTTTGAGGATAACTTGGTCATATCCAACTTCCCCACTTCCCCCCTTTTCATTTGATCTTGTTTTCTAATTATAAAAGTTAGGATTTTATTGCTTGTAAGCTATATGTGCAAAAAATTAGAGGCTACATGAAAACTATTTACCTATAAATAGAGGTGAAAAACCTCAAAATTTTAGATTCAGTGGACAACCAATATATACAGAGTCATAATATAGTACAATGACACACTACGACCATGTCTAACTACTACACACTTTGTTGAGTATAAAAATGTGAAAATTTTAATTAACATTATGTTTTAGTGTCTTTCTTAGAACTTTCACATAGTCACAGTGTACATAATCATAATATAGTTTACATAAATCATTTTTCAAGGACATATATCTAATCCTAACCCCATTTTCTATATTTAGAAGTTTACAACTTTTGTTAGTTTTTAATATCATTGTATTTATAATACAATACCTTATTTATCTCTCTTAGGTTATCTTTCAATTTTAAAATACTTTAGATTTAATTAAATCACACTTTTATTAATTATAAGGTTAAACATTTTGGTGAATCCACTTTTAAAATATAAAACTACTTGCATTTATTGTTATTTTTTGGATTAATGTTTCAATTCAATTCTATTAATTTATGACATTGAAATAATATAGTCCTTAACCTTGGATATTACCTGTAACATAATTATTCATCTTTTTAAACTTTGTAGTAATGTGACACTAATTTTTTATCTTGTTATCTTGAATAAATACTAACATAAAGGATATTTCTTTCAACTTTGGGTTTAATATTTTTTCCTTTCCAAAAGTATATAATATATTTTTTTCATTTTTTTAAGTTTTTTTATATTATTTTAGAGACTATATTCCAACAATCTAAATCTCGTTTATACTATTTTTATAGGTTATACAGTGTTTTATTTATAGATGTAATGGCATGAGGAGATTTATCGAATACTCATAGCCATTGTATATAACAAGTCATGGATTTTAGAATCCCATTATTTACACCAACTAGGAAGATATACCATCTATCTAATTTTCTAGTGCATTGGTAAGCAATTAGCTTCAAGAATTTACTCTCATCTTATCTTTGAAACCATGTTTAGTGGGATATGGATATGGTTCTACCTCCATAGTGAGTTCTCTAAAATATTATGCCTATACTTTAAAATGGATGATATATTATAATTGAGAGCCTAAACATCATTCAAAATCCTTATAAATCATTTTTTAATCCTTGATTTTTACTTGCACTGTCTTCTTAGATAATAGTTTTGTTTTGATTTATTTTCTATAAATTTATTACTCTATACTATACTATCTATTGTTAAGGCATAGTGATAAATTAAGCAGTACTCTTTATCACATGGATATCTATTTGTTATATTATACAATGGAAATTCATTTTTTTAAAATAAGTTTTGATTTAAACTAAAAATGGTGGTATTGATGCTAAATATGATAATGAACCAAATACACAATGATTTATATGTAAAATACTAATAAAATTAAGCACAAGTGAAAGAGATATCTTTATTTCATCAAGGTATCCAAGTTCATCCCCATTAGGTGAACAACATTATTAGCATACTTATTGAATCTCAAGATGATCACAAATCCAACTTAGCCATGTCCACTCAACCTTTACCTTTTAAAGTCTTGAGAACCTCTACCTTGAATGTTACTACTTATTTCATTGAGCATATTCCTATTTATTCACCTTTAATCACTTCTTCCCCTTTTTTTTGTGAAAATATCATGATTTCCCTCAATTATTTATGACTATGCCTACTCATGTTATCTTCACATCTCTCATTACCACATCTAATATTTCCCTTGATAAAGCCATTATTCTCTTCCAATCCAAGCTAGTTAGCATTGAGTAAACCATTTATCATGCCATTCCTTCCTTAATTAGAACCACTCTAGGTTCATTATGAAAACACATGCAATTTTTTTAATTTAATTACAATGTTCAAAATATGATCCTAGAGCCAAGTTTAAATTCAAACATTATATCAATCTAAATTAAATAGTCTAAAATTAAAAGTAAAATAATAGTAATTATTAATTAATCCATTGGTTAAGGATGATAAATATTTAATTTAATGTCACTTTATGATTTCTTACTAGACCTAATAACCTATTGATTCAAGGATTTTTATGGTTATTATTTGACTAACTAATTTTTAGTTAAGCTTGATTTCATATGATAATTATGGGAAGTTATATGTTACTTAATTTACATGATTGTTTAGATATGGATTTAGTTGTACTTTTATATTTTGTACATGATGATAATGTTTTTTAGTTTATTTTAGATGTATATTAACAATCAAATACATACTAAATCTATCTAATCAAAATTTATCACAACATTTTAACTATTTATGTTATGTGTGTGGGTTTCTAGTTATTTAATTTTTCATCCCGTAATGCCTCCATCTATACCACCCTCGTTCATGATGCCTTACCTCTATCACACTCTGAAAGATGGATCTATCTTACATCCATCTCAAAAAAATGAATGTAGTTATCTTGAAAAATTTAATATCCATAATATATTTCTAAAATAAACTAAAAAACATGATTATCATGTACACAATATATAAATAAAACTAGTTCCATAACTAAATAATCATGTAAATTAACCAACATATAACTTTCCATAATCAACATATGAAATCAAGCTTAAATAAAAAATAGTTAGTCAAATAATAACCATAAAAATCCATAAACCAATAGGTTATTATATTTAGTGGGGAATCAAGATGTGACATCCTTCCTCCCTAAGTCTATTCAACATCCTAATGACACTTATTCAACATAATTTCTTAATTTAAACATTATTCAAAATTGGTCCATATAGTGCATGAACTATAAAAAAAATTGCATATCCAAGATACCAGTAAATCACTAATTTAAAATGAATAGGATAAAACAATACGCCAATATTTTAATAACATAATGCTATATCCATTGTTAAAAGTAAATTAATCAATATAAAACTACCAACTAGTTCATTTATACATCATCCATGAGTAAGTAATGATATTGGTACATATGTAGCTATAGAGAGGGAGAGAATCATCTAGAAAATTTTCCTCAAACCATAGACTAATTATCCCCAACACACTTCCCCACTAGTAATGGCTCTTATATTCATAAATGGGTATACAATGGATATGAAAACAAGAATAACTCATTCATAACAATGTTTATATAATAACTATCACATGTACTAGTCATATAGATTATGGAATGCATCCTCTATGTAATATGACTCACACATGCAAGAAAACTAGATAACACAATGAATAAATAATGTATACATTTATAAAATTATTCAAGCTAAAGTTTTCTATTATGGTTTTAAACATTAAATGAAGTTGGATCTTGTTCACTAAAACCATACACTCTAACAAATGCATTAAAATTATTTGTCCTCCACACTAACACATGATGAGTGATGTTTGGAAAATGCATCCTACCTATCACTTATTATCCCTTAACATGAGGGATAACTATTTACACCATACATATCTTGTATGTTTAAAGTTCACACAACCATTAAAAAAAGTAACAGTTTCAACTTCATACATATATATAGCTCGTAAAACCATTATACTTAACTCAAAATGTCATATTTACATAATTAATATGAAATTATTGTTATGTTAATCTATTAAAAATATGACAAATAATATATATACATACTTGGCTGATTATAATAACCATATATTATTAATATCTTATGAGTATATATATTTCTAAGTTCCAATAATGACAATAACCATTCAAACAAAATAAATTCAAACCCACTAATAATACAATTCCCACTATCTTAATAAATGATACAATTTAATTATTATAAAAGACCATACCATTTTCAATCCATTGAAACTTAAGTCACCACATTATCTTATACATTATATGGTTTTCCAAGTAATTATTCATATATTATAAAGATATGCTTTCATAATTTTAAGGCCTAAATAAATACTCTAATTGGGCTCAATACTAAATTTGAATACCTATCATTATTCAAATAGTTTAATACATTTTCTAAATAATTATTACTAAATTCAAATAGGATATGCAACACATTTCAACTCTTAACCGTAAACATATTAGTGGTGATTATTTTTACTAGTTTAGCAACTTGAAACAATTCTCTTTTGATTGGTTAAAAAATATTTTTAACTTATCATGTTGATAATAAAACCTATTATTTTAAAGGTAAGAATAACCATCATAATCACTTCAAATTATAGGTATTATTAATCTAATATGAATTCTACAACTATATGTTAAAAACTCATCTATTTATATAATAGTGTGAACTAAGATGATTTCAAGACTGAATATAGTATATAAATACCACATTTCAATTTGGATTCATAAATAAAGGAATTATATAATATAATTCATTAACTTTTTTTAACAATTGAATATAGTCTAGAACAATGATGTTTAATAATGGCTTACACAAAAAATAAGTAGTCTTTGATTACTATTTGTATAGTAGTTTCAATAATCCTTTATGAATGCTTATAGGTGGTCATTCAACCACCTATAGGTATGCATAAAAGCTCTTTTTAAAAAAATATATATAAATACATAACATTATAGATAATAGTATTTTGTATAACTAAATGCATTGTTTACATACTACCTCAATTTTGGGTTTTCTCCATTAATAAACAAAATCTCAATACTATAATAAATTATGGTTTTAACAATCTTTTTTTGGTAATGTATAGGTCATTTTGACACATACAAATCTTAAATAAAACCTATATATTTTTTACAATAAAATAATATATCTTCTTACTATGAAATAAAGGATGTTATTAATTTATTATAGGATTGTTGATGGTATAAATCCACCTTCAGGTCTGCACTAAATCTAATTTTATCCAAAAACAGACTTTAAAAAGGATTTTACAAATTCACCTATGCCTTCATAAAACCACAAACACTTTTATAATATTTTTAACACCCTAAGTATCACTATTTATAACTAAATATCAATATGATTCATTTTTAATAGGAAATATAATAAATCACAAAACCCAAAAGCTTGGTATCCATTTTTTCCTCTCACATAGTCTAATGACAAAGTGATTCACTCTTTTTGATTACAAACAAAAACCTATAACAATTTATAACCAAGTCTAAAAACATATATGTTTGTCCATATTTCAAATCATTTATAGATTATTCTAAATTCCATAGCAATAAACTATTTCTAATTAAGTGTCAAAAAAACCTCAATTGCATGAAATAAGCAATACAACAAAATTACTTTGACTTAGAAAAAGGGTTATAAAATTTCCTATTTTATTCAATTCCACACATTTATTCCATTTATCCCAAATACCTATGTGTTTTATTTATTCTTTCCCTCCCCTTCTTATCAACGCTAGATATTCCTTTCAAATCCCATGTTGTAGAAGTTGTTGGATGTTGAATTAGACTCTTAAAAATGTGATAAAAATGTGAGTTTATTTTCTTATTTTCATGCTTATATTATTTTTGTTACTTCTCATTATATCCACTTTATTCCATGTAATTTTCCACAAAATTTATAATTTTACAATTAACTTTAATTTCTCCCCTTATTCTTCCATACAACTCTTAGTCAACTATTTGAGCCACCAAAAGTAAATGAAACCATAGAGAATAACTTGATTATTTTGACCAAAAACCAAATAAAGCATTTTAACCATTTTAATTTAGAAAATAATCATAACATTTAATAATTTCCAAACCAATATTAATAAATGGGTTTAATGCACACCAAGGCCAATGTGACCCTAATGGTCTAATGACCTTGAAACCCTAAGCAAAGTCTTCTTAAACTAAATAAAAAGTGATTTAATGATACCCAAATATTTGATATTATATTCTCATAAATAACTTTATAATGGTTTAATAACTCTTAGTCATGTAAGATAGATTTATTTGAGTAATAATAATAAACAATTAGTATTTTTAATGCTTAGTTATTATGAACACTATCTATAATAATTAAATGCATATTATTAACCAACACTCAAATCAACATTTAATGCAAATAGGTAAGTCAATTTACAAGAAATATTATTATAAAATATAACCTTAAAATGAACATAATTATACCATACAATGAGAATTATTGATGGAATTAACACACCGAATATCTAAGTTAAGCACATAATAATACAGTTAAGAAGTCAAAAAAATTGTTGTGCTGTGTGTGATGTTCCCATTGTTTATTATTTTTTATCATAGGTGTCACTATATGTCACCTTCTCCCTAATGATTCTCTCCATATGTGGTACTCAGAGATAGTAATAGATTCCATACATCAACCTCAATCCAAAAACTATAGTTAGCCCATTACCTCATTTTAAACATGAAATAAATAACATAAATAGCATTGTATTATGCATAATAGATGTTAAACAGAAAATTATAACTCTTTTATTTAAAACATACATATATGCACCAAAATTAATTTATGAATAACAAAAATTACAATAGAATATGAAATAAACCAACTGAATATGTCCATTTATCTACATGATTCATAAATCCAACTAATCACTAGTTAAGATTTTGTTATAAATCATGTTTCTTGATAAGGTTTAGATGGGATATAACATCCTCATCCCATTAAACAAGAATAATTTTGATAACATTATTATCAATTAAATAAGTCTGAAAATATAAGTAGTTTAGTAGAAATATCAAGCAAACAAATGAAGTCAAATCCTTTGAAACTCTTCTATATCCTCCTAAAATTTCTTTAAAATGTTAGTCCCAATATAAATTGCATTTATATACATCTAAATTGTGAAAGCTAATATTATGATTATCAATTATTATAACTAATTATATTGTTACCAATATTGGATATAAAACCTATAATACATGTAATATAATACATTAGAAGGGTTAGCCACATATATTTTATTATAAGATACATGAAAAATATTATTAATTTGTATTAATGTTGGTGGAAAATCTAGATTATATGCAACATGATTAACCACTTCCATAATATTCAAGGATCAAACATATCTAGGAGATATATTGGATGATTTAATGATCTTGATAGATCTCTTTTGTGGTTAAACACACATAAAAACCTTATCTCCAATTGAGAATTATCTTATTATTCATTTCATATCATCACAGTTGTTTTATCTGTCATTATCTTCAAGCTAAAAGTTTCCTAATTAAATTTACCTTATCTTGCATTTAAACAAGTATATATGGTCTAAACACCACTCTATCTACTTATTTATCCTAATTGCTAGGTTTTTTACACATTCTGCCAACCAAGGCTTCTAACAAAGACATTTTCAGAGCTAACTTAAATGAGTTTATATAATAAAATTAAACTAATGAAATATATTCCTACCACTTGTATTGATAATCCATAAAATACATTCTTAGGAGGTCCTATAAAAATTAATTCATCCTTTCTATTTGCCCATCTATTTCTAGATGGTAGGTTATAGTGAATTTAGAATGTGTGGTCAGATCAACAATAATAATTGGTCAAAAAATTTAGGTCATATAGAGGTATCTATAAAAACTAATTTTATATATAAACCTATCCAATTTGTAAATTTATTTCATAATTATTTTTGATAGCACTAGTTCATCATAACTCAAATTCTTATAATGAAACATTCCATCTTGGTGAGTTTATCAACAATCACTATAATCATATCATTTCAATTTTTTGGCATGGGAAACCCATGGACAAAGTCCATATTAATGACTTCCCACTTAAACTTTGGAATGTCATGTGTGTACACCAATAGAAATAAGATGAACATGTTTATCCTTAAATTTTTGACATTAAAAACATCTAGAGATAATATCAACTATGTATTCATTATTTTATCTCCATAAATATAGGAGTTTTATATCTAGCATGGTCTTTGTTACACCTAGATAACTTGAATAAGAAGAATTATGAAAATCAATAATCAAAACTATCCTTAATTTTTCTTTATCTACAACATAAATTATTCCATTAATTCTTATAAGTCTATCATTCTCAAAATAAAATCCTTTATACATATAGACTTGAGGAGTTTATGGTAGGTTTTTCTTGACTTGATCATAAAACTCATCCCCTCATGATAATTTTAAAACATGATCTGTGAAGGTACTTATGATAGTATCCATTGGTGTTATGTACCTTTTTTGGCTAAAATCATCCAAAACACTATTTAATTCTCCAATTATATACTTGATGTAAAAATCATAAAATGACAAAAACTCTAACCAATGTCTTTATCAATCATTTATATTGGGATGAGTAAGGATATATTTGATCCCTAAATTATCTATTTTGAGATCAAATAGTTTACCTAACAAATAATTACTCCATGTCTATAATGCATTCACTATTTTAGCCAAATCCAAATCATGTGGAGCATAGTTATTGACATAAGGCTTCAATTTCCTAGACACATATGCTACTATTGAGCCTTCCTAAATTAATAATCCACTTAAACCATTCTCTAAGGAATCTATTATCATATTAAAATGACCATTTAGATCTGGTAATAGCAATATTGGTGCTAAGATAATCCTATATTTTAAGTTTTTAAAGGATTCCTCAAATTTAACAATTCTACACAAAATGTTTTTCTTTATTTACCAAATAGGTGATTGTGTTAGATATTTTAGATGAATTTGATAGAATAATTCTATAATATCCAACTAAACCCATAAAAATACACACCTCATGAACATTATTGAGTTATGGCTATTACATGATGGCTTTGATACTATTTATATCTCATATAATAAAATAATATGACCTATATATTGCACCTTTCTCTCAAATAATCATACTTTAATTTTTTTTGTAGAGATTTTGATTTTGTAAGCATTGGAAAACCAAATGAAAATTCTCAATATGCTCTTATTTGATCTTAGAATATATCATAATGCCATCAATAAAAAAATCTCAAATTGATCAATATAATATCAAATTAAGGTAGGATAATTGGTTTCTTTTATTCCATAAACCTTTACCAAGAACACCAAACATCCTTTTTAGTGAGCCTACCTTAACTCAATGGCAAAATTTTTACTTATCTTCCACTCTTTATTTTTAGTTTGGATTTTATTTTAATTTCTAAAATCGTCCAAGATATCAACCTTATTTTATAAATAATCAACCTTTTCCTTGCGTTTAAAAATCCATTTACTCATAGGATCACATCATATGACTCTATCAAATTGTAAACAAATATACTGATATGGTGAATTTAGGTAAATTCATCTCTGCCTTTATAAGGCATTTATATACTTTGACTTTAGATTCATTCTCATACCACACCATCCAATTATTTTATATATGAATAACTTTCCTATGTATGTTAATGAAAATTATATGAGATATTAAACATTTAATGGATACATCATTTATTAAAATTGATATAAAATGCCAAAATAAGGTACTTAACACTTAAATTGGAGAGGCTTGAAATTCAACATGACAATTGTAAATGGATACATGGATTCATTATTATAAAGGTCCATGATAGAGTGAATATGCATAATGATTATTGAAATTACTTCTTGTCTTCCACTAAGGACATATCTTAGAATATTTGTCTCCTTTACATGTGAAACATCCTTGAGGCAATTCCTTTTCTCAAACTAGTTTCCTCCTTTAAATCCTTCCTTGATACCATTTCTAGGTTTCTTATTCCCAAAAGCATTTTTATGTATTTTATTTTTACTATTAAATTTTTTATTTCAATTTATATTATGATTCCATTTTTATTTTTGAATACATTCTTGGGCCACCAAACTTCTTTCAAAACTTGTCTTTAAGCTATGCAGGAGATTGGAGCTTTTACCCTTGCTTAAAAACTTTTTCAAAAACTTTATACATTCTATTTTTTCCATTCACATCCAATTTAAAATTAATTTTAGGATTTAACCCCATGATAAATTTTGTAATCTGTAATCATTCATTCTTCTAATAGTGAGGAACATACTTCAATAGATTGGGAAGTTATTCTTACTATTTAATAAATATTATATATAGTTGTATTAAATTTTGAAAATCAACCAATTTATAAAAAATATAGATATGGTATCCAAAAAACCTTAAAAAATTCTACAAAATATTTCTAAGTGGTAGCCATAGAGTTAAGGCCCATTTATAGTTTCTTACTAGCTCACTAGGTTGCTTCATCACTAGTAAGTTAATAAGCTCCCCAAATTGCCTTAATCACTTTGAAGTAATTTAAAATTTCAAAATAAATATCCATATTTTTGATCCATACTTTAGATTTATTACCTAACATTTATCCATTAAACTTAGGTGGGTTTACATTTTCCATATCTTACACAAGTTATATATACTTGCACTCTTGCATCTTGTTCTTCCACATGCTTTTTCTATAAATTATCTTCTTGGTCACCCTAATTATCTTCAAGATCTTATTGATCCTACTAATAATCATTCCCATATACCTCATGTTACAAGTTTTTTATTCTATCATGTGTTTCATTCAAGACTACAAGGATTTGATCAAGTGTTGAATCTTGTTTAGGTACTAGTTTATTAGATTCAAGTTGCAAATTTTGATTAGAAATTCCCTTAGAAATATATTTTACATACATCATATTACCATAATGTGATAAGATAGATAGGTTATCATTAGTGGACTTAATAGTTAAAATAATTTAAACCTTCACTCTGATACCACATGTTATAACCACTCTAATTCCATTATGAAAGCATGGACATATTTTCGAATTTAATTATATTGTACTCAAGATGATCGTAGCATCAAGTTTTAATTCAGACACTATATACACCTAAATGGAATATGATTAAAGTAGAAGTACATCAATACTAAATTATAATTAATCCACAAATTAAACATGATAAATATTTCATTTACTACCTCAAAATAGGTATGCATAATGCATGAAATGTAAACAAATGTTAAATATATAATTTACCAATAAATTACCTTTATTGAACATGATAAAAAATACATCAATTTATTAATAATTTAATGTTATATACATTGTTGTATAAAAAAGTAAAATAATAAATATATAATCTATAATATATATAACTATTTATAAAATATTATTAAAATTGATATTTATATAACAAATAATTAATATATACATTAGCCATGAGTAAATAATGAGATTGGTTCATATTCAATTATAGAGAGGGAAAACATTATCTTCGTGATTTTACTCCAACCATAAACTGATGGTACCCTACACACCTACCCAATCGGAGTGGCCCTTCCATTCATAAAGGGGAATATAATAGTGATGTAAATATCAAGAAATGATTCAAAACAATGTGTATGATATAAATTAGACAAGACGAACACAAATTTAAATAATGTAAATAATCATTAGTGTGAATACACAAAGGAAATAATAATAGTTGCACTATATTATATTGCATATAAAATCAATCGAGATAATCCAATTTTATAGGAATGTCATTATTACAAGTATTAAGATTAATATCACCACTAATATCTCAACACATCCCTAATATTACTAACCAAACAACTTCCTAATAACCTAGAATCAATCATAGGCTAATTGACTTGTGTGAGCTATATATGCAACTCACCAAACATAGAATATAAGCTTAACTTCCTAACAAATATAACTAATAGTGAATTAATACTCACATAATATACGCATTAAAATATTAACTCACTAAAAACTCCATGTAAATTTTAATTTTCCTAACATTATCCTCTTAAATAAAACATGTGAAAACAATCAAATGGTGTACAAGATTCTTCGTGAAAAATTTCTAAGATCATGTACTACTCTGATAGGTGTGGTTATAGAATTCAATTCCTCGGTTCTCAAATGACATTATTGCACTGAGTTACTATATTAATATGATTAACAAATCCTAGAAAAATACACACTAAGTATACCTTAAAATCCAACCTTTTCCATCAATAAGTAAGCTTATTTTACAATATAATATTCCCACAAATATTATTGTATGGGTTTATTCAACACACCATACCAAAATAAGAAAAATTAAGATTCCACCAAATGATTAAGTGTCCCCATCATTTTTGTTTGACGAGTGGATGTTACATGTCCTCCAACCTCTATTTCCTCTATCCTCCTATGCCAATTCTTACTCAAAAAATTTTGAATTGAGGGTAGAATTGAAGTTCCATTGCATTTCATATTGATAAGAAACTCCCACCATAATTTTTTCATACTCCTTACAAATTGGATGTTTGGGTCACCCAACAATTCATATATTATAATGAGATAATTTAAAATTAAAAACTTTATTTTTTGATGACATACTTTGATTTGGTATCAATGACACTTTTGAACATTGATGTAAAATGACTAGAATAATGACTAAGACTAGACACAAGAAACAAATAAAAAAGATCATATTTTAGTATTTAATTTTATCAATTTTAAATTTTAATAATAATAATAAGTGAATACATGACAATACATAAAATAAAACTATTTTTATTTGATTGGTAAACATCAAGTTTTACGAGGACATGAAATTATAGTTTAACATGCAAGAATACTATTAAAACAAGATAAAGAGAAATGCATACACAATGTCCTAATATAATTTAATATTTTGAAAAATTATCTTAAAAAGTAGGACCCAAAAAAATATAACTAAAAAACCAACTAGATTTCTTTAGAAGGAGCCTCTCTCTTATTGTATCTAGCCTTCTTTGGTGCACTGATAGATATACCTCTAGTTTGAGTGTTATGGCCTTCTATAAAAAATTTCCCATTCTCCACCAAACTTTTTTCCTTCTCTTCTCTTACTTTTTCTTTTTGATAATTAGAACTTCTTGAGGTGATAGTGAGGATGAATTTCCCTTTCTTGTTAGGGGTTCACTCCAGCCTTAGTCTCCTACGTTCCACCATTCCTAGGTTACCCATAACTTCCCTCATTTTATCCACTTTATACTTAAGTTTATTTTATTTCTCTATAAATGGGACCAATTGTCTACAAATTTTCTTTAATTTTCCATGAAATTTGGCTAGTTTTTTCATAAACCAATCTAATAATTGTGTCATATCAGTATCTTCATCCCTCTTCTAGACTTCATCTTATTTCATTTTTTATATTTCTGAATTGAGTTTTTTAATACCCTAAGAGAAATCAATGATTTTTATTACCTCCTTTCCCACCCTCCTATCTAGGGGAAGAGAGTTGAGGGACTTCCTTTTATCTATCTTCTTGACCACCCTAGGGTTAAGTAGGCTAGGGGAAGGAGCATGTTCATCCTTCTAATTATCAACTACGTTCTCTAGATCCTCCTTAGATATCTTAATCCTGATAGTATCCCTAGAATTAATCTCAATATTCCTCACATGTTTCCCTCTTTTTATAATCATAAAAATCAAACCTTGGTGAATTAAAGCATAAGAGGGCTTGTCTTTAAAGGATAAAATAAAGGATTATAGTCACATAAGAAGATAGTATGGTGGGATTATATAAGACCTTTTAAATGATGTAATACAAATAAATGATGCAATAATATGTGTAAACATTCCTTCTAGGGTGAGATAACACATTACCTAAAGAAATATATCAGGCCATCACCTTAGAAGATCGGCCCTAGGGAAGCCCTTTTTTTAGTTTAAAACACAAAATATGTCTCACAAAACACATGTATGAGATCCTAATTTTTCCTTTTGTATTTGAATACTTTGGTGGCTTTACAAGACATTTTAGTGACATCCTCGACTAGTTCTTCAGTGACTTTCACCTAATTCCCCTGAAGGTAAATTGTCATTATTTCCATCCCAAAGCAAATCCCTTGCCAATAATTAATCATGACCTTAAATTTAGAGCATAAATTTATTAATTCATCCCTTTTTATATTTATCAAAATTTTATGATTTAATTATACTTTCACACAAGAGATGTGTTTTCATTGATCCCTATCTCCTCTCATGAATTTATTCCTCCTTTGCCTTGAGTGATGAAAGTTGGAGTGAGATAAATATTAGTTTAGGAATTTTTTGTTTTGTTTTTTCCAACTAACATTAATGAGAATATTTTTTGAGTTATGTAATTAATCCTTGAATTTTAATTTAGTGTCATAGTCATGACACCTAGTGTGACTTAGGATTTTCTTTCGAATGATCACCCTTCACACATGTGATTGTGCCATTTGATTGAAAGGCTTAAAATTGCAAATCATTAGTGATAAGGGGAAAGATATGGTGGGTGGGAATATTAGAGGGTCCACTAGGACTATATAATTCAATATTATTCTATATAAAAACACCTAATTAACACAATAATTTAAATAAATAGCTATCAAATAAAACACCTTAATATTATATTGGAAGACATGAAATCATACCATGTGACTATCGAATGATGTATATGGTAGATAATAAATAAATTGATAAAATATAATGATGTGGAAACATTATGGATGGTAGTCCTTATATTTAATAGAGAATATGTACAAGTGTATGATAAGGTCCAAGGTATATTAAACATGGGAGTGACTAAGTATATTACACTTAAATGGTTGGCATGGTACAAAGCTTATGAATTAGCTAATGAGTGAATTTGATTTCCAATGTTTAAATAACATATTTTTTCTCCTTTATTTAGACTTAGATATAATTTACAAAAAAGTGAGTTTTAAATATATGTATCATAGGAAGATATCTCACATTTTGCCTATCTAAACTACTTCAAAAAATATGCCTTGAACATTTTCACATTCTAAATTAAAACATGTTCTTATTGGTAGTAGGATGATGTGGGTGGTTGGAAGTTGCTTTGATTATATTTAAATAGTTATCCAACATAAATAACTATTAAATACAATATACTCAAATATAATAAAGTAATAACACAAGTTAGTGAGGAATTATGAACAAAACTCTAAATTATCTCTATTCTTTTTCATAAAATTCCTTCTTCTTTATTTGGGTTAGATAAGAACCATAATGGATCTATCCCATATAAAATAGCATATCTCAATTAAATAACTAGATCATATTTCTTATAAACCACTTATATAAATTTTAGAAGAGGAACACAAGTTAAACTAATGCAAGTAATCATTGAGATGAATAAACATAGGAAATAATAATAATCACACTATATTTTATTATATATATAATTATTTTGGACTATATAATTATATAAGAATGTCATTCCTATAATTATGGAGATTTATATCTCTACCATTATCTCAACATATGCCTAAGATTAGTCACCAAACAAATTCCAAATATACTAAAATCACTCATAAGGTAATTGACATATGTGAGCTATATGTTCAACTCACCAAACATTGGATATAAGCTCAACTTCCTAAAAAATATAACTACTAGTGAATTATTACTCACATAATAATCACATTATAATATTAACTCATTGTTTTAATCTTTTTGGACTTAGTGAGCGTAAATCCTAAGTTTGATTAAAAGGATGAGTAGTTTAAATTAAGGAAATAATATGCATAAAATAACCACTAATTTATTATAGATTTTTACTAGCTTTGACTTTCTAAAAATAATAATAAATATGTGAAAATAAAGACTTGTCTAGAAAAAAACTGATATAAATGATATGAGTGATAGAAGCTAAGATATGAATAGGTCTAAGTGTCATCAACTAGATCCCCATATCAGACCCCTTCCTAAGCATTAGCACCAAATTTGGACAGAGGCATCATGTGTCTCTATTATCTTGAGAAAAGTGCTAATGTCCTCTATGTAGGACCATCCCAAACTTTTAGGTACACATATTTTTATGTTTCTCAATTATATTCATGCATGGATGAAGTCTAAAACTTTGTATTGTGCTTATAATAATTGATTTGTTATATAAACCTTAGTCCTCCATACAAGTAGGGAATGAGATGAAAAGTGTGTTCATTATTAGGATATGATGGACATCCTCGACAACCTATTATGAGTATATTTTCCTACATACCAATACTCCAAGAAGGATCAATCCCAATTTAGTTATCCTTACTTAAAATCTGGGGAAAGTGAATGTGATGCTAGAATGATAGGTGCCTTGAGTGTGTTTGAGATTGGAAATATGGAAAATCTAAGGTTAGGGATGTTGTAGATGGTAGCATGCAAATCTAGGGTATAATATAGATTAATAACCATGATGTTACTCTAATTATTTCATGTTTTAATAAGTATTTCACATCTAATTTCTATCTAGTTGATGGAGGGATAAAATTCATGTATTTAAAGTGTTTTTTCTTGCTTATGTATCTAATAAAAGATGTTTAGGCTGACCTTACGAGGTTTTTACCTTTGAAAATATATTTGTTTCTAAAATATGAGTTAAAGGACATAGGTACCATTTGGGGACACTAGAACCATGTGGCTCTCATGTCTTCAATGTGGTTCTAATGTCCATCTTATAGAATTCTAGGAAAAAAGGGCAAAGATCAAGAAATAAGGGTATGAAACTATGTTTAAGTTGACTAGGGATGCCTATAGACCTCAACAAGTCTATAAAAATGTGATAATATGATCTAGGATAGGTATAGGGATAAGATAGGAATAGTTTGTCTCAAGTATAAATATTATTACTTAAATACCATTTTTAGGTGATTACACTCACTAAAAAACTCCATGGGAGTGTTAATTTTCCTAATAATGTATCCTATCACTATCACTATCACATGCAATAGTCATAAAAACCATGGGATACATATTATATCTAATATTACTTCACACATGCATGTGAAATAGATAGTACAATGAATAGATAATGCATACAACTATAATTTTACTTTAGCCAAAGCTTTGTACTATAATTTTAGTCTTTGAATGAAGCTAGGTCTTATTCACTAGAACCATACTCTCTACTAAGTGTATAAAAAATATTTATCCTTCAAACTAACTGATGATAAGTGATTTTTAAAAAATAATTCTTTATTGTAACTCTCCATCCCTTAATTTGATGAAAAACTAATTACACCATATGTAGTTAGTCTGTTTAAAGTTCATATAACTATAAAATAATAAAATATAGGTTTTAACTTCATACATAACTATAAATAGTATAAACATTATTCTTAACTCGTAATGTCAAATTTATAGAATTAATTTAGAATTTTAATTATGGTAACACATTATAAATATGAGAAAGAATCTATTTCCATACTTGGATTCTTATAATAATCATATACTATACATATATTCTAAGTATATATATTTCTAATTTCTCATATTGATAGAAACCATTCAAACCAAATCAATTCAACTCCAAGGATAATATAATTTGTGTTATCTTATTAAATAACACAATTTAATTATTATACATGATTGCATCATTTTCAGTCCATTTAAACTTAAGCTAGTACACCATCTTATATTCTATACATTTTTCCAAGTAATTATTCATTTATTAAAAGGGCATGATTTTGTAATTATAATACATAAAAAGAAATCTCCTTTAAATCAAGACCAATTTTAGTACCTATTTTTATTCACATAGTTTAATAAGTTTTAATAAATCATGCTTACTAAATTAAAACATGGTACACCACACATTTTACCTCATTACCATATACATATTAGTGGTGGTTATTTCTACTAGTTTTAGCAACTTAAAACAATTCTCTTTTTAATAATTAAAGTGTATTTTTTACATATCATGTTGATAGAATTATTCTTTTCAAGGTAATAAATAACATAAATTTCTTATATAATTATAGGTTTTATCAATATAATATGACTTTTATATGTATATGATAAAAATCACTTCTTTCCATAAGATATAAACCATCATACTAGTGTGAATTAAGAGGATGTAAAGACCATATATAGGACATAAATACCATGTTATAATGTAGTTTCAAAAAAAAAGGAAGTATACAATATCATGATATAATATGGGTTATAACTAATTAATATAATCAATGAAAACCACATTTCATAGCAACTTCCACAAAAAATAATCACCATATGATTACTATTTTTATTATAGTTTCAAGAACCCATTATGCATATCTGTAGGTGGTCATTCAATTTCTTACACCTATAGATAAAAAATTGTGTTTTTAAAAGTGATAAAGTTATATATAAAAGTTATAGGGTTTACATACTACCTCAATTTGGGGTTTTATCCATACTACCTCATATTTATAGGTGTCATAATATTGCATTAAATGAAACCATAAAAACTCGTTTGAGTGCTTTTACCAATATATATAAGATAATTTAATCATTTTAATTTTAATCATAATAATAACATTTAATAATTTTAAAATAAAGAGTCGCAAATAATTTTAATTCCCACCAAGACCAATGTACCCCTAATGATATAATTATCCCAAGGCCCTAAATGAAGTCTACCCACACTAAACACAAATTGCTTGTGTGATAACCCACTTTAAAACAAAGGTCCAGATTTTTTATTTTCTTCTCATAAATAACATTTTAATGGTTAAATCCCTATTATTCATGTAATAAACATTTATTCAATTATCAATAATAAACTATGATTATTCTCAATACTTAATTATTTTTAACAATATCAAGAAGGATTAAATTCATATTACCAACCAATACTCAACTCAATATTTAATGCAAACATGAATGTCAATTTCCAAGAAAGATGGTATTCATCAAGAATAATAAAATGAACAAAATAATACCATAAAATAAAAATTATTTATAAAATAAACACACTAAATATTTAAGGCAAACACATAATAATATAGTAATGTAGTCAAATAATTATATTGTGCATGTATGTGACATTTTGGATGCTTATTCATTTTGCCTATATCTACCACTATATTCCGCTCATCCCTTATGAATATTTCTCTTTATGGTACTTGTTGAGGGTAACATATTTCATGAATCAACCTCAAATAGAGAAATTTAATTAATTCATTACTTCAGTTAAAAATATAAAGTAACATAGATAATATTATATTGAATAATGAAGATTCTAAAGCTCCACATGATGAGGCAGATAAAGAGCCTTCTTTTGAAGATTCTAATGCTCCACATGCTGAGGCAGATAAAGAGCCTTCTTTAGAGAAAGAAAAATCTGAGAAAGAAGGACATGGTTTGCAATCAGATACCATAATCCT
Organism: Torreya grandis; assembly: GCA_037957365.1. Classification (NCBI taxonomy): domain Eukaryota; kingdom Viridiplantae; phylum Streptophyta; class Pinopsida; order Cupressales; family Taxaceae; genus Torreya; species Torreya grandis. The sequence continues at coordinate 719,215 of JARHVA010006410.1, forward strand.
TGAACAAAGAATAGATTATCTGATAGATCTATCAAAACAAATCGTGATCTATCAAAGGATAGAAGATCGATGGAGAGATGTAGATGACAGAATTGTGCTAGAGGAAGGTGAATTCTTGGCTGAAGCTAGAAATAAATTAGAGGAGGGAGATCTTTTTTCTCAGTCCAGGGAGATCTAGGTGTTATCTCAGATTGATAATGACTTTCCTTTGGATGAGCTTCCTCCACTAGAAGTTGTGAAAGATAATGGAGAAAACTCAAAGTATAAACTAAACCAAAGAAAAAGGGCTGAAAAAAAGATCAATACTAAGGGGGTAGAAACTAGAAGCAGCATAATAGATCAACAAACTAAGGCGAAACCTCTTACTTCTATTCTGAATAAATTTGGAAAAAGAGTTGAACAACATTCTAAGGTGAAACTGGATGTTGGTTCCCTGGACAAACCTGGAAGAAGATCCACTAAGAAAACCAGAGAGTTAGAAAGTATACAAAATATTGCTGATGGTAGACAGGAAACTATTCTGGATTTTACCCCTCAAAAATAGATTTGAAAATCATTACTTGAAATATTAGGGGGCTGATTAGTATTCATAAACTGGATATTGATGCTGTCCCTATAAAACCAAATTTTTATGTTGCTCTTTAGTATGTCTCAGGACTGCTTTTCCATGTGGCTTTTAATGCTTTATCTTTTTTGATTCTGTTAAAGGGTTTCGGGGTCCCTTCAAAACCTACTTTTACCATAATCTAAAAAACATTATATTGCATAATAAAAGTAAAAGAAACTTTATAACTATTTTATGTCAAACATGCATTTATGCACTGAGATAAAGTGAGGTAGAATAGAAAATTTAAAAAACATAAAAACTAAACCAATTAAATATGTACAATCCACATGATTCATAAATAATCAGTAGTGAAATATTTGTTAAAAGTAACATGTTGTTCGCTAAGGGTTAGATAAAACATAAAATCCTTATATTCTAGTAGTTTTTTTTGTGACCATTTAGCTCCTAAAAGTTATTCTTTCCCTATTTTATTTGGATTTTTGGATCTCATGCTTCCTCTTTAAGAAGTCAAAATTGATCATGAACAACATTTTAATGCCTTCAACACAACATATTTAGATCATGTAGATAATGATAGATTGCCAACCAAGATATTTCCAAGAATCCTTAATAATTATAGTATTATGTGGTTTTATGTTATTATTCTACAATCATTTACTAATTTCAACTCATTGGTAAATCTATTTTTGTTACATTTTCCTATCAAAATTGGTGATAAATTATCCTATGCTCAAAAGAAAAGCATAAGCAAGATCAAAATGAGAGTATCAGTAAATATGTTCTAAGGTACAATACCATGTTGGCCTAAATGTCAAATAAAATGGTGGGTAATTATCACTAATACATTTTCACTCAAATCTTACTTACTCCTATTCAATCTTCCATCATGTTTGATATGTTTATAAAACTTAATTAGTGATGTCATAAACTCAAATAACATGAGGTCAAGTTTATTACATTGAAAAAGATCAAAAATATATGTTCCTTCCACATATACTATCAATCTTCAAGGAAATCCCCATTACAAGGTCAAACTTAAAGAGGGGGAAAAATGAGGCTAAATTTATAATTAGTGCCATATCTCAACCAATAAAAAAAATACAATTACAAAATCCACCAAGGAGGAAATTTTTGAGAATACATTCACTTCCTCATGTGTTATTTAAAAATTTTATTGAATGTATATTATTATACTTCCTTTACCATATTAAGTATATCCTTCTAGATATCTACACAATTTTTTTTAAATAAAAATGCATTATTTTATTATCATAAATGTGTTGGTCACTCAAAAAATAGATCTGTGAAGCTCAATCGTAAGATACATGATATCATTGATGGAAATATTATTGATTTTAGTAAACTTATTTAATAGGATAAGCCACTATTAAATGACCATGAGAATATATAATTGTATCAATATCCCTTTACAAAATATAGTCACATAAAATGCCACTTGAGTGCAATGAGTGTTACTTGAGACCACCATAACCATAGGTTATACCTAGACCTAGATTATGGCCTATTTCAACCATTGTACAATTTTTTTATGGGTATTTCACACCTATAAACATAAAAAAATTATTCCCATACCTTCTCCTAGGTATCCATGCCCCTAGTGCCCTAGGTTCCACTACCTAGACACTTTCATGCCCCTTTGGAAACTAGTGCATTGCACTAGTAACCAATGGATTATGATAGTGTTATTTACATAATTTCAACACCAATATATATTTTAAATTATTAATCCACCTAGGATCATCATAGACCTCTTTAAAACTTGTCACAAGAACAAATTAGTATTATACACCACTTTTTATCCATTTACCCACTAGATGGAAATCAAATGCAAATACACACAAATAGTCTAAGAATAAGTGGTGCATAATCAAGGTCATTGATGTATTTTATAAATTAATTACAAATACAATCATCTTGAATAGTTTTAATCTCATAACACATATATTTCCAATCTTAATACTCACTCAAAGTACTCAATCTGATACTCATACTATAATTCACTTGCACTTGCACGAGCACTTAGGTAGGATAACTACATAGGGCTTGATCCTATCTCATGATATTGATATGCATGAAAATATCAACATAATGAGGTGTTGAGGATGTTTATCCTACCCAACTAATATCACACTCTTTTTTTATTTTTTCCTATTCAAATACCCTAACAACATGGAGATTTGGGGTTTGTATACAAAATCAATACAAAATAGGTCAAAGACAATGAGGTAGGTTTTTTCAACATATGAATAGGTTTATTATACTTAGACATAGCTAATCTCAAAAGTTCACATCAATCCACCCTACAAAAGGACACTATCACATTATAGAGGACACTAATGTAGTGTGTTATTTTCTAGGGAACAATGCTACTATCTAAAAGGAGTTTTGACACATGGACCCTATTTATGACACCCTTATTAGATTTTGTCCTAGTTTTTAGCCTCAATATCATCTATCTCAATTATTTTCTATCTAAGTAATTAACTATGTTAGTCATTTATATTTTTTAAAATATCATATTAGGTCAATTCTTACACAAATTAGTGGTTATATTTATTGCATATTTTTACCCTAATTTTATATACATGGATCCTTTAATAAGATAGGATTTACATAAACTAAGTCTTGAGAATTTCAATCATGTGGTGAACATGACTTACTTTGAATGTTGTTCAAACCATAGACCTAGATACTATTAGAGTTTGTACACCTTTTTTTATTCCCATTAGTTGTGTTAAGCTTTTCATATTTCATATATTCTATTTTAGAAACAATTTCACTTTATTTTCTATATGTCATCTCAAAAAAGTATATATATATATTCACTTAATAATAAGTGATCAGCTTAATGGAAATCCTATTGAGCATACTTAGATTCCTTCTATTTGAGCTTATACCATGGACAAAGGACCAATTTCAACCATTATAGTGGATTTTTCAAACCATAATTATGTGTAATTTAATTATAATACATCCAAACATGATCAATATAATCAAGATCATAATGATACACAAGATACACTCTCCTTACTTTATAATGATAATCTTATAGTCAATAAGGATGAGATCTTAAAATATTTTAAATATAAACTTTGGGAATATCCCCATGATCATGCTTATATTTTATAAGATATATTGGTAGTCAATAAATCATCACTTGGTCAATATTATAACCCCCCCCCATATGATTTTATTGTTACACCTACTATGGGGGAAAATACAATTCGATAGTAACCTGTTCTAACTCGACAACCTTCATTAGTGGAAATAACTCATGTGGCTAGTATACATTCCTCATATAGAGATGTATAATCCCTTATGTATGAGATCCATGATCTACATCTTATGACCTTAACCTATAGTGTGTCTAGGGATATGTTTGGCTAAATTATGGCTTACACACCTTAATATTAGCTTGTTCCATTTCTCAGTGCTCTTAGTATGGTCTACCTATAGAATAACCATGGATAAGTAGAGTATATATAGGATGTAGTAGTTAATATTTTATAAAATATTGTGAATTCTATTTTTATTTCATCATTGTGGAGGTTTCCCCCTTAAAGTGTCTTAGTCATAATATTCAAGTATTCTAGTCTTTCACCAATTGTTATTATGGATCTTCTTATTTTTTATTAGTTTTGCCATATATAATTCTATTGTTGTGAATCATCTAAGTAATTTAATTACAAGCGGTATCATATCTTTGATTTGGGAAAGTTTTTATTATATAGTTTTTTCCTCAGATCTAGCATCTTGAGCACTAAAAGGTAAAAAAAGCATGACTTGTGATTTGGGAGGAATTGATTTTTTCATCACCAAAGTTTTGTTTGTGATGTTTTTAAAATAAATATAAAACAAAATGTTTTGGTAAAATAAAAAATACAAAAATTACCTTTTACAAATTAGCAATCATTAGATTCATTTCTATGAGATGATTGTAATGGTATATTCTACTCATATGTGTTTTTGGGTTAACACTTTTCACCCTTGTGAACAATAGTAGTAGCTAGATTCATCTTAGTGAGATGAACATAATGGTGTATTAAATTAGTACATTTTTTGTGGGCTAAAACCATCCTAGGTTTGTGTATGGTTGGTATAAAGAATCATGGATATGGGAAAGAGAAACTCTAAAAACTCCTTAGAAAGATGACATGAAATCTAAAACTTCTTATCTATCTATTTCAAATCTATTTCAACAAATTAAGTTAGATTTGTAGGGCATGGTGAAAAAATATGATTTTAATAGAGTTTAAGGAGACATTATAGGTTTGAGAGAGGATTTATATAGCATGATGGATCAATTACAATAAATATTTTGTAAATTAGCCAACTTATCAGCATAATCACTATAAACTAATCCTCCACAACTTCAATTTTGTTCTCCTCCTCCAAATACTACCAACACCAATTCTAAACCTAATTTGAATTACCAAAAATGGACCTATAAAATTCTAATGGTAAATATCCACTCACTTAGTTCACTCAAATTGAAAATTTATTTGATCTACATTAGACTCCGTGTTCTCAAAAACTGGTTATGGCCTCTTTATATCTATAACTTGAGCCATTCATTTGGTATCATTAGTTGTTTAATCAAAATAAAAATAAGGGTGGGTCAGTTTCATGGTCACTAATTTCTAAGGAGTTGCTACTCTAATATCATAATAATGTCTCTTAAAACTACTTCAATCATCTAGCCACATTGCACTAGACTAGGATTTTTAAGGATTACATTAATCAATTTTAGAATCTCTATTTATGTGTGATAGACATCACTAAGTAAAATGTAACTGACCTATTTTTTGGGTTACCTCAAATATAACATCCTATTGGAGGTTCACATGTTTCATACAAATACTATATCTAAGGCCATGCCAAGGGCATGCATCACTAAGGAAAAGGAGATGATCAAATGAATATATTTCACCAATATTCATGAAAACACCTTACCAACACCATCATTTCATTATCCTAATAGATTGACTACTCAGTAAGTGGATGAAAATCATGTGAAGGGTTTTTATTTTGGCTACAATAAAAAATGGAGCAAACAACATTGATGTGCTAAATAGAATTTGTTATACATTGATGGTGCTAATGAGGAGGAAGAAGATGAGGAAGATATAAGGGAAGGGTTAGAATAACATATTTATTAATCTAAAGATTCTCAACCTACTATTTCTTATCATGAACTTTTAGACATTAGTACACCTTAAACTCTTAAGGACATGGGGTTTGTAAAGAAATATAAGGTGGCTATGTTAATTGACTCTAGGCATACACATAACTTCATCAATGGTAATTTGGTGTCTCATTTTAATTATTTCATTTACCTATCTCTAGAATTTTAGGTCATGATTGTAGATGGTGGTATGGTCAAATATTCTATAAAATGTAATAGTATTAATCTTTCTTTGGGATACTATTTTTTATATTCCCCTATGTTTTACATTCCCATGGTAGGCACTGACATTTTTTTTGAGAGTGTAGTGGCTCACCACATTGGTTACTATCGAGAATAATTTCTAAGAATTATTTGTGAGGTTTCATTAATAAGGAATAATTTTAATATACATGAATTATAGGCTAAATATCCACAATTGGTTAGTTCCCACCATAGGTCAAAGATTCTTAAGAAAGGTGAAGAACATTTATGGCACACTTTTTTTTCTATGGATGTTCAACCAACCAAGGAGTCTGCACACCTTGATTTAAAAAAGGTGTTGGATTACCATTTTGATGTTTTTGGTGATGTGCCAAAAGGACTTCCACTAAGTCATGAACATGATAATGCCATCATAATCATTACAAGAAGTACGCCACCCAATATTATACCCTATACATATCCCTATCTACAAAAGAGTGAAATTTAAAATATGGTATAAGAGATGTTATAGGTAGGAATCATCTGACATAATCAAATTGAATATCCCTCCGTAGTGGTCATGGTGTAGAAGAAGGATGATAGTTGGAGGATGTGCATATATTATAGAAAACTCAACATATACACCATCAATGATAATTTTATTATTCTAGTAATTAATAATTTTCTAGATGAATTGCATGGTATTATTTATCTTATCAAGTTAGATATTCACTATGGATATCATTATATTCACATCCACAATTAGGACAAACATAAAATAACTTTTAGAACTCATGAAGGACATTAAGAATTTATGGTTTTGCCTTTTGGCCTCAAAAATGTACCATCTATGTTTTAGAGTTTTATGAATACTATTTTTAGGTCATTTTTGAGAAAATTTGTATTAGTGATTTTTGAAGATATATTCATCTACAATAAAAATTGAGAAGACCATTCGAAGCAAGTGAATTAGGTGCTTTCAATTATAGATCAACATCAGATTTATGCTAGACATTACAAATGTCCTTTTGGTGTTCAAGAAGTGAAGTAATTGGGTCATATTGTTTCACATGAAGGAGTGAAATTTTATCCTAATAAAATATAAATGATGATGGAGTGGTAGGTTTCTAAGACCCTCAATTACCTCCACATATTTTTGGGGATAACTAGTTACTATCATAGGTTTGAAAAAAATTATGGTAGCATTTCATCCCCACTCACCTTTTTGCTAAAGAAAGACTCCTTATAATGGGCTAATTAGGCTACCAAGGCACTTTAATAGTTTAAAATGGTTTTGTGCACAACTCTAGTTTTGGCTGCTCCTAATTTAAAAATAATAATTATTGTGGAGTGTGATGCATCATGATATGGCATGGGGGATATACTGATGCAAGAAGGCTAGACATTGAAATTTGAAATTATCCTAATTAAGGGAAAAAATAGGATCAAACCAATATATGATAAATATATGATGGCTATTTACATGTAATGAAGTAATGAAGACCTTATCTGGTGGGTCATCAATTTTAAGTAAAGATTGATCATGATAGCCTTAAATATTTTTTGGAATAATGTTTTTCATCTAAATAACAATAAAAATGGGTGAATAAATTGTTAGGATATGATTTTGAAATAGTGTATAGGAAATTAAAAGATAATGTGGTGGAATATACCCTCTCTTAGTTGGATGAATTAGTTGAGGCATTATTATGCACCATGACCATGTGTAGGTAGATTAGTTCAAGGAAGTAAGCTCATAATGGGAGAATGATAGTGCTACATGGATTTGATTCACAATCTTTAGCAAGGTTCTAATGAATATAAAAAAAATTACATGGAGGGGTAACACATTATGGTGTAAATATATATTATACCTTTATAAGAATTCTCTTCTCAAACATCAAATTCTTTAGGTACTTCATGCATCTCCACTTGGAGGTCACTCAAGATTTTTGAAAATGTAGCATGGAATCAAGCATGATTTATTTTGGGAAGGACTCAAGGGGATTATTCAATAATATGTAGCTAAATGTGAAACCATTAAGACCTGAGATCTTTTGAAAATTTTATCCATCCCTAGATAGCATCAATATGAGGTTTACATGGCTTTCATTATTGGGTTACAATGGTCTAAGGGTAAAAATGTTATCATGGTAGTTGTGGATTGATTCACTACATATGAATTTTTTTCTCCTTATCATATATATTTGTTGCTAGTATAGTACCTTCTATTTTTCTTAATATAAGGTAAAAATTGCATGGTACTCCAAATATTGATGTAAGTGACGAAGATACCATATTTATTAGTATCAGAATATAGTTTGAAAATTACATGGCATTGAATTATTTTCATGTTTGGGTACCCAGTTGTCTCAAATATCATCCTATAATCCTTAATCTAATGGACAAATAGAGGTAGTCAATAAATTTCTTGAAGGTTATCTTCATTGTTTTCTTTTTGACAAACATGATAAATGGGTTCATTAGCTACCACTTGCTTAATGGTTGTATAACACTTCTTTCCAATGAATTTTTATGTTATAGATATTGAATAAAAAATTCACCATAAATAGGATGAACTAGTCCATTTGTGAGAGAATCTAGCAATGAAATAAAATAAAATAAAATAAAGTAGTAAACAAATCAATGCTATAATGAGCAACATTTTGACATAGGTGATTTAGACTTTATGTGTTTTCAGCCATATAAGTATATGCCTATAAAATAATAGAAAAAGGATAACAAGTTATTACCTAAGTATTATGTCCCTTACCAAATCTTTAATAAAATTGGTGGTGTGGCTTACAAGCTATAATTACCCCTAACCACTCATATACATCTAGTATTCCATGTATCTTACATGAACAAAGTATTAAGACAAATTTTATACTGATATTAAGTTACATAAATTATATGAAGAATTTTGAGTCATTCGATAGCCTACATATATCCTTCACACCTGCACCAACTAATTTTGGACCAGAGCCATTAAGAAATATTTGATCAGATGGAAGAACTTGCATTCATAATATGCAACATGGGAGGATGAAGCATTCCTCCAAAAACATACTAGTTTGATTCAACATTGAGTAAATCATTGATTTGAAGGTTATGGGAATTATACACCCTTAAATTATAGTGTATCTAAGGATATGTGTGGTTGACTTGTGCTTACACATCTTCATATTAGCTTGTTGCATTTCTTGATGTTCTTAGCATGGTTGGCCTATGGAATAACCATGGATGATTAGAATATATATATATATATATGAGGTAGTGCTCAGTTTTATATAATATATTATGATTTTTTTTTTAATTTCATTATTTTGGAGGTTCCCCCTAAAAGTGTCTTAATGATAATATTCAATTATTTTGTTCTTTCACCAATTTTTTCTATGGATATGCTTATTTTGCTCTTAATTATGCCATATATAATTCTATTATTGTAAAAAATCTAAGTAATTTTCTTACATTATAGGATAAGATGTCACATCTTTAATAGGGTTCCAATATACCACCTCATGCCTTAGATTATCATGTTCTTATACATACACCTTTAACAAAACATATATGAAAAACTCCATTCTCATTTTGATTCATGGCACCCAATATTACTCTGTATGATGGTAAGGGTGACCCAAGGCACCATCTATGAGATTTTTAAATAGAATGTTTGGACTACACATCAAATTATTAGCTTATCACTGAGTTTTTCCCTCATATTTTAAAGGAATATGCCTTATAATGGTTATATGATCTTCCTAATCAGTCCACCATAAAATTAAATACAATGGTATATATGTTTTTGGTACACTTTTAAATCAACATCAGTGATAAGGTTTCCTATGCTCAAGTTACAAAATTCAAACAAAAATCTAATGATCCAATAGATAAATATGTCTTGTGATATAAATCTATATTAGCAAATATGACTAGCCCCATGAAAGATAGAGAACTCTGAGACTTATTCAAGAAGAGTTTATTACTAGCATCACATGAAATTATACTATGTAATAAGCTTCCATCATTTGTATATATTTTTAAATTAGTGAAATAAGGACAAGTTATTATTGTATCCATCGGAAAATTAAAGTACAAAACAATATCAAATTTAACTAATAAGAGTTATAATAAGCCCCCATAAAAGGTAAATCCAAATCAAAACAATAATGATTCAAAAATAATAGTTAATGTAACTTCAGAGTCACCATCACATTATTTTATTATCTCCTCTAATGATACCTTTATGACTTTTCCTTAATCACCAAGATGTGTTCTCTATCAACTCTTGGAATATAATACCATATCTCTCCCTCCCATTAAATATGTTGATAAGACTAGGCCTCTTTCAAGTAATTACGATGGCAATGCAGTTTGTGACTATCATAGGGCACTAGGTAATACAAAAAAAGATGCATCAAATTGAGACATAAGATATATGATTTGATATAACTAAATATCATTGATATCATCACTCCTACATAGGCACCTATACCATAACCAATAGAAGCAAAAGCATTGATTTGTTTTTCAAACCCATTTTTGAAACATATAATTAATGAGACAAAGGGCACTAAGATATTCATTATAATTAATAATAAAATCCACCACTATAATATTATCATACTCATATAGTGTATCTACATCCTCTACATAATATCATTTGGATGTATCATACTACAGTGCTATTTATCCCTCTTATCACCTTTTCATAGTAAGAGATAGTTGATGATGACACAAATTTGTATGCACTACTCTTATAAGCCTAAATTTGTCACCATCCTACTTAAAGTGTCATGGTTTACAATGGGTCAAGTGTCAACATGTGTACTATCACACTTATATATAACTTGGGTTATTTAGAGCAAGGAATTTATCAGACAAATATAGTTATTCATGGATTTATTGTCCATGTCTAAAGTTTTACTGGTGAGATTGTACTTTAATTGAAGGTTAGGTCCACACATTTAGCCACCATATTCATAGTAGTACCCATTGAAATTGCATTCAATATGTTAATTTGTAGACCTTGTATATAAGAAATTCAAGCCATTCTATCCACTGTACACATATTTATAAAGTATATACATGTTAATTAGGTAGTTCTAGTTAAGGGATTGCAATAGGAGTACCCTTTACCTAATACATAACAACTTATATAGTAGTCATGAGTTACAATTACAAGGATATATTTTATTAGAACACATAAAATTCTAATTGAGCCACTAGTATAAGTGAGGTCTATTCATATTACAATTCAACATATGCATACTCTCCAATGGAGACCTTTAGTAGAAATACCCCTGCATCATAGACATGTTGTGGATTGTAGAGGGCCTATCTCTTCACCACCACACATATAAGTTTTACATTAGAGAGAATCCACACTAGTTATAGTTTTGTCTACCAAATGGGTTCCCAAACACACAATAGTTCATAGGCTAGTTCAATTAGATACATATATTTAGAACTCTATTACCTAGGAAATTTTATCTACAAATCACTTTGTACATCTAACTTTTGGATATTAGATACCTCATCACACAACACACATGAAAACTATGCCTCTATTTGATATATACTAAGTTGATTATGAGTCTCTTGTGAGGCTCGTTGGTTAGTAGTATCTTTCCTATTACCTTGATAATTATATATAGATTCATTTTCATGTTTGATTATACAAATCTTATACTCAAAAAATATAAATATAATATAATATATTAAAAATACAAAAACATTTAGATGTTTCTTAAATATATAAAAATTTAGATTGTATGTATTTCCATGTTTACATTCCTTATATTTTCTAGGTACTAAATATGTTATCTATGCTAGTATAGTTGGTTTTTATAATACATACATTATTCACTTATTATTTTTTGACTAAATACATATTAATATTGGATTAAATTACTCTACATAGTTATAGATATGATACTATCCAGACATTGGGGGAACGTACATATATTCATCATTGATACATTGTCCCATTTATGGAATCATACTACACTAATTTAAATTTTCTAGGTTATATCTTTCTATAATCTATATATCATATTTAAAATTGATTACATCTTGATATTGATCATCACATACTACTAATATTTTTTCCCAACTAATACTAGTATAGACTCAACTTATGTGCATATTTTATCTTATATGTATTTGTACCACATGTTTATGCATAATTTCATATCTATCTTTCCTAATTTATATTTTATTATGTCTCTTTTCATATACATATACTTGAGGGCATTTGAATATGCCATTTTTATATAACTCTACACCAATTCTTTTCATTGTGTGTATAGTTTAGACATATTCCCATGTCCTTGTGTGTGCCTTCTCGATTGTGTATGCAAACAATTGAACATGTCCTTACATGTGGATCTAATCTAGTTTTGATTTCTATATGTGTATGTATAAATTTGAAAATGTCATTATATATATTACTTTATTATATTTAGTAACATGTACCCATGTCCCTTGTATTAGTCCCTCTTGACCTACTTTATGTACCTTATGTGTTTGTATGTTTGATTTCATGTATGTTTTTTATCATGGCCATGACACTTGTCTCTTATTTTTTAAAATTACATCCAATTTGAGATGCCATGAGGGACCTCATGCATTTTTACTTCCTCATTTGGTTCCTTTATGGACATCATGACCCCTCTAAACAACTCACCTCAAAAGAGGGGGAATTCAAAATAATTTGTCATGGATGCTTAGTCCATCTGAGTGAACTTATATATAGTTTCTATCACACAGACATAAATTATAGAATTCAAAATTAAGAAAACATAGTGAAAAAAGTCAGACATGGATCAATTTTAGTTTGCATAGAAAAAACATAGAAGGATTCTAACATGAAAAACAAGGAACTAGCATAATGTGATACTATCCAAGGGACCACATTACTTTCTAGTATCCTTAAAACTAATAACATATTTATTGGCCATAAAGGTAAAATAGTTACAATTTAGGTTTTCATAGTATTAATCACAAATTGTCATTTATGCTTATTTTATACTTAGTTTTGCATAAAATCATACCAATTTTATCAAATTGGGGGTATCATTAATTATATGATCACTCCCATTTTAGTGTTAGATATACATGTACACATATTTATATAACATAGTCTTAAATCCATATGCACATAATTTAGAATTATGGGCATATGCATGGCACATTATTTACACATGATCAATTTTACACCAAATCATCTCAAATGGAATGACAAATCCATGCCATTATCCACATTGTATAATTTAGACATCATTTTCACTAGGTTTCACACTAGACTAATGCCTTATTTTCTTTATAGTGTTTGGTATTTCCTCATAGTCCTTGAGCTACATTCCCAAGTGCCCAAGAGGACCCTTGGTTGTTTCACATTTTAGAGTATCTAAGTGTCCCCAGATCTATCCTACACATTTTTAGCCACATTATACAATTTTAGTCATAGACACATCTACTACACATGGGTAGGTAATGATGGAGTTAAAACTAGATTGATTTCTTAATCCACCCACACATGGGGATTGAGCAAGGAATCAACTCAGTCTAATCTATTCAGTATTTGATCATTGGCTACACACATTATATCACCAAGTTTTTATATTGGTTCACATACCGAATGAGGGGTATTAACTAATTTCCTCTCTCTTATCTATTTCCTAATTTTTTTATTTTATTTTGATATTCTTTAGGCAAGGACTAATTAATCCATGTTTCATTTATAGGATATGTAATAGAAAACTCTTCAATACTTAGACCTAGATTCAAGGGATTCACCAAAAAGGTAAGCCTACGTATAGTTCTTCATCAATTATCCTATTAATGTTGCTTGGTTGCATTTATATAATAAATGGGGAGGGATGTAGTCATATAAAATGTCACTTTAGTACAATGAGTTACTTGAGACCACCCTACTCCTAGCTTATCCCTATACCTATCTTAGGGAATATTTCAATCCTTATCTAACATTAATGTGGGTATTACACATCCCTAAGAATTTTAAAATTATTCCTATACCTTAACCTAAGGATATAATCCCCTAGTGCCCTAGGTTCTACCACGTAAATAGTAGCATGCCCTTTGGACACTAATGCACTATTCTAGTAAAGAAGGGATCATTCTAATGTCCCTTGCCTAATTTCAATCTTAATAAATATATTTTAAACTTTTACGATACATAAGGTTAGGACATACCTATTTCAAAATTTGTACAAGAACCAGATTAGTATACATATACCACTTTTTCCCTTTACTCACTAAATGGAAATCAGATGAAAATACACACAAATAAGTTTAGAATAAATGGTGGAGAATCAAGGTCATTTATCCCTATTCTTCCCTACTTATAAATATAGTCATATACATCCATTCTAATATTATGATACACATATTTCTAGTCTCAAGGCTCACTCAAAGAACTCAATATGCTACTCATACTAGCATTCACTTGTACATACATGAACACTTACATGGGAGAACTACATTATGCTTGATCCCCTTCCATGGTATTGTTTTATAGGAAACTCTCAACATAGTGGGGTGTTGAGGAAGTCTAAGCTACCCAACTAACATCACAATTTTTCTACTTTTTCTACTAAAATATCCAAATAATATGGTGATATGTAGTTTGCATGCAAAATTAGTCTAAAATAGGTCAAAGAAAATTGAGTAGGTTTTATCTACATAGGAACAAGTCTATCATACTTAGACATAGTTACTCCCAGAAGTTCACATTAGTACTTATATAAGGACACTATCAAAGGACAAAGGAAATTAGTGTAGTGCATTGCTATCCAAGAAACTATGCTACTATCAGGAGTTATAACACTTATATCATGTTTGTAACACCTTGATCAACTTATATGCCAAGTTTTAGCCTCTAAATCATACATCTCAATTAATTTCAAGCTAATTCCTTATTTTTTTCATTCCTTACTTTTTTCATAAATATCAAATTACATCAATTCTTGTACAAATCAATGGTTATTTTTATTTCATATTTCTATGCTGATTTACTATATTTAGAGCCTTTAACAACCTATTATTTACATACACTAAGTTATAAAAATTTAAATAAAAAATCATGGAGTATAAGATAATAATCAAAATTAAAAAGTAAATTATGTATATAATTCTCATCCTCCTACATCTTTATATGAGCATACACTTTATAGTATTATTTTTATAATTATTATCAAGCTAGCATCTAAACAATATATTACATTTGATGATTCTAATACACATGGATTATTTATTATATAATATTTGACATGAAATCCACCCATAATTTTGTGATAGATAATGGATCAATTTAAAATATATTCACTATAACACTTATAAATTTTATTGTTTATATATACAAAGATATTCAACATACATCTAGAGTTATGAAGGAATAATATAGTCATACATCAGATACTCTTGGACACATTGTTTTTACCTTACATGTGGGACCTCATATATTTCATACTTATTTATTAGTGTTATCAAGCATAGATATTTTTGACATTTTATTAAGAGGACTTTGGTTACAAAAAATAATAACAATTCATTCTATAGTTCACAAATGTGTAAAGTATATTCATGTTAAACAAGTGGCTAAAATTTCATATATTTAATAAGAATATCTATTGAAACCTATTATATCTATTATTATTAAATAACAATTGGTTGATAAAATTATTTATCAAGTTGGTAATGATCTATTTAACACTACTATCTAGGATAATGATTAACATTCAAAAAAGAATAATCCAAAATCATCTTTTACATCTATACATGAGCGTGACCATATTTAAATTTCTTCACCTGCTAATGAACATGATGATATTTCATTTTTTCCACCTATTTTTAAACATAACATGATTACACATGAACATTATAATTTGGTACATGAATGTAAGATATATACTTATATACAAGTATAGGTTTTTTAAAAGGATCCTACACATTAATTAAACCTATATTGGGATGCAGATCCTATTTGGGTAAATAGGGTTAAGAATATATATATATGATAATGCACAAGGGAGATAATGAGATCTACAACAAGCCAATTAAATTTTAAGTTATAATACAACATATGCTAAGTTTATTCAAATGACATAGGCTAAAAATAGAATGTAAAAATATTCTAAATATGGAAATGACAAATAGATAATGTAATTAGTTTTTTCTGAAGCTAACATAATTCTAGATCTAGAATAGGAAGGAAAAAAACTAGAAGATTCTAGAACAATAACCTAATTATGTATTGAGTGCCTCTAGAGCTACACAAATTAGTTTTAGGATTATAAATTAGTGTTGATGTTATTATATAAACTAGATGTAGGTGTAATGTACAAAATACCTTCTAGAAAAGGATGCGACCACTAGATGCTTTTATCTTTATCTTTACTTTCACTCTGATGCATTCAGTTTTGGGTAATGGAACATTACACCTTATTAAATTACAAATCCTTAGTTCTTCATCTTCATAGTGACATTGGGAAAAATGGGTTAGTTGGATCACAGTTTTGAGATAAACCCAAAGACTCCTTTATTAATGGGTGTTTCCTACATAGTCACTAATTTGAAAAGGGACTCATACTAATGTAGTTCTATTTAATATGTTTCCTTTTATGTATATAAAGGTGAAATATGTGGTAAGGAAGTACTAGAGTGATCTAGCTTGTAACATATAAAATTGGGTTATCGGGTTGTTCCTTCAGTACTTCATACATGTAAATGTGTGCTCCCTATGACTAGCATGTGTTGTGTCCAACATACCCACTTTGAAAAAAATTTGAGTAGGGGCCCCTTTCAGCCTAAAAAGAACAAATTATGGTGTGTGAATCACTTATTTATGTTTATTATATGCTTAATAATGATAATATTTCTTAAGCATGCATATGCCTAGGTTTTTTAATTAAGAGTGGTTACCTTAATACTAATAAGATTAATTATTTACCTAGCTATATATGTTTTAATATTTTATTCTACTCAAGCTAACCAATTAATGGTTTTAAAATATTTCTTAATTGTGCAAGTTTTGTGAGGTTATTCCTTGAATTCCCATGTTTGGCTCTTTTGTTTAATATTTCTATGCAGCACATAAATTCCTCAAAAATTTTGTCCATCGGGTATTCTACATAAATTTAGACATCCCAAATTTTCATAATTTTTTTTTAACTTGGTTAAGTTTTAAACTATGATCTTCAAAAAAAGTGGTGTTATACAGTGATATCCCATTAATATGTGTCTATTCAAACACTTATAAAAATTTTATAAGTTTTATAGGTAAGTGGAGTACTTAGATGTTTCTAAGTGTGATAATCCTTCTCACCTGATGATTGATAAGATCAAGGATTTAGTATATGGATGTTCTAGGCAAGTGGAGAACTAATAGCCATCTATGTGTCTCCATATTTTGGCCCACTTATATCAAATCATTCTAAAAAATTTATAATTCTTTCAATCAATAATAATGTTGAGATGATGACAAATGTCAACATCTCACTCATTTGGAGTCTATGCAGCAAAAGGAAGAGTATGACACTCATGGGGAAGCAAAGCATCAATATGTTGCCAGGACTCACACTCTTATTCACTTAGATCATGTGCAAAAAATGAAGGATAATATGATACACTAGGGTGAGTGAGATCTTATTATTTCACCAAGTATCACCATATCAAGGGCCCAATATAGTAATAATTATAGAACAATGTAGAGAAAGAATAAATAGGTATCATAGAGGTGAAATTTAACCACGTGTCTTTGAAAATATATAAAGGTATGGAAAACTCAATGTAATGATTTAAGGAAGAGCATAAATTTGATAAGTGTCCAATAAAAATGTGAGAAAGCACTTGGTGTCAAATGGGGAAATGCCACTTGGTATAAGAGACTAGAGATGTTTTAAAAAGCAAATTCAAATATGAAAATGTAAAATAAAAAAGGATCCAAAGTTTTTGGAGCCATTAATATACATGAATTAGTTGACTACATTCAATATAAAAAATGAAGTGAATCCAAAGGTAAATATATGTAATTAACCAAGTCAATTACAATCATAATGCCATTAAATTAATAGTTGTAAATGCAAAAATCTAGCTCTAGCTCAATTAGGTAGTATTCACATAGGTCTAAACAACCAAAGATTAAGTGTATATAAATGGCTTCCTCTTTAAATAATCCACCTCCCACCTCAACCTATATTATTGTAGGTTTAGATTAGTACATAGATAATTTTTTTGATGAAGTGGCTCTCAATCTTAACTTCAAGCATTATTCATCCATCTAAAAGGAATTTGTAGTAGAACCTTATGGCCCTAAGGAAAAATTATTAGCCTTTACATGAAGATATAGACTAGACTTGGTAGAAATCAAGTCAATAGACCTACATGATACAATTACAAAACTTGAGGTAATGCCCTACATATACATAGTTTATGATTTGTATACGAATGGTCAATCTTATGGTAAAATATTACATGTTCGTCAGAATAATAACCTATGGCCTATGTCAGTGGGCATGTCTTTGAAAAGTATTACCAAGTTCCCAACCTATAACCAAGACCTAGTTAACTCATGTGTTAGAGATACAATAACTGAGAGAGGGGTGAATTAGTGAGCCTAGATATTTTAATTACAACTATAGTCCTTTCAAACTATTAAGAAATTGACATATATCAACATAGTTAAGAAACATTAACAAGAGAGCTCATTCATTCAATGCATACACAAGATCAAACACATAACACTTATTTTGTATGACAAACCCACTCTCAAGCCTACAACACATGGACTATTGTCCTATAAAAATTAAAAAATAAGAGACTAGTCAACTCCTTTAGACCAATAAGCCTTGATCATATCCTCCTAACCAAAGGCATTTAGTGAAACAATTTTTTCACAAGGAACAACTACCCCTAAGGAAGGTCAACACCTTTAGACCCTCTTTTGAACATATCCACCTTATAATTAATGTCTTCAACACCTGATGATGGATCTCTATTTATCTAACCACTGCACAAACTTCATCTCTATCTCATATAATCCTCTCACATAGGCATGCCATAATATATCTCTTTCTTCACTCAAACTATCCTTATATGCACACTAAAACCTCTTCATATATTTTAAAATAAAAGAGCACTATTATAACATTATAAATATGGCCTAATTTCATACATAGAGTTAATAATTTTCTTTACTCATCAACTGAGCATTTTACCTCTCCTTTGCTCCAAAATTTTCACATGCACACCTTGCACAAGTCTTCTCAGACACCTAGAAACCATCACATTTTGTTTCACTGTTTATAGAGAATTCATGAATTATCAAGTCCAAAAAAATTTCCTATCATCCAAAACACATGCCTTAATATTTAAGGCATCTCACATGAGTCACACTTAAGCATAATCTACATTCCAATAGGCCTAAGGCATAAGCCCTATGATAACCCATTCAAATTTTTGACACTTCTATGAGAAAAATAAGAAATAAAATAACACTTTAAGAAATCATGGAACCATTCCAAATTATCTTTATGTCCTCCTTAAGTGTCCATATCCATCACAATACCTTTCTTCTAAAGCACAAATTACATAAACAATATTTTTTACACACAATCACCATGAATGAATACACAGTCAACATGTAAACATTTATTCATATTATATATGATTATTCAAACCTTAATAATTCACATAGATCATACTTATGTATTATAAAACATGTTCTAATAGTCAATTCATTGTTAAACATTGAAACAACATAAACACAAGCTCAAACATCCATCTCAAGTTACTTAAAGAATACACATGAATACATAGTCAATTTTTATCCTTCATAGATATTTATATTCAAATAATTAGAACTTAAACTTCATATTTATAGATGTGCATTGAAGTTTTCTATAACTTTTCTTTTTACTGCATTGTTAAATTTTGTCTAGATCGAATGATATGACCTAAAAATTAGACACTAGTATTTATTTTGAAAATTAAAATATTTAGTTACAAATGGTCATAGTTAAAATTCAAACAATATGCTCATATCTCGATTCCTCACTACTTATATTAAACATGCACTATCAATATTATTGTACAAAGATAGATATTTAACACAATCTACTAATGCCAAATATTAAACCTTTAACATACTGAACTCATCTTGTGTACTCTTGTAACTTTGACCTCATGCACTCCATCAATATCCTATACATAGCTCAATCATTAACAATAATAAATAACTATCACATTGACCTTTTGACTTTAATACACACATTTGATCTCTATCTATATGATCACATACTCACTGTTGATCATTGGAAGAAGCTTGATGTTTATCTACATTAAACATTGAATATTTGGTACCATCTCATTATTTCATAACTTCTTAGAGAAATTCTCTCTATTGATGATTTTCAAAATTTAACTTGTGCAAAAATTAATAAGTATGCAACCTTGTTTATCTCTCGAGAAGGTTATCTTTACATAATGATATATTTTACTTCACTCACTCACATGTTCATAAATTTGGACCATATAATCTCCTCACATAGGATAATTTAACCATGTGTCAAACTACTCCTAAATCCTTTACATGTGTGATAAATAACTACATTAATCTACTCACTTCGATTTTTATACAATAGAGCAAATAATGTCAAGAATTGCTTGTAAGGTCAACTTTTCACATGCATATCTTTTGATGTACTTTGGTGTATGATCTTAAATTTATTGAAAATAAAATAGGGTTAATAATGAATAAACCCATATTATTATCTTTTTCTAAAATATCCACTTGTGTGAGATATGCCATCACCAAATTTCTTACTCAACTCTTTATTGCCTCGTGAAAATTTGGCTATGGGAAAATAATGTCAAACTACCTAGGATGCCAAATTTGCACTTACATATATTTTTTATCATTTAGGTGCATGACCTGATATTTAGGAAATAATAACTAAGCACAATACTAAACAAAACCATGTCACCATTTTCTCCTAGAACCTACATGTGTGTGAATTCTAACATCATCAACATGCTTACTCGACTCTATTTGAACATAGAAAACATTGTCATAAAGCTTGAGATCCCAACTTTGCACCCACATATATTTGACTACATAGGTACATGACCTCAAAATTAGCACATATCAACTGGGTAATAGTTTAGTCACAAACATATGTCAAAATCCCCCTGACTAATCCACATATGGTAATGATGACATTAACAAAGTGCCTAGTCATATTTTCTACCATTAGACCCAAAATGTCTAGATGAGAACAATTATGAAACAAATGAATTCCACTCATGCACAAAAGATCTCCAATAATCCTTGACTACTAATAGGATGCCTTTTACATTATCAATACTTTATACTCATCTTTAAACATCTCTAACCATGACAAAATTGAATATCAACCAACCCATCATTAATCACCCTAGAAAAAGCACATTGCACACTTTGTCATTGTCACTTAGACTAAAAAGGTACTTCATCCACTCACCAAGACACCTCCATGACACCACCATACCATATTATAAACTCTCAAACAATCTCCACCTTTGTCATTGATGTTAAAAAACATCATTTATCTCACCTTCTCTCTCTTCAATCACTCTCACAATAGGAACTTTCTCCCACTTTGACACAATGACAATGTGGGCACCGATTGATCTTGAGGACGTAAAAATAAAAAAATAGGAGAGGACCACATTATAAATATGATACAAACTCCTCCTTAACTTTATCCTACCTCTTCTTGTCTTTACAACTTCCTCTTTCTCCATTACAATAATATCTTCTTCAACCAAGCATTATAACCAATGAAGACAAAGCACATAAAAGAACTAAATATGATGTAGCTCAGCAAGAAGCATCTAATATGTAATCCCCCTAATATTTATAAAAAATCTCACCACTTGATCATCTTCATATCTCCATACACCATGAATAACCAACATGCAAGATTACTAACATTCTCTCTCCAACACACTTCCTTGACCACCAACTTTGCATCTACACTATAGATTCTTTAAAAACCTCTATAGAAATCTCATGAACTTATTTCTCCACCTTAACCAAAGGCATTATATTGATTCATAGAGAAATAAATGACACCCGATCTTTTTCTTACATACAAAAATGTAGCTTTTCATAATGGTTTGGTCATAATATCTACATGTTGCTCTTTTGAACACACATACTCCAACTTAACACTTTGATTATTCACTTATTCTCTCAAGAAATGATATATAATATGAATGTGATTATTTTTTGAGTGCATATCATGATTCTTTGAGAGAATAATTCCATTAGTGTTTTCAAAATAGATAGGATAAGGTCTATTTTATCATACTTTATAATCTTCCAATGTTTTTTTCATCCATATGACTTGCATGCAACAAGAAGCAATTGATACATATTTAACTTCTAAATTTGATAGATACACTGGGGTTTGCTTCTTACTTAGATAAGACAGCAAGCATTCACCCATGAATAATACCCCATGACTATTACTTCTCCTATAATCCACACAACCTACCTAATTTGCATCAGTATAAGATTTCAAATAGAATTATTTAGTCTTGGGATACCATAAACCATACTCTATCATGTCTTTGAGATATCTCAAGATCCTTTTCACTAATTTTAAGTGAGATTCTCTTGGGTTATCTTGAAACCTTCTTACAAGATCCACTACTTGCATGATATCAGGCCTAAAAGTAGTAGAGTGCAAAATACTTCCAATCATGGATTTATACAGAGTTTGATCAACTTTTGGTGAGTTATCTATTTTACTTAACTTACACCATATGATCATTGGAGTACTCATCATCTTGAAATCCATTACGAAAAACTTCCTCAACATATACTTGATGTATTTAGCTTGTGAAATGAATATCCATGCATTGATTTCATTAATCTATAATCCTAAGAAGAAAGATAATTATCCCAACATTGACATTTCAAAATCAATGTTCATAGTATCTACAAATACTCTACTCATTTTATCATTATCAGATCTAAAAACTATGTCATCAATATGTACAAAAATAATCAATTGATGATTGCATTCTATCTTAGTGTATAAATTACTATCATATACACCCTTTTTAAAACCTTTAATCAATATATACTTATCCAACCTATCATACCAATCTCTAGGAGATTGTTTAAGACCATACAAAGCCTTTTTTAGTTTGCACACAAAATCTTAATTACTTGACATGAAGTATCCTTTAGGTAACTCAAAGTAGACTTGTTCTTTTAAGTTTTCATTTAATAATGCAAATTTCACATCCATTTGATATACCTTACAACCCTTGAAGCTTACATATACAAAGAAGAGTATAATTGCTTCCATTATTTCCATAGGAGAAAAAGTATCATCGAAATCTATTCCTTCAACTTGAGCATATCCTTTACACACCAATCTATCATTGTTCCTTGTGTCTTTCTCTTTCTCAATCATCCTATTTTTGAAAACCTACCTGGTCCATAACACATTTTTATCTTTTGGTTGAGGTAAGTCCCATGTTTCACTCAGTTCTATTTGATCAATTTATTCATTCATTTCATCATTCCAACTTTCAACTTTGCTACCTTTCATTAATGTTTTAGGTACAATAATGAAAAATAGAACTCTATCTTGTTGATTCTAATTAATCAACATTCTCTTTCTAGTCTAAAACCTTGCAACAATATTTCCAATAATTTGAGAGATTCAATGATCTTTCTTAATTCTTCTAGATGAAGTTTTAGAATCTTGTATTTCTTCCTCTTTTTTTCTTCAAGATTTATTTTAATAGATAAATCATCATTTTTTTCAACAACATTCTTAATTAAAAAATTGTAATTTTGGCTTCTTGACTCTACTAGTCTCATCTACCCTTACATTTGAAATTTGTACAATATTATGAAGTTTCTTATTGAAGCACCTATATATATTAATAATACAGGAGTAAGCTAAGAAGATGCTCTCATCAGACCTTTAATAAAATTTGATAAGATTCTATTCATCTCTTTTGATGAAGCACCTTCTCCCAAACACTCTAAAATGTTTGACATAAGTTTCTCTATTCTTCCATAACTCATAATTAGTATTTATCACCATTTGATCTAATTTTACGCCTATTTAGGATGTAAACTAAAGTGTTGGCTTCCTCTTCTTAATAACCATCAATAGCTTAGAATTTTGAACCAGGATTTACTCATCTCTTGAATAGTCTTATTCTTCCTTTTAATAACACCATTATGTTGTGGTGTTCTAGTAGCATAATATTGTCTCCTTATCCCTTGTTTTTCACAAGAATCATCAAATTCATGAGATTAACACTCACCTCCTCTATCTAATCTTATACACTTTATCTTTAACACTTTATCATTTTCTATATGTAATTTTAATTCCATAAATTTGTAAAAGATTTTGATTTTTATTTAAGAAAAAATATGCAAGTCATCCTAGTAAAATCATCAATGAGAAGCATGAAGTAGTTATTACCTTGAATATTTTGTGTCCGCATAGGTCCACATAGATTAGTGTGAATCAACTCTAATGGATTTGTAGTGGAGAAATTCTTGGATTTGTATCTTATTTTGGTTTGATTCCCATGAAAACATGCCTTGTAAAGAGAATGAGGAATCTTATAAATATTTTGCATATACCTTACCAATACCTTTGATATGATATTTACCATGTTATCTAAATTTATATGTCATAGGCTTTTATGCCAAAGCCATATTTCTTCCAATTGACTCATGAATCACTCCTCCTTTTTAGATTCATGGAATACATACATGTTATTTATTTTATAAACATTTACAACTAATTTGCCAGCCTTTCTTACAACACAAACATTATCATGAAAAACTACAACATTTCCTTACAAATTTGTATCACACTTAAAATATTATGTTTCAAATACATATAAGACATTATCATTTATATAATTACCATTATACAAACTCACAATACATTTTCCAACTATGTTAATAGATTTTTTATCACCAAATCTCACTGAACTAGGGTTGGTCTTCTTGAGGAAGATAAACTTGGTCTTTTCTCTAGTCATATTATTTGAGCATCCACTATATATGAACCATCTCTTATTCTCATCTTCTTGAGTATTTAAGACTGATTGAATAAGCATTGACTCTTACTTTAATGGACTACTTAAATTCTACATCATTTCTTTTTTAGTCTTAAACTTAGTTTTCTTAAACCATTTGATGGTGTCAATGACTTGTATATTATTTTTACATAAATCCCTTTTATAGTTTTTGGCTATATGACCTTTTTGGTTACAATTGTAATATATAAGATTCCTTTTGATCTCTGAAGAGAAATCAAAATACCTATACCTATGACCTAAATGATTATAGGATAAGCAATATCCATTGAAGGCATCATTTATATTTGACCTACCTTTCTCTTGATCATTACTTGTTCATGAATTTTTGTTATTTACCCTTTTGGTGGAGTGAAAATCCATTTTTTCCTTGCATAAGAGCACATCTAGGTAACTAATGACTTTATTTTCAAATTATTCCTCCCATTAGCTGAGAACACTAATCATCATGAGCTATAGATTCTTGACTATTGCTTCTAGATGTTTCACTTACATCTTCAAAGAATATATTCTTAACTTTAAATTTGATAAAGCACATACTAGTTTGTCTTGAAGATAAGCTATAACCTCTTTATCAACCATTGTAACTTTTATAACCTTTTAGTGGTTAAACTTATAAGAAATACCTACTCTAATACCAATTGTTAGATTTAAAATCAGTGAGAGGTGGGGGGGGGTGAATCAATGAACCTAAATATTTCAATTAAAATTTTAGTCATTTTAAACTATTGATAAATCAATAAATATCAAATTGATCAGGAAATATTAACAAGATAGCTCATTCATTCAATACATACACAAGACCAAACACATAACACATAGTTCTTATGGGAAACCCTCATAAGGAATAAAACCCACTCTTAAGCTTAAAACACATGGAATACTATATTATAATAAATTACAAATAAGAGACTAGTCAACTCCTTTAGACTAGTAAGCCTTAATCATATCCTCCTGACCAAAGGCATTTAGTGAAATGACTATTTCACAAAGAAAAATTACCCCTAAGGAAGATCAACTCCTTTAGACCCTCCTTTTAACACCTCCACCTTAAAGCTAATGTATTAAACACTCGATGATGGATATTTAATTATTTAACACCTACACAAACTTCTTATATATTTCACACAAGCCTCTTACATAGGCATGCCATAATAACTCTCCTTCTTCAATCAAAATGTCCTCATATGCACACTCAAACCTCTTCGCATATCTTAAAACTATAAGAGAACTATTTTTACATCATAAATATTACCTATAGGTCATATGCATAGTCAAAAAAAAAAATCTTCTCATCAACTCATCAATTGGACATTATACCTCTCATCCTTTCCATAATTACCATCATCACACATTGCACAAGTCTTTTCACATACCTAGAAACCATCAAATTTGGTTTACAAATTTATAGAACATTCATGAACTATCAAGTCCAAAAAAAATTCGTATGGGATACAACACATGCCTTCATCCTTAAATCATCTCATAAGGGTCACACTTAAGCACAATCCACTTTCAAATAGGCCTAAGTTAGTTTTAGGTCCTATGATGACCCATTTAGATCTTTGACACTTATCCAAGAAAAATATAAAACACATGAAAACTTTAAAAAAATAATGTAACAATTCCAAATTATCTCTAGGTCTCCTTAAGTGTCCATATCCATCACAATACCCTTCTACTTATGTATAAATTGGTTAAACAATATTTTATGCACACAGTCACCATGAACAAAGACACAATCAACTTGTAAACCTTTTTTCATATTCCATATTATTGAAAAAACATGTATAATTCACATAGATCATAATTATAGATTTTTAAAAATGTTAAAATATCTAATTCATCATTAAACAACAAAACAACATCAACACAAGCTTTAAAATCCTTCTTGGGTTACTTGTAGAATACACATGAACACATAGTCAACTTTGAACCTTCATTACTAAGTCTATGAACATAATTATACCTTAAATTTAATATTTATAGATGTAAATTTTAGTTTTCTACAACTTTTTTTTTTAATATATGGTAAAATTCTATATAGATCAAAATATATGGCCCAAAAACTAGATACTAGTCCCTTTACAAATGAAAATGTTTATAATTAAACTTTGAGCATTATAATCACATTTCAAGTCCTTGTTTATCATATTAAACATTAAACATCAATAGTATTATATTTATATATATCTTTAACACATATTATAATAATTTAAAACATTAAACCTTGAACATGTTGACCTCATCTCGTGCACTCTTAGAACTTTGACCTCATGTGCTCCATCGATCTCTTATACGTAGCTTAGTATTTAACAATGATAAAAAAAATATCACATTTACATATTTAATTTAATATGCACCATTTATATCTATCTATATGATTACCAACTCACTTTTGATCTTTGGAAATAGAATGATATTTATCTCTACTCAATGTTAGACATTGAACACTTAGCACCGTCTCACTACTTCTTGACTTCTTGGAAAAATGCACTCTATTGATGATGATTGAAATTTAAATTGTGAAAAAATGACTATGGGAGCCATTATTATTTTCCTATATTTCCAAATTTTCATATTCATATATGTTACTTCACTCACTTGCATGTTCATATATTTGGACCATATTATCTCCTCACATAGGAAAATCTAACCATGTGCCAAACTGCTACTAAACCCTTCATGTGTGCAAGATATAGCACCATTAATCTAATAAATCATATTTTTAACATATATATTAAATAATGTCAAGAATTTCCTATAAGGTTATCTTTACACATGCATATCTTTTGATGCCCTTCGATGCATGATTTTAAATTTACCAAAAATCAACTAGGCTTAAAATTGAGCAAACATATATGATCATCTTGTTCTAAAATTTCCACAGATGTGATTTATGCCATCACCAAAATACTTACTCAGCTCTTTCTTTCCTCATGCAAATTTTTCTATGGGAAAATATTTTCTAACTACAAGGGAGTCCAACTTTCTACTTGTATATCTTTTATATCATTTAAGTGCATGACCTAAGACTTAGCACAAAATAACTAGGCACAATATTAAACAAAACCATGTGACCAGTTCCTCTTAAAACCTTCATGAATTTAAATTATAACATCATAAACATGATTACTTGGACCTATTTTAACATAGAAAACATTATCAAAAAGCTTGAGAGCCAAAATTTACACCCACATATCTTTGACTACTCTTAGGTGCATGACTTGAGACTTTGCAAATAGCAACTAGGGACTAATTTGATCAAAAAAATATGACTAACTCTTCTTGAATAATACACATGTGGTAACTATTACATCAATAAAATTCCTACTCATATTTTTTACCATTGGACCCAAAATGTCTAGATGAGAATAATGATGAACCAGGTGAATTTTAGTCATGCACATAAGCAATCTAATCATATTTGACCACTAATAGGACCCATTTCACATTATAAATAATATATACTCATCCCTAAACATTTATAACCATGATAAAATTTAATATGAACCAAGACAACATTAAGCACACTAAAACAAGCACATTACACAATTTGTCATTATCACTTAGATTAACATCGCTCTTCATCCACTCATTAGGACACCTATATGAAATCACCCTAAAAACATTGTCAAATCTCCAATAAAATGGATGTTATCCAATAATTTTATTTATTATTTTTAACAATTGGAACATGACACAATCACCTTTAAGGTTAAAGGTGTCATATTAACAATCACAATTACCACTTTTAGGCCAATAATCAAGATTTCCATGGCCCTGTTAAATAAAATTTATGGTCTCCCAACTATAACCTATGTCAAAATTGATTGGATTCCATTACTAGACACTATCCTCACCTCCACTAAGGTAATTTCGATTGGGAAAATAATCATCACTAATTTGATTCACCAAGTGTGTATTCTAGATATCCAACTTGATGTTAATTTATATATGATATCTTATCTATTAGATGTTGTATCAAAAAAAATTCAATCATATTTATAATAACACTAATATTTATCCCATAAATATTCTAAATACAATTTTTTTTATGAATTCAATCTTATGCATACCCATAGAATCAGGAAGAATATGACCATGATAACATAAAGCTTCTATTCAATGGTATATTAGGCCATTCATGTAAAGGATATGCCTAGATTATCTATTAACATTAGAATAAATATTTAATATATTGGTAGATATTATATCTACCAAGACTTCACAATCATCAAAGTAGAGGAAACTATAACCCTCCCTAGGTTTCTTCCTTGATTGGTGCTAGATAATGTGGTGGAACAATAAATTACATCTCAATTGGTAGATTATGTAGATGCCATTATAGTGAGTGGTACATAGGGAAAATTCCACACAATGAATCTAAGCATTAGTTTAATCCAATACACCAAATGGGAACATTTCCACTTGGTGGGTAGGACCACAATGTCCTATGGTTTGAAGGCAGTGGGATCTAAGAAAAAGGGTCAAGAACCACCTAAGTAGAGTCAAATATAGGGTGAAAATTAACTATGACCATGTGTCATACCCACATTATGAGGTGTTTTTGGATGATCTAAATGATACATAAGTTAATACTAGGATGAAAAAGGTAAATATGTCACTGGTGATGGTTAGTCATAGTTAGTACAATTTCAATACCACCAAAGAGGTAGCTCAAACAATTGAGAAAAATCATTGGGATTCAAATCCCCCTTTCCAACCTCTATCATAGATTATAAATCAGGTAAAGGATAAAATTATACCATATAGGTATGCTACTATGGTAAATAAATAATAAATAACTCAAGGACCTCTTCAACATCCCATCATGGTGGTCGTGATAGCAACAACCACCATAGTTTCCACTCACACTCATTTGAATTTCACTACATAAAGTATGGTGATCATATCTTAACATGATGAGATATTTTATATGATAAATTTACCTCTAATAATAGTATCCCAATAGTTAATCCTCCTATATTTCCTCCCCTAATATTTAGCTTACCTACTTCCCCAGTTCCACATCCATCAATGGTGTAGGAGCATCCTTATATAGATGATAAGTCTTTATGTTGTTTGATTTTTTTTATTTGATCAAGTAAATAGGGGTAAATAATCATGTTTATAATTTTTTAGTGGTTTTTATAAGATTTAAATACACCTTGGAATGTTTTCCAAGTGTCTATAGGTGTCTAGTTAGATTAGTTTTAAATTTGGCATTTTCTTGCCAAATACATAATTTGAATCTTTGAAAGTTTTTGGTCTAGTTAGGTAGTCTAAGAGTAATTTCAAGGAATCATAAAGGTGTAAAATTATTTTTATAGACTTATATAATACACCATGTTTCTATAATGGGTATTAAACCATGTTTATATAGACATCACCTTGGTAGTTGTTTCAAAGGTACCAAGCATGCTAGTTAGTGACTGTTGAAAGGTAAAAAGTTGGTGAAGGTAGTTATAGTTGATATAAAACTCTATGTTTTTGGATTTTTAAGTAATTTTTTCATTATATATTTGATTAATAAGGTTCAATACCCAATATATAGTTAAATTAGTTTCTCAAGACTAAAAAAAGTGACTAAAAATTATTTTCCTACATATTTCCAAATAGACTATGTCGAGTTTGCTCAATGAAGGATGATCTAACAATGTTGAATTTATGACATTTAATATGAATTTGTGATTTTTTCCATAATTTTTAAATGTTTTTTAATTTAATATGCTTATTTTCAAGTTACTTTGCTTAAATAACTATATAGGCCTATAGAGTATTACCCATTTAGATAGTGAGCACACAGAGTGTGGTAAAAGAGTATATCAGAGGCATCATAAATATTGGTTATTGATTAAAATGTGGAATTTATTTTATATATAAATTTTTAAAATCAATTACATTGTTTGGAAAACAATATTGGAGGTCTATATCTAAAGATCTTGATCCCTTAACCATGCAAACTATAACTATGTGCATAATGAGAGCAATAACATGAGTTAGTAATGAAACAAAGGCACTAAGAAATAAATATAATGTATGAAAAAGGTTTTTAATGGTGATAAAATCTATAAAAAATATTCATATATTATTGAAAACCATTATGGAACGTTAAATCCCAAAATAAGTGCTCTAGGGTGATTGTAGACCCCTATTAACCCTAAACCAGGGTTTTGGATAAAAATGTATGTATAAAAAGATTCCAATAGTGAAATTTCCATAATTTTGTAATATTATAGGTTTATATGTATGTTAATATATTTTTTAGGTTTTTTTAATTATGTACATGCTCGAATAATGGAAGATGGATGTGTGTACTTACGTGTAAGAAAAGCTTAATTAGGCCTAATAGTGACCAAGGAGAGACTAGTTAAGTGTATTACAAGTTGAGTTTGGATTTTAAATTTAAAATTAATGTGAGTAAGGATTTATGGAATCCTAATTTATCAATTTTATCTAAAAATACATTTGTATAGGACCATACTAGCAAAAAATGCCTTAAAAAGGCTACTAGAACTGTCTGATGAAAGGTAAGAAGTTGAAAATACTAGAAAAAGTGGTGAATAATTATGAAAATAGAAAAAGATGTATAATGATATAATAAAGATAATTTTAAAGGTAAATATAACCATTAACCTAAAAAATTAGACTTAAAACCAATGAATGAACATACAAACCAATGAACCTTTGTCAAAGACTTGTGTTGAAACAAGAGTAAAGTGTGAGATGTTTTGGTTATCTTATGCATCATTTGTTATTAGATAATAATATATCTTGGGAAGGTAAGAATGAAACATGGAAGGTAGAGGACAAGGATAAATATTAAACCAAATTATGTTATAAGCAATAAATGCATTGGTAGTGGAAGTGAGGAACATGCAGGCAAGGTTACAAGCCATGGAGTTGGCATAGAGAAAAGAGATGAACATAGGTGATGATAGTGAGGGATTAGATTATATTACTCATGAATAAGTATCATAATAATGATATGAAGAATTATTTACTGAAATATTCATTATATTATACCTTGGAGTGACTTCAAAACCCAAGATAGAGGTGCTCATGTATGAGGGAAACCTTAATGTAGAATAGTTGGTGCATTGGAACACAAACATGGAAAATTAATTTGAGTATAAAGAGGTGAATGATAAAAATAAGGCGTGGTTTACAATAAAAATGATAAATTTTCATGAATCATTGTGGTGGTATGGCATCTTAGATGAGAGAATAAGAAGAGGAAAAGATAAGATAAGGTCATGGGATAGAATGGTTGCCAAGATGATAGGTAAATTCATGCCTAGGTACTATCAACCCCACATTTTTAATAGGTTTAAAAAATTTAGGTAGAAATATATGAGAGTGAAATATTACTTATAATAATTCTACAAGTTTACCATTCAATTAGGATACATATAAGAATATGTTGAGAAGGTTGTTTGGTACATGAATGGCTTAAAGTTTGTCATTTAGGATGAGATAAGCATATTGACACCTATAAAAGTCAAGGAATCATATAAATAAACATTTAGGGTATAATATAAGTTTTAAAGAAGGAAAATTTAACTAAACATAGGTAGAGGTGATATAAGTTACAGAGGTAGAAGCCAACAAGAAGGAAGAGGACAACCAAGTAAAAAAAATCAATGACAAGGTCAAAGCAAAGAGGTGGGAAATAGTTCAAAGAGTTTAATTAAATAAAAAAGAGGTTTTTATTGATATATAGGTGGAATATCATATGGTAGAGTAATAATAAATAGTTGGTTTGGAGGAAAGTAATTTAAGTGAAATAAATTAATTGGACATAGGTCATATGAGTGTCCAAAATATGTTTAAAGTGATAGATCTTGGAGTGATAATACAAACCAAGTGGTTTAGTAATAATATGAGAGTGTAGATGAATTGAATAACTATGTATAAAAACCTAAAATAGGGGAGATATTGTTGATGATAAGAGTTCTCTTAAAGACCAACCATGAGGAGAGAGAACCACCATAAAGTAAAACATTATTCAAGACCATGTGCAAGAGAAAAGGTAAGTGACTAAAATTTACAGTTAAAAATGGTGATATGAATAATTTAGTTTATTCATTTATGGTGTCTAAACTAGGCTTATAAATACATAATAATCTAAGTCTATACAAGGTCTCTTGGATTTAAAATAGCCACCAAGATATAGTGAATGAACAGTGTTATGTAAACTTGCAAATAGGTGGATATAAGGATAAAATATTGTGATGTCATTCCCATTAATTTTTACCACATAATTCTTGGGAGACCATGGAATTATGATTAGATATATTTTTATGATGGGAGAACCAACACCTAAACCATTGAGAAGGATGGTTTTAAGAACACATTAAACCCACTAAAATATAATCAAGCATAGAAAGAGACATCATGTAGTGTCATGATTTTGAAAGGAATGATTTATTTCCCCAATAAGTTAGTTTCATCAAGGAGGACAATAACATGATAGTTAAAAACAAGTTCTTAGGAGACAATGTAGTGCAAGTTGCCAAGACAATGGAAGAATAGACTGCATTAGTTGAAGGGCCTTTTGAGGAATTCAATGCAAAAAACATAGAGATGTTACAATCATAAAAACAAGGTTATTTTTTATTATATTAACATGTTAAAGGTTTTTTAGATAGTTTTTCATATTAGTTGTCCTTCATACAGAATAAGGAGTATCTAGACCACATCATTCAGAAGGTGGGAATGTTGAGAGAATTAGCTATAGAAGGATAAACCACTAATCAAGTAAATAATGAAAAAAAAGAGGTGGATATACAGGTTGTAGAGGTTAAGGTTATTTTATGATAAAATATGAAACCAACAACAATACTCCCACAAGTAGCAGACACAAGCTTAGAAAGGACAAGTAAGAAAGAACAAGAGTCTATTTTTCAAGAAGATAGGTAAGATGTTGTTTGGATTTACTTGTGTGTTCCATTTTTAGGTTGGTTTAAGAATAATAAATAGGTTTTGAAGATAATCAAGTGGGTAATTAGTGTGCTAGAAGATAACCTTAAAGGAAAAATCAAGGTGGTATTGATCAAAGCACAAGGATGTTTATATGTCACTAATAAAATTAGTGACCTAAGAAGATGTAACATTGTTCAGTTTGAAGTGAACATGAGAAAGATATAATGAGGAGTTATAAACTAGTTGAAAAACTTTCATTGATTTTTCTTTCACACCCTAATAGTATGATACACAAGCATCCTTATATGGATGACAAGTCTTTGTGTTGTCTGAACAATTTTTTTTGATAAAGTAAATAGGGGTTAGTAAGCATGTTTATAATATTTTAGGGTTGTATAGAGTCTTGAAATAAACCTTGGAATGTTTTCCATGTGACTATACGTGTCTAGGTAGATTAGTTTTCAAATTGGGCATTTTCCTACCAAATACATAATTTAAATTTTTGAAAGTTTTTGGTCTAGTTGGCTAGTGTAAGAGTACTTTCAAGGAATCATAAAAGTGTCAAATGTTTTTTATATAATTATAAAAGACACCATGTGTCTAAAATGGGCCGTAAACCATGTTTTTATGGACATCACCTTGGTAATTGTTTCAAAGGTACCAAACTTGCTAATTAGTGAGCATTGGAAGGTTAAAAGTTGGTTATGGTAGTTATTATTGATACACAAATTATATGTTTTTGGATTTGGTAGTTAGTTGGTGATTATTTTTTTTAGGAGAGAGGGTTTAAGACCCAATATATAATGAAATGATTTTCTCAAGATTTAAAAAAAGTGATTGAACTATATTTTCCTGCATATTTCACTATAGACTGATTGTGTCAAGTTTTCTTAATGAAGGAAGATATGATAATGCTAAGTTTATAAAATTTAATATGAATTGGTGAGTTTATTACACAATTTAAAAAAAAATGAGTAGTTTATATGCTTCCTTTCATTTTACTTTGCTTCAAGAACTATACATACATGTAGAGGATTACACATTTAGACAATAAATACAGAGTGTGGTAAGAGAGTATATCATACACATAATAAAGAGTGGTTATTGATTAAAATTTGGATTGGAGTTTTTATGTACCTTTTTTCAATCTTTTACATAGTTTTTAAATCAATATTGGAGGTCTAAATCTAAAAATCTTGATCCCTAAACCCTATAAAGTGTAACTATGTGCATAATGAGAGTAATAACATGAGTTAGTAATGAAATAGAGGGATTGATAGAGAAATATAAAAAAATCAAAAAGGTGTAAAAGGGTTATATATTCCCTCAAAAATATTAAAATATTATTGAAACCCCTTATGTAACTTTAAATCCAAATATAGGTGATCTCGGGTTATTGTAGACCCTTGTTAACTCTAAACTAGGGTTTTGGAGAAAGATGCATTTATAAATAGATTCCACTAGTGAAATTCACCAAAATTTTGTAATATTATATTTTTACATGTATATGAAGTTATTTTGGACATTTTGTTTTGATTCCCTATGTGTTCATACATTGGAAGGGGACTATGTGTGCTTATGTGAAAAAGGCCTAATTAGGCCTAACAATGACTAATGAGAGACTAGTTATGTATCTTAAAAGTTGATTTTGGAATTTAAAATTAATATAAATGATAAAAATGATAGAGGGTATCCTAATTTATTAGTGGTTTCTCAGAAAATATCTGTATAGGATCATACTAGTAAAAAGGTCCTTAAAAAGGCTACTAAGACTATCAAATGAAAGAGAAGTTTTAAAGGGTAGCAAAGAAGTGATGAAGAGTTTTACCAATGGAAAAATAAGTATAATGAGACCATAAATATAATGGTAAAGGTTACTAGAAACATTAACCTAAAGAGTGAGACTTAGAACCAATGAATGAACATATAAACCAATGAAGCTTTGTCAAAGACTTGCGTTGAAATAAAATAAAATTATTAGATTGTTTTGGTTATGCTCTATATAAATCAGCCACTATTTCCATTACCTCATCACCACCATATACCCCTCTATTTTCACTTTTTTATACTCCCCTCCATCAACATTAAATATTAATCTCACTGGGTTGCCTCCTCTATACCAAAGAAAGGTGAAGACCCATTCTATTTCCCCTTAGGATATTTAGACAAAGGTAACCTCAAATGAGAATTCAAGAGAGGAAAATGATAAAATAAAAATATCTAAAGAAGCATAACCCTTTGAAATATATGATAATGGGGAATAGGATAAGGAATTGCTTATAGAGGTAGAATGTTTCACTAAAGAAGAATGGGAAGACAATATGAAAACGTCCTTGTCACTGACCATTAGTGAAACCATAGAGAGTGAGCAGGGATGAATGGTTTCCTGAAGAAGATCAGTCTTAGTACACTATGATTGTGAAGAATAATTTAGGCTCAACTGAATTGCTCCAAAACTAACGTGGATATAATGGAGATGAAATGGATTCAAAACATTAGCTTTAACACAAGGACATTTAGTGAGTATATCTCCAACCTCAGTACCTTCCAACACAACAATGATATCTGCAAAAAAACATCCCAAGTTACTTTTATGCAAGGGGTATGTGCTGACCATTTTTTGCCCAACAAGCCAAAAATTAGTTCCCTTCTCCCCTTGCTATTCAAAGCTAGCCAATTTTAGGTTACATGAGTTCATTGAGCTTTGTTTCAGCACCTGGTTCAATCGACCTAAGTTCAATCAGCAGGTTCATCATTTGGTTCAACCACACAATTCATCGGCTTAGTTCAAACAATCAGCTCATCAGCAAGTTCATCAACACACAGTGTTGAACCATTAAACTAGTTTAATAGATTCGTTTAATGCATTGGTTTAACACATTGGTTTAATGCGTTGGTTCAATATTTTTGTTCAACACTAGGTTGAATGAGTGGTTCAAGTGAATGGTTCAAAGGCATGGTTCAAAGGGCTCCACGTGCAATGTTGAACCATTGACCTATTGAACCATTTTTGGTTCAATGGGTCAGTTTAACAACTTCGTTCAAGGGGACATCCCAAAGCCGAAGGGTAGGTGCCCTTGTGGAGGGAAGTTCTAAGTCCAAAATCCCTTGTAGAAGGTAGGGAGCATTTCTAAGGCTGATGAAGGGTAAGTTTTTAGAATTTTGTTTGAGGCTAAATTCTTTTAGACTTTTGTTTGAGGCTGAATTATTTTAGACTTTTTGTTCGATGGAGTTCCTTCAGACAAAAAGTCTAAAGGAATTTGGAGGAAGGCCACCACCTAAGAGAAAAGCTGAAGGACCCAAAGGCAAAAGGAGCCAAAGAATAACAAAGACTGGGACAATTCTTGCAGATTTTTTGTCCGTGGGAAAAATCCCAAAGCAAAAAACCTGTAGAAAAGGACTTGACAAAATTGCCCAGGATAGTGACATCCCAAAAGCCATCAATTTTAAGGAGATATAATAGCCATTGGTTTTCAATCTATGATAGGCTCGAGAATGTGAAATTTTAGACCAAGAAATCTAGAGTGTAGAAGGCACCAAGTGGTAACCGTAGAAGACTTTGACATGCTTTTTAGGGGTAGAAGAATGTGCCACATGTCTCTTGTAAGGCTCAGTAGAAGCTGACAAGTTCCAACATCCATGGGTTTCTCCTTTTACTTCATTATTCAAAGTTAATATTGTGGTAGGCCTAAATGAGTTTTTAAGAGCTATACGAATCATGCCAAGTGTTAGCATCTGTGAAGAACCAAAAGAGTCCCAAGAATTTTTCTAAGGTAGCTAAAGGCTCTGCAAAAGCGGCCACATGTCTCCTTTCATAGAAATCTCAAAATGCTCCATGTGACCCTCAAGGGACCCTGAAAGCTCAGTAGATGCCACCACGTGTCCTCAACCATCTCAGTAGAGTGTGACAAGTGTTTGTATTTGAAGCCTTAGGTCTCTCTTAAGTTTCAATAGTAGGTTTCTCTCAAAAGTAAGTAGAAGTGGCCACGTGTCAACTTCTACCTAACTCTCAAAGGACCCTCTAAGTTAACCAGATGCTACCACGTATCCCATCATTAGCTCAGTGAAAGCTACCATGTGTCAACATCTATGTTTAAAAGTGTCTTCTAAGTGCCCAAGCAACAGACTATGACATGTGTCAAAAGTAGATGCACTCTCAGCTAAGAGCCAAAGGAGTAGCAGAAGGAGCTAGAGGAGGCAAAGTAGCCAAGCACATAAATAGACAAAGTGATCCAAGTGGTGTGGGAAAGTGTTGATTCAAGGATTTATTCTAGTGGTTGACATAGTACCTACCATGTGATCATCAAGAGGTACAAACAGTGAATGACATGACCTATTTTCTTCAATATGCATTATTGAGGAGGCAAATAATGTAGCTCATAATTTCAAATCCTAACAGGAGCTAACACATCATTATCTTTAGACAGCTTCCTCATCCCAATGCTCAAAAAACACATGGGTCACTTGTAAAAAGGGTGCCAAAATGGCCTCTTTCTTCCTCTATAAATAATAAGCTTCTCATTTGAGAAGGGATCCATTACTCTTATCCTTAAGGCAAAACTCTGCCCAAAAATCTCTCGGGGCTTGTAAGGCAGAGCTTTGCCAGATTTTAAATTGAATCAGGACTTAGCATTTTTACCTCTATTTAGACTTGTAGTTTAAAGTATATGTCTATTTTCTCCTTTGTTTTAAGTCATTTTCTTTCATGCTTTCACAGATCAATCACAACATGTCTAGTGCATTGTGAAGTCTCCTTTCTATAGGTCTGCTAGAAGTGTCTATAGAAAGAATATAGGTGCTTGTGAATAGGTTGTCAAAGTGTGTCCCAAAACACCTTTTCTATTTCCTTCCTCCTTGTACTTCCATGAACCCCTAGCTAACTATTGCAAAATAGCTTCCCACTTTAGATAAAGTGTATGGGCTCTTCTTCCTAGTGAAAAGTGTATATTTGGGCTAGATGGGTCATCACTTTTCTAGTGTATCACCTCTTCCCTTTTTAGGTTAGGTTCTATTTTCATCATCTCTCTCTCCCTTTTCATCCCC
The DNA here is from genome assembly GCA_037957365.1 of Torreya grandis. Lineage (NCBI taxonomy): Eukaryota > Viridiplantae > Streptophyta > Pinopsida > Cupressales > Taxaceae > Torreya > Torreya grandis. The sequence goes on from JARHVA010006410.1 coordinate 758,289, forward strand.
CCTTTTTTTCATTTTATTTGTTAGCAGTAGGAGAAACTAGGGCCTAAAAGATACATCAGAGGGAGTAGCCCTCATCTAGACACTCTTCCCTCTAGCTTCACTAGTCCCACAAGTGAGAGGGGAGTTTCCATTGTTGCATGTGGAAAGGTAGGAGCTCATCCTCCTGCCTTGGGTGCAATCCACTACATCAATAGTTTTTGGCATGCCTAGTGGGACCAACTAGGATAGGTTTTATCTAAATAGTTGAAGATTGTTTGGTATGTTCTTCAATTGACCAGCCTTTGGAGGCTTTTACATCAACACCAATGGTGACTCTGAGTTAAATCAATTGGTTAAGTAGTTTTGGTACCCTACCATCAAGAAAAAAAATTTTGGTATGTATAATACCATCATTTAGAGCCATGACCTTGTTTTCCTTGGCCAGCATGGCTATGATCCTTACCAGCCTTATGTGGATCCTTATCAGGCCCAATATATCTGGTTCCAGCCCTATCATGAGCTATATCATCCTTATGCCCAGTCTTCTCAATGTGTCACTTCTCCTACTTAACCCAGTCTCTTTGCCAATCAACGTGTTTCCACCTTCAAGCAAGCACTGCTGGGATATGAAAAGTATGTAATAGATATTAAAACCAGAATGGGGTGTGGCCAATAAATTCTTGATCATGTCATCCATCAAGTGAGAAATGCACTGGATTGGGTTAAGAGTGAATGGACTCTTATTGAAAGAGCCAACTAGCAAAGGCTTAAAAGTGAGATGCTGGATGTGAGTGGTATGATTGGATCTTTTGAAGAGAATCTGAGTATTTATGAGAGGCAGCCTTACCAAGTCTATCAACCTACATAATCACTACCCCAAGTATCATATCAGTCATATACAACCCCTACTTATGAGGCAAATCAAGCCTGTCAATGTCCTTTCCCCAATCATGTTTAGGAGAGTTTCGAGACAGTAAAATCTTGTGTTTAAGGCTAATCTTGATAGGTAGACCGAACTAGCAAATCTTCAAATGTAGTAGTTTATTTAGGCAGCAAGGGAAGTGGAATCTAAACACTCACTACCCTCTGACACTATGGCCCCATCACCCCAAAAAGAGATGCCCAGTCCAAATATCTTGATTTGGAATAAAGTGGTTGAGTCATGGAACAATAAGGAGGAAAAAGACATTATCCAAGAGTGTGAGGTACAAAACAAGGTTAGTCCTTTTCAAGTCCCTCCCACTCTTCCTTAGGAAGCTTATTCCATTTCATGGCAACCTTCATCTACTCCCCATCTCTATAATGAATCCTATGAGCTCTAAGATGTACAAAATGAGGATAATCTGGCTAAGTAGATCGAGGAGTTAGAAGCTAAGATAAGACTACTTGGAGAAAGAGAAATGGAATTTTTAGACCTTATAGAGGAATCGATGCCAAAAGACACCCCCTCCACCAATCCACAAGTTAATTTCAATATTGATGAAGTGTTGGTAAAGTGGAGGGATGAAAATTAGGAAATTTTGGCCTAAGGTTTGCCCCCTCCTATTCTAGAGAAAACTCCTTGTGTGCCAAATCCTTTCTATCAGATGACACTTGCTCATTCTGACTCATCTGATGCATCAATCGATCATGCCTCTAACCTTGTATGCCTAGATTTTTAGCACACCTCTTTTTGGATAGCTCTTCATATACATGATCATGCCCTCCTAAATCTTCCTCAACCTTCTTGAGTCTTTCAACATGATCTCCAAATTCCAAGTTGGAAGAAGGAATATCATGAACCAGCTCAAGACCTTGAAGAGGATAAAGTTTTTGCATGTTCATAGGAGCAAGATTCCAATCCAAAGATCATGATTTGGAAGCAAATAGTGGAATATTGGGGAAGAAAGGAAGAGGAGGAGAAGGGTTTTGCTTAAAACCTTAAAGAAGATGAGCGTGCTCTTACTCCTGATGATGATTGTGACTTCCACAAAAGGCTCTTCCAAGAAGATATAGATAGGTAGATTATAGAGTTGGAGTCCAGATCAAGTCACCTTAGTGAATGTGTGATGGACCTTTTAGACTAAATAGTAGATTCTGTGTTTGAATACACTCCATCCACACACCTCCAAGAGAGCTATCAGACTTTGCTTGATATAGATTATGCTCAGTTTATGATTGACCAAGGAGACATCATGAGTATGGATGAGGAGGAGATCACCATTAATGTCATGGAAGAGCATGGACAATCTCTTGTTCATGTTTTTAATGATTCATTTGAAGTCATAGGGTTAGGTTTCACTATTCTTCAAGGAGGCTATGAGTTGGATAAGAGTGGAAAAGGTAGAATTGGGACTCGAATAAGTTTGCAAAGGGGCTATAGGTTTTCAGATTTACCCCTTCAAGAGGTTAGTGAATCTCAAGATACCTTCTTTGAAATCATCAAGGAGGATGGTCATACCATGGAACCCAAGCATGAGGTAGAAGAGAACAAGCCAGTCAATGATGCATATCAAGGGGCTTATGGTGATGAGCAGGTAGTAATTGATTTCTTGATGAGATACACCTATCTAAAGAACCAATAGGAGGTAAGCTTCCAATAATAAATAAGGTATGTATATGTTGGAAGCATGTTTGAATCTGATCCACTCGAGTACAAGCCAACTCAGGTGGCAGGCAAGAGGAGCAGGTCACCAGCTCTCCATTTCATTCAGCCACTTATCTAGCACCATAAGTTTCCTTGCCAGGGAGGGGATTTAAGAAGTTTTCCCTTTGATCTAGGAGGGAAGCTGATGTACATGGTTAGTTGTATATAGTACTTTGTTTTTAGTTTTTCTTTCCCACCTTCCTTAAGTGCAATTTGCACAAGTAGTGTTTTTAGCCTTGTGTGTGTGTTTTCCTTTATGTCTAGGGTAAAAGGCTTCATGATTGATTTTTGGATCTTTGAGGTTATTGCTAACCTTTCTTTAAAGCTACATTCTTAGTCCATGCCCAATGGACTACAAGGCAACTAGTCTTTAAGCATAGCATGCATGCTTCCCTTGGGAGTCACCAATTTATTGACCATTTTTTGGCCAACAGGCCAAAAAATTGGTGCCCTTCTCCCCTTGCTATTTGAAGCAAGCCAATTTTGGGTTACATGAGTTCATCAAGCTTTGGTTCAATGCCTAGTTTAATCACCCTAAGTTTAATCAGTGGGTTCATCATTTGGTTCAACCACATGGTTCGTCGGCTTAGTTCAAAAAATCAGCTCATCAATAAGTTCATCGATGCACGGTGTTGAACCATTGAACTAGTTCAATGGATTGGTTCAACTCATTGGTTCAACACATCTATTCAATATTTTGGTTCAACACTAGGTTCAATGTGTGGTTCAAGCGAATGGTTCAAAGGCATGGTTCAAAGGGCTCGGTACGTAGTGTTAAACCATTGAAACATTGAACCATTGAACCATTTTTGGTTCAATGGGTCAGTTCAATGACTTGGCTCAAGGGGACATCCCAAAGCTAAAGGGTAGGTGCCCTTACAGAGGGAAGTTCTAAGTCTAAAAGCCCTTACAGAAGGTAGGGAGCATTTCAAAGGCTGTCGAAGGGTAAGTTTTTTGAATTTTGTTTGAGGCCAAATTATTTCAAACTTTTTGTTTGAAGGAGTTCCTTCAGACAAAAAGTTTGAAGGAATTTAGAGGAAGGCTGCCACCCAAGAGAAAAGACAAAGGACCCAAAGGCAAAAGGAGCCAAGGAGTAACAAAGATCAAGACAATTCTTGTAGATTTTTTGTCTGCAGGAAAAATCCTAAAGTAGAAAACTCATAGAAAAGGACCCGATGAAATTTCCCAAGATGGTGACATCCCAAAAGCCATCAATTTTAAGGAGATAGATTAGCCATTTGTTTTCAAACTATGATGGGGCTGAGAACATCAAATTTTACATTAGGAAAGCTAAAGAGTATAAGGCACCAAGTGGCAACCGCAGAAGACTTTGACATGCCTTTTAGGCATAGCAAAATGTGCCATGTGTCCCCTACAAGGCTTGATGGAAGTCAATAAGTGTAAACATCTACGAGTTTCTCCTTTTGCTTTTTTATTGAAAGAGAAGACTATGGTAGGACCAAATGAGTTGCTAAGAGATATGTAGAGGATGCCAAGTGTCAGTGTTCATGAAGAACCAAAAGTGTCCTAATAATTTTTCTAATGCAGCTAAAGGCTCTATGGAAGTGGCCACATGTCACCTTCCACAAAAATCTCAAAATACTTTATGTGACCCTCAAAGCTTAGAGGATTCCACCATGTGTCCTTGCCCATCACAATGGAGTATAACAAGTGTCTGTATCTGAAGCCTCAGATCTCTCTGAAGCTTCAATGGTAGGTTTTTCTCAAAAGTAGGTAGAAGCAACCACGTGTCAACTTCCACCTGACTCTCAAAGGACCCTATAACTTAAGCAGATGCTGCCACGTATCCCATCATCAGCTCAATGGAAGTCACGGCATGTCAATGTCCACATTTCAAAGTGTCTTCTAAGTGCCCAAGTAGTAGACTATGACACATGTCAAAACTAGATGCACTCTCAGCTAAGAGCCAAAGGAGTAGCAGAAGTAGCCAGAGGAGGCAAAGTAGCCAAGTGAAAAAATAGACAAAGCGATCCAAGTGGTGTGAGAATGTGTCGATTCAAGGAGTTATTCCAATGGTTGACATAGTACCTACCATGTGATCATTAAGAGGCACAAATAGTGAATGATGTGACTTATTTTCTTTAATATGCATTGATGAGTAGGCAAATGGTGCAGCTCATAATTTTGAATCCTGATAGGAGCTGACACAACATTATCTTTAGATGCCTTCCTCATCTCAATGCTCAGAAAGCACATGGGTCACTTGTAAAAAGGGTGCCAAAATGGCCTCTTTCTTCCTCTATAAATTGTAAGCTTCTCATTTGATAAGGGATCCATTACTCTTAGCCTTAAGGCAAAACTCTACCCAAAAATCTCTCAGGGCTTGTAAGGCAGAGCTCTACTAGATTTTACCTTGAATCAAGACGTAGCATTTTTACCTCTTTCCGAACTTGCTTTTTAAAGTATATGTCTATTTTCTCCTTTGTGTTATGTCATTTTATTTCATGATTTCATAGATCAATCACAACATGTCTAGTGCATTATGAAGTCTCCTTTCTATAGGTCTGCCAGAAGTGTCAATAGAAAGAATATAGGTGCCTGTGAATAGGCTGTCAAAGTGTGTCCTAGAACACCTTTGCTAGTTCCTTCCTCCATGTACTTCCATAGACCCCTAGTTGATTGTTGTATAAGAGCTTCCTACTTTAGATGAAGTGTATGGGCACTTCTTCCTGGTGAAAATTATATATTCAGGCTGGATGGGTCATCACTTTTTTGGTGTATCACCTTTTCCTTTTTTATGTTAGGTTTTGTTTTTATCATCTCTCTCCCTTTACATCACCCCCATTTTTTCATTTTATTTGTTAGAAATAGGAAAAACTAGGGCCTAAAAGATAAATCAGAGGGATCTATCCCTCATCCAGAGACTCTCCCCTCCAGCTTCATCAGGCCCACAGGCAAGAGGGGAGTTTCCATTATTGCATGTGGAAAGGTAGGAGATCAGCCTCCTACCCTAGGTGCAATCCATTGCGTCAATAGTAAGTACATAGGCTTCTCATTCCTCATCTATTTCAATAAATACTTCTATCCTTTTTGGTTTTATAGTAGATATTCCTCATGTTTTAGATTCTTTCTATCAAACAAATAAGGCCCATGAAACTACATGGCTAGTTTTTCTAATATTAAACCCAACCCCCATAATTTAGGTTTTGTCACCTCTTATCCAAACTTTAAAAGGACCTAATATGGATTATCATATAACCATTATTTATTATTTTAAAAAATTTCTCAATACCCTTCCTACCTATTAATTCTTTGTTGCCTCTAACCCTTCATCTATTAGACTCAATAAATAGGAATGCTTTGAGAATCTAGTAGCCTGCACTATTTTTACTTCCCCATTCACTCCTTTACACCCTTCACCCAATTGGAACTTGTAAATAGCTAAGTATACCATGTAGATTCTAACACTATCACATCAGTAAAATGGTCAAGAAAAGGAAAGATAATAGTTGATATAGTGGCTCACAAGAAGGTCACTAGATGGAGAAGTGACATTCCCCTTTACCTTAGTTGGTAAAATATTTTCCTAATCCAATGCTTCCCCTTGGGAAATCTCCCTCTTTATCTTCCACATGCTAGGTTAAGCCTTCATAATAACCAAATTTCTTGAGTATAGATAAGTAGATCTAAAAGATACAATAAGAAGAGGTGAACATGTATGACTTGGTCATTATAGAGAAACCCATATTCAATTTCACTTTGATAAGGAAAATAAGACTATGATAAAGATAATGATAAAATTTATAATGGATAAAGGATATAAATTGTAGTTGGAACAAAGAGATTATGTTTTCCAACTAACCAAAAAATTAAGAACACTCCCCTTTGACTTAGGCGGTCATAGGGAGGTCCCCTATACTTTTGTAAACTCTATAGGGGGAGTATTAAATGACATGTTTCAAGTTTATGATCAATATATGGAGTCTATAGAGGAAAGGATAAGTATTCAACCTATAAAGGACCTCATAAGTGGTGTGTAGGGAGCAACACCAAAATCTATATGATGTCCTCTAATTAGTAAAGGATGTAAAAAGGAATCCCAACCCAAATGATGGGATGTCTTCTCCCTTGTAGAAGACATGAAGAAGATGGAGGCTAATATTTATTTTCTAGGATGAGCATCCATGGACAAGGCCTATAATAACCTACATTTGATAACTACCTTAGAGGATGCATGGTCTAAAAACTATGTGGTTATGAAGAGAGATATATTTATTGAGTGGCATTAGGAGATGTAAAATTTAGTGCGACAAATTTATAACTAGGAGGGGAAAGCCATCACCATTATGGGGGAAATGAAAGTCGACGGTGTGATTAACTAGAGTGAATAATTAGTACTGAAGGCCATATTTTAATACCTCCTCTAGATGATTTTAAATACTTTGATAGTATATGTCAAGGGCACAATATATAATACATGTGATGACATATAATAATTGATAGATTTTTATATAAGTGAGGTCCCTAGTACATAGACTCTTTATGTGGTAATCATTATTGCATTTGAGGAACATAAATGAGTAATGGATAAGCTCCCCCAACTCTTCAAAAGACCCCTATTAGACTTGAGGATGGTAGGGAATGTGTTTTAGGTAATCCATGCCCTCTACTCATACATTAAATTGAGTAAGTATGATTTTGATGCCACATCACCTCCACTAGCTATCTTGACCACACCAACATCTTTAATAGTCAGTCCCATCATCACAACAACTTCAACAAAAAAATACACCAGAGTACAAGTGTCCACCACTAAAAATACTTCATCATAGCAAGAATGATTATAGTTAGTGGTATCAAAAAAAATTGTAACAAGATTTGTCTTTTGGTTCCATATTTTTCCAAGTGTCCTCTATGTACTCCTTTGGGAGATATTTTATAAAATAGATGCCATTTTTGAGAAAGAATTGAGTGATGAGTTATCCCCATCCCAAGCCTATATATACATATATCTCCCACATTTTAAAGGGAGAGACATTTTGAAATATCAGTATAGATAAAAAAATTCTTCAATTTATTCTATAATTCTATGTTGTAGAATTTATTCTCTTTCATGTTTATGTTTTAGTTTTTATGTTTTTTTATCTAACTAGTAGATTATCCTTTATTGATATATGAAATAGTAGTATAAAGTCATTTATTATAAATTAATAAATTTTTATCAATTATATTGTGTAGAAGTAATTAAGGTTGATAGATCTCATTTTTTGTTATTGAACTAGCTAAGTTAATCTTTGGATTTTGTGTACAGAATCCATTAGGTGCAACTTCCTAAACAAATCCATATCTAGTCAAAGGTGCTCTTTGATATTACATATAAACTTGAAGTTGAGATATGTTACAATAGTCTTGATAACATTCAATCTCTACTTAATAAATTGGAGTTAATTTCATTATATCCCTCAAACTGTTTCACTATGTTTGTCAATTTTTTGTGCTAAAGTAGTAATCTAAAATCATTAATTCTTTGGTGTTTTTATTTGTCCTAAATTTGGTTGGAAATAATTTTTGTTCTATGTTTATAGATCCCTTTTTGTTCCTTACCTCACCCTATATTTATAGTTTATTTGAGTCATATCCTCATTAGATTAAATATGTTGTCACTACATTCTATTCAAGTAGATGTAGGATCCACATCGATATCCAAACCAACCATGTTGGTAGTTGTATTACTTATCACTATTCCACCACTAGTCATAATAAGACCCAACACTTTCAACTCATGCCCCAAAGTGAGGATATCATTTACATATATTCAAAAATGTTAGATTTCACCTTATATATGTTATATGATCTATATAAAACTTAGATCAACAAAAACCTTTTTCTAAAAGGAGTGCCCCTTTTTCTATTTAGACTTGAAAGTTATGTTGGATATATCTGAAAGACTAAATAAGCACACCTATGGAAGTAACCTAATACATCCACCCTAATAGGCCCATTTCAAAGTTAGTTCAAATAAAGCTGTTGTAAGGACATACTAGACTTGGTTATATTTTCCAAGTAGAGGACCACTTTTGCATCTAATGTCCCACCCTTGGTTAACATATTTTTCCTTCAATATTTCAAGAGGTATCCATGACCTGATTAGATATACCAATATATACCTTCCTACCTTTTCTCCCTTAAGGAGAATAACCACTAAAGAACATTCAAAATCCTATAGATCTACTATAATGACACTAAATATAGTCCATGAAGACATAACTTGCTGACTTTTCCAATTTACACTTCAAGAATCCACCTAGGATTGGTTATTTAATATTAATAAGGGTTCCATCACATGATAAAATCATTATAATTATACATTATTATGAAATTTTGGATAATTCATTGTCCCTAATAATATCAACCCACTCTTTTATAGCATGAAAATGGAATAAAATGAACCCATAAGAACATTTAATGCAAGATTCTAAAATATGTATAGCTAGATAGACACTGCATATAAGCTAGATGTAGCCTTAGCTCTGGAGATGTAAATAATTTCTTTAGATCCTAAAAAATATAGTATTTATATGAAGGAAAACTAATGTATTAGACTTGAACCATCCATATGTTGAAGCTATAAAGGTTGATAAATATATTAACCCTTAGTCACAAGGCTTAATGGGACAAAATATTTATCACACCTATCCAATGTTGAACACAATACCAAATGCCAAGCAAAATGGTTTGGCTCACAATAAAACCCAAACCCATATGTAGTTTCCCTTATATCATGTTTCACCTAACTAGAACCTATGTTTATTAAATAATCTTATCTAAGTAGCTCATCCTCATAGAAGCTAAGCTCCAGTCCTAGTCAATGATTCCACTACTCAAGGTACTTATGTTAATTCTAATTAGGCTAAGATATATTCCATCTCAAAGATGGTATAAAAGCTAAGTAATTAGTTATTAACTATGCATAAACATATGGGGAATGTTTCTGGATAGAATATTAAGCAAATACTTGGTTAATAGAGATACAACTAAACTTTTAACAAGCACAAGAATAATGCTAAGTGGATACCCAACAAGATGGAAGAGGTGAACATCATGGACACTACATTACCTAACTAGTGTAAAATTGATAACATAACAAAGCATGGAAAATTGGGTTATGAATATTTCTATGTAGCCTATGATATTTTTCAAATATAAATGGATAGACAATAAATATATGGAAATCCACTTGATCCATCTCCTATTGATACTTCAAATAACTCCAACAATGATATAGTATTCAATACATATGATTTTCCATTTCCATTATAAGAGGATAATTAACCAAAGGTTAATGTAGATGAATTCCATGATTTCTAGTAGTTCCAAAAAAATAATTATAATATAATGAATAGGTAGCCTTTTAGTACCTATACACCTCAAAATAATACTTCTAACACTCCTTGAGATACAAAGATCAGTGATAATGTACCTCCCCCAAAGGAGAAAGATCATATTCAACCCATAGAATCATGAAACAAAAGAGGGTAAAGTATCATAAAGTACATGAATAAGATAAAATCCAATATCAACCTACATGAGTTGTCTTAAATCACCAAGTAAATAGAAATACTACTAAACTATTTGACCAAAAGATCTTCTACAGATAAATTAAGATGGTTAAGGAAAATGCAATGATCTATAAAGACAAATCTAAGGTTCCACCCTTCCTATTAACAAATTAAATGTTTAGTAAGAGTGTTCAAATTTTTTTGGTTGACTCAATAACTTCATCTAATTTGATGCCTATAGCTATATTCAAAAATCTAGGACTAACCCTAGATAAGTCAAAAAGGGTAGTCATGTAACTAGATAAATCCACTACCTTATTTCTAGGAATTACTATATGTACACATACATTTTTCCTCTAATCCACATGTACAATAAGTTATTGACATACTAGTGGTTGACAAAATCAGTGACTTTAGATACAAATGGTGGGTGGGATTGTCTTTAAGAAGAAACCTTATCTAAGAAGTAGAAATAACTAATCTAGAGGTGTGAATTAGTCAAGGGAAGATGTTAGGTTATTTAAAATTATGAATATGAATATCAAGTGACATAACTTATTAAGGAAAAGTATCATCCCCATATAAGGAGAGGAATACAAATTTATAAATGTGGAATTGAGCATGAGATAAGTGCGTATAAAATAATGGTCAAAAGTTTATTGTTTTAAACTTAAATGTTTGTATTAGTGACTACATTCCCCCCCTCCCCCATTTATTATATTAATGCAAAAAAGAAAAATTATTGGAGTAAATTAAATATAGTTAAAATTGAGGTTAATTGTGTTGAATAAAATTGGATATAGATCACATGTTGAACTATGCTTCATGCAACCCTATAATGATACACATATACACTAGTCCTTAGGATGGAAATATAAAATTATAAATAATAAATTCATAGATAAAATAATAAGGAACAAGTACACCTTTTCATGTATGTGAATAATTGTCTTTTCTACTATAAAAATGTTGACTAGAGAGGGTAGAACCCTTGAAGATTTATTTTTATTAAATAAATTGGATGTGTGTGTGCATGAATTGATCCTCACTAGTAGGATAATATGATTAATAAATTGATACTTTTTTAACTCCCTAATAACACAACTCAAGGTAATGAATTATCTTGGAATCCCTATATGAATTTGAGTATATCTTCATGGTGCAAAAATTATTATAAAATTACAGCCAAAAATTAAATTGACCACTGTAGATGGAATAAGATGTCATGACCAAACCTTATGACCTACCTAAATATGCTTTATGTATAAAAATTATAGCATATTTTTATTACTTTGGATTGAAATTGGACTATGTGATGTATATGTGCTTCTAGTTTAGATTTTGTTACTAACATTATGCTTTAATGTTATACTACTAGATCATTGTGCAGGCTCTGATCATACTTGATTATTTAATCATGTTTATATTATAGTTCTTATAAATTTTTTTTGATATTATTATATTTATTGATATGTTACCTATATATTGGTGATGCAATATTTTATGGCTCTAGGGACAGGGTCATATGAGTTAGGCTTGAGGTGGACTTTGATAACTAGGATAATAACAAAAGATCAAATGAGTAGTTGTGTTGACCCCAACAAGTAAAATAAGTCAATATAAGAATAAATCCATAGATATTCCTTCCTGATTTATGTGTAGTTGGTCTTGTATTCATTTGTATAATTTTACTTGTTTGGTCACATATTTCATTTGATTATAGTGTTTTTCAAATCCTATTTATGATGTTTATGTGCATAAATTGGATTCTTTACTCTTATTATTGTCTCTCAATTATTGTCCTAGTCAATTTTATCCTTTATGAAGTGTTTAATGTGAGAATTATAATATTTGTGGGTGATGTAACCATGTTATCACATGCATGGTCTCCTTAATGTATCATAAGATGTTTGTGTTTATTTCTTTTGGGTGCCACATTACATAACAATGGGACCACTAGCCATGGTAACTAGGACCTACATTGTCAATTATTGAACCATGGTTCATGGGGTCATGTTATTTTAATTAATTTGTGGGGTTTGACTTGGTGAATTGGCATAATTTCAAATCTTGGTCAAAGTGTTTTATAGGCTCATTATGCATTTTATTATTGTGAGAGTTGATTTTTATATTTTTATTTATTATTATTGACCTACCCAAATCTATCAATGACACATTTGTCTTGGAAAGATCATTACTTGGGTGAAACCCTAGGATGAGATAGCATGGGAAATGAGGAATTTTATGAGGTAGTCTTGAGGGTTGGTCTGGTATATAGACCATAAATGGTGACCTAGGTGAATGATGGGGATTAGGGTGGGGAAGGAGAGTAAATTATGCAGCTCAAAGTAACTATTATAGGTTGAAGTAGTGAATGTGAGAGATTTCAAAATCTATCATGAATATCCACAATGGTCTACATTATTTCCAAGTAAGCGATGCACTCTTATTTTGTGTTGATTATGAGTACTACTACATTTTTATTTTGTATCTTGAATAATCAAAATGAATTATATAGGTTTATGGTGATGTCTAAGGACTTCACAATTAACCTATAATCAGTTATTTTTTGTTGATCTATAAAACCTTTGGATCATGATTTAGTTAGATGTTGTGTTTTGTTTTGGGGCTTGACCCCTATATATGACATTATGGATTTAGGGTTGTTTCTATGTAAAAATAAATATATATGGGTGTTTTCTATTATAATCTAGGTTTTGATTTCAAATTTATTACTTTATATTATTGGGTAATTAACCATGCTTTGTTTAATTAATCCCTTATTGGTTGATGCAATAAAAACTAAAATAGCTCCATTTTTATTAGACTCTCAATTATTATCTTAAACTAGACCCATAGAGGTAGTTGGAATGTGTATGTATAACCAGTTAAAATGGTTCTTACTTGGATTCAAAAAAATGGGTTTTATTTTGATCAAGCCCTATCTGAGGGATGTAGATAATCTAGAATGGATTTTATTTATCTATTTAATTATTTAATTAATTTTATTATTTTATTTTATTATGATTTTTCTATTGATTTTAAATTCATGATGTTCTCCCCTTGGGATTTTATCTTGATTTCATGAGTTCATTATGAGCCGAGTGTATATGATGAAGGTATGGGGTGTGATTTTATTGCAAGGGAATCTTATTGGTCATGGATAGTCACTTTAAGTATAATTACTATGTTTTATTCTTTTTTATGATGGTAATTGATGTGGGATGTTTATTACCATTATTATACTTATGTGAAAATTATTCATGGGTATGTTCTATGGATCAATTAATTATATGTGTTTGTAGTAATTTTATATTGGATTAATTTAATGATATGGACTAATCTTGATTCTTGTGCAGAGTCTTTCATAATTTATTTAAGCTATGGATGAACAAATTTTGAGTCATTGATATTTATGTATTCTCCAGACTTTTTTTCATTATTTTGACTATTATTAAAACCTATTGCTTTGGGATCATTTGAGTTTTGGTGGGAATTTTATCCTATCAACTTTAATGGTTGGTCTTGATCCTTAAAACCATCCTTTAGGTTATTAATAAGTATATTGGTAGAGAAGATACTTGTGCACTCTTTGTCTAATTCAATATGAATATAAAGGTTATCAAGTTAGTGTTAAATAGGTATCGACTAAGTCCAATGAGAAGCCACTAGGTTGATCAAACTATTGTGCTTTTTATGGATGAAGGCATGTTTATGTAGCTAAATGGGGCCTTTTTTAATCAGGTAGTGATCCATTTTGGGTGTGGTTGATGTTTTATTTTTTCTTATTATTATTTAGTTTTTGATTTAGTGATATGAATAGTATTGTAAAGATGACTAATGGCTTAAATTTATAAGGTTCCCTCATCACCTCTCCACAAAACCTAGATGCATTACTTAACCATCTAGTTGATCGATGGGGCGGTGAGGGCCATCGTATGGAGGTCTCATAAGAATGGGTGATTGGGGGATGCTTATGTTGTGTAATTTTATCATTCTCTTTTGCTTGGATCCTCATGCCTACTGATGACTATTTGTCTAGATGATTATGTTGTAATCCCTCTTTAACTCTATTAAAAAGCATTTA
>JARHVA010006410.1:777500-887500 GCA_037957365.1 Torreya grandis
AACCTATAATACTATAAAAGGCAGGATTAAAAATTAAAAAACCCAGGTTCAATGATCTTGAGGGTGTTTCCCCTAGGTAATTTCCCTGATGGGGAATTGGTCAAGTAAAAGAACTAATGATAAAAAATATGGATATGAATATGGGTAAACCAAGTATCAATGAACTCAATAAGTTCCCACCACCTACTTTTTAGGCAAGGAAGAAGGTGATGCATCTCATATATGTCTTCATATACAGAGAATTATGTCAATCTGCATGATGCAAGAGCTAAATTTTAACTATTAGAGTAGGAGTATATCACCATTTTAAATATGCAAAAAATTTATTAAGTATATCACATAGTGTGTTTTATATTTAGGATGAAGTGATAAAAATTGGTAAGGTTTAAAAATGAATAAGATGTTGATTCCTAGGCCACCCTAATGAAAGGTATAACCACTACATTGTTATTTTGGTAATAGGCCTAATTAATTTAGGTGCAATGGGAAGATTTATGCTTCCTAATATTTCAAATCAAGGAAAGGTTGAACCTATTTAGGAGTGTTTGGAATAATATAATATTATATTAGTGTTTTATTTAATATAATTTTATATATAACTAAGGTGGATCTATTATTAGTGCCTTCAAGATTTTTTTGTCTCATCCTAGAATGAATTGGTTACAATAGACTATGCCATATCTAGATATTTTGAAAAATACGCATAATGCATAGATGACCTTGAAAGTTTGAAAGGTAAAAGGCATCCAAAGGCTTGGAAAATGATAAGTACTTTTAGATTGGTATATGAGGAAGACATTATGATGTTCTATAATATTAATATGGTAGAAACCCTTCTACTTCTTTAGAGTTGATTACTGTGATAAATCTATAGCTTCCATCATAATAATGTCATATTCATCCCGATCATTAGAAAAGTATACCTTTATAAAAGCTATGCTATGTTGGAACAATAAAAACTAATCAACTATTGGCTTGTATGGGCAAGCCAATTAGGGAATTAGTGATAAAATCTTGTTGTTGGAAACAAAGAAAGGATTCCTGGTATCCATTGATGGATTTCCATCACACAATGCTCAAGATGTTATATCCTTGGGAGTACCAAAGGTATGACTTAATCATGGAGTGACAAATGGGATTAATTTGTTGTTAGACCCAAACATTTCTTAATTCCTACCATTTTAGTAATCTAGGGACTACCCTACATAATAATGTATTTTAGAAATCACCCTAGAATGGGTGTAAATGTTGATTATTACTAAGAGTTCTGATTTAGGTGAAACAATCACAATATAATTTTATATGTCATAGATTGGAAAATATAAGATCATTGTAGTCATTATTTTAAAGCTAATTTGTTCCCAAAATCATTATGACAATTAACTAGTTTTGGTTTTAAAATAATAAGAGTATGTCGGGTAAAACACTGAATGATATTCTAATATTCTCATAAAAATCTAAAATGCAAAAATTATTGAGTTAATATAAAAACATTGAGATGAGTGGAAAAAAAATTGAATAAAACCCCTCAACATGATAAGTTACTTATGGTTGATCAAGGAAATTTCATGGAAAATCAACCCTTGGGTGGTGTGAGTACAAGCCTTAGTGACTGAGAAATTAGATGATATGATAAGAATCTATTTTTTCATATTGGAAATTATGTTGTTTTGGTTTTATATAAACATGATGTAAGCTAAATTTAGAATAAGTGATCATGAGGCACTATTTGGTGAAGTATTGGACTTCTATGTAATAATATCAAGAATAAGCTTCCTAAAGTAGATGTACATGTTGGTTATAAATGTAAACATGCTATGAATAAGGTAATGTTATTTTTCCCTAAACTTAATATTCTAGAAGGAATACTTGATTTTGATTATTTAACATGACTGAAATGCATGTTGTCTTGAAAAGAGCAATGTATGTCTGTAATTGAGCAATTTAAAAAATTCTAGGTAGCCACTTAACTCCTTGAAAGAGATATAAAATTTGGGTGAATACCATCTATTAATTGATAAAAGGATGATGGGATTGGGATCAATAGACCATAATGATATCTCACAAGTAATGGATAGCATGCTATAATCCTTGGGGATTGTATGTGATTCCTTGAGTGGCTTCTCTTATGTTTAGTGTTGTTTTTACATGATATTTCACTAACCCATGAATAGTGAATTCCATAATAAAAGTAACCATAACTATATAGGTTAATATATTTTGATGATATTCTATGATTAATACCATTAAGGATATGCACAAGGCATAATGTTTATATTAAAAAACTCTACTTTTAAGATAGTTACAAATCTAGTTGGATTGCATTATCATAACTGTTGAACTTAAGTTGTAGGTCTTTACAATGATGTCTCCTTCAAAGAGAAAAAAATTACCCTAATAAAATATCTTATTCAAACTATTAACCCTAAATTAAATAACAAAAAATAATGGTGAACATTCTTAACTTTACATGTATTAGTGGTTGGATTCCATTCTTGGAGCTATGAATAACACTCTTATTGGAAACCATGCTAAGGTAAGTTTAGATTAACGTAGCTTAGAACATGGTATTTTTAGATTCTTTCAAAAAAAAATTGTTAAAATAACAACTTTTGCATTTAAATTATGCAAAAAGTTAAGGGTAAGTTTGGCTGGAAAACCTATCCATAAATGATTTCATATTATAACAAGTGGCTTTATAAGGCATGCAATATTAAAAAAATTGAAGCTAAGTTTGGTTACTAAGAGAATATCATGCTGAAAAAATATGCATACCACACCCAAATTTTCCCATTTTGGTGTTACAAATGACATTGGAGTAAATAAAGGCACAATTGTTTAAGTGGTCATAGTTGAAATGATAATGAGGTAAGTATGTTCGTCACTAAATAGGATGATTGATACTATTTGTGGATGAATTTTACTTAGTAAGATAAACATATACTTAGAAAATGTTACTTTTGACTCTTTAACCAATCACTATGACAACTAATCTCTATGAGGGGAGAATGTCATGACCTAACTTTATGACCTACCTAAATATGCTTTATGTGTAGACTATTATAGCATGTTTTGATTATTTTTTATTTACACTAGACTATGTGATGTAGATGTACTTATGGTTTATATGTTTTTTTAACATTATGGTTTATTATTATACTGGTAGATCATTATATAACCTATGATCATACTTTATTATTTAATAATTCTTATATTATAGCTATTTTATATTTTTTTTAATATTATTGTCACTATTGATATGTTGTCTAGATACTTTTGATGCCATATTTTGTGTTCACAAGGATAGGTTCATATGAGCTAGGCTTGAGGTGGACTTTGATAGCCAAGACAATAACAAAAGGTTGAATGAGAAATTGGGTTGACTTTGATAGGTAAAATAAGTTCAGATCAGAATTAAGCCATTGGTATTCCTTCTTATTTTGTGTACAGTTAATTCCACATTATTTTATGTAATTTTTTTTGTTCGATCATGTGTTTCAATTGATGTCAGTGATTTCACATCTTGGTTGTAATGTTTTTTATGTGCATAAGTTACATGCTTTTCTCATGTCATTTTCTCTTGATTATTATCCTAGTAAATTTTAACCTTTATGTGGTTATGAGGTGTTTAGTGAAATAACTATAATCTTTATGGGGGACTTAAACACCCTCTCACATGCATGGTCTCCTTTGTATCTCTTAAGTTTCTTGACTCTCTTTATTTTTTTGTAACATTGCGTAATAATGGACCCATTAGCCAAGGTAACTAGGACACACATGGTCAATTATTGAATGATGGGTCACATATTCTTGATGTTTTGACTAATTTATGGGGTTAGACTTGGTGAATTAGCATGATGGAAAATCTCCATCGAAGTGTTTTGGAGGCTCATTATACATTTGATTATTGTGAGAGTTGATGGCTTTATTTTTGTTTATTATTGTCGACCTACCCAAACCTATTAATGATGCATTTGAATTGAAAGGATCACTACTTTGGTGAAACCCTAGGCTGAGATAGAATGGGCAAGGATGAATTTTATGAGATAGTATTGAGGTTTGGTTTGGTACATTGGCCATAAATGGTGACTTGGGTGAAAGATGGGGGGAATAATGGGGAAGGAGAATAGAGTATGGGGGTTCAAAGTAACTTTTATATATCAAAGTAGAGAATGGGGAACTCTTGAAATCTAAATTATTATCCACAATGGTCTCAAATCTTTCTAGTTAACAGATGAACTCTTGTTTTGTATTGATTTTGGGTAATTCTACATTTTTTAGATAAAATAATCAAAATAAATTACATAGGTTCAAGGTGAATTTTGAGGACATTATGATGAACATACAATTAGTCAATTTTTGTTGATCTATAACCCTTTTGGAGTATTGTTTAGTTATATTTTGTGTGTTATTTTGGGGTTCAACCCTCGTAGATGGCACTATGGATTTAGGAATATTTCTATGTAAAAAAATAAATATGGGTATTTGCTATTACAATCTAGGTTTTGGTTTCAAATTTGTTATTGAATATTGTTGGGTAATTAACCACACTTTATTTTATTAAGCCCCAATTGAGTGATGTAATAAAAATTAAAATAGTTACATTTTTTATTAAGTTCTAAGTTATTATCTTAAATCAACCCCATAGTCGTAGTTAGAATGTGTCTACATAACCAATTAAAATGGTTCTTGCTTGGATTAAAAAATCTGGGTTTTATTTTGATTAAGCCCTATCTAGGCGATGTAAATAAATTGGAATGGCTTTTATTATTTTATTTAATTATTATATTTTATTATGTGTTTTATATTGACTTGACCCAACTAATTTTTTATTTGCATTTTATAAAATACAACATGAAATCATTGTTTACATCCCTAATGTGGTACTTTGCATAATTTTTTGTATGAGATTTCATTTACATCTAAATTCATGATGTTCTCCCCTTGGGAGTTTATCTTGATTTCATGAGTTAATTATGAGCCAAGTGTATATAATGAAGGTATTGGATGTGATTTTATTTCAAGGGTATATATTTATGAGTCAATTTAAGTATAATAACTATGTTTTATTATTTTTTATGATGGCAGTTGATGTTGGCTATCTATTTTCATTTTTATACTTGTGTGTAAATTTTACATGGGTGTGTCATATAGTTAGATTAATTATGTATGGTTTTATTAATTTTAGATTAAATTTATTTAATGATATGGAGTACTTATGTTGGATATGTAAAGTCTTTATAATTTTATTTAAACTATAGATGCATAAATTTTTAGTCATTATTGTTTATGTATTCACTAGACTTATTTTAATTTTATTGATTGTTATTCAGAACTACTACTTTGGGATCATTTTATATTTGGTTGGAATTCTATCCTATCAACTTCAGTGGTTGGTCTTGGTCCTTACAAGCATCCCTTATTTTATTAGTAAGTCCTTTGGTAGATAATATACTTTTACACTCTACAAGTAATTCAATATGGAGATTATTGTTATCAATTTAGTATTAAATTGGTATTAATTAACTCTAACAAGAAGCCAATGGGATAATCAAAGTATTTTGATTATATGTATGGGTATATGTTTATGTAGCTAAATTTATCCTTTACTAATTAGGTAGTGAACCCTTTTGGGTGTGGTTGAATATCAATTTTATCTTGTTGTTACTGAGTTTTTGAGTCATTTTGTAAGATTGTTGTTGTAATGTTGACTAATGGATTAAATTTATAAGGTTTTCTCATGACCACTCCATAAAACCTAGATGCCTAACTCCACCATCTAGCATATGGATGGGATGGTGAGGGAAACCAAATCGAGGGCTCATAAGACCAAGTGAGAGGGGGTTTTTTCTATTGTTGAAAGTTATCATTCTCTTAAGTTTGGATCCTCATTCCTACATATCACCATGTGGCTAGATGATTATGTTATAATCCCTCTTCAGCTCTATTTGGTAGTAATTATTATGATAATTGAATGGGATGAGATGTTGTATCATTATAATTAATGTGGATTTAATTTGTTGACTTGATATCCTACTATGATTAGAATATGGGATATGCATACCTGTTTGATGTTTCTTTGAATGATTAATTTCTCATTTGAAATTTGTTATGATCATAATAAAAAACATAAGTTTAAATGTTGAGCTTGAATTCCCTTAATGGATAGTATAAATAAAAATAATTAATTTAACATTGTCATATCAAAATGATATCATCAATCTAGTATTGTTTACAAAAACCAAGAATATGATTTAATTTCTTGATAGTACAAGCCAAACATTGGTACTATTAATCCTAGCTATGCCATTACTATTTAATATGAAATAGAAAGGAAGGATGAAATATAAACACAATTTTCTCTTATTATTTATCATTGGTTTACTCTTGGTGTTTATTTAATGATATAAATATTTATTTCTTAAGGTACAACATTGTATTCATCTATAAAGTAAGGGGTTATTTATTTTATTTATGTGAATGAGTCTAATAGGGATGAGATTTGGCTTTAGATATTCTAATTTGGAGAGGACTTAGTATTTTTTTCTCTCTCTTTGGTCAAGATTCATTATGTTTTATAGGGTTTACTTGTATAAATATATATAAAGGTAGTAGCGATAACTGAAGACCCTTCTATCATAAGAGCAATGAAGGGTAGATTGTTTATGTATGTAACGTATGTATAGTATAACTTTTAGATATGTTTTGTTATGACATAGATAAAGGTCATGTGGATAATTTAATGATGTAGTTGTTTATGTTATGTTAACATGATTTTATGTGTAATAAGTCTATTGCTTATTATGGATAATATCAATTATAATATCATGGTGCCATTAGTATTAAGGCATGGATATACGTAGATTAAAAACTTAGTTATGGTTTACTTTTTGATTTATATTTGTCAATTGAACTGGAAATGGTGGATGATATGAGTTTGGAAAAAGAACTATTGTATGTGATAAAGGTTGTTGATTTCAACCCATTCATTTCATAACAATTTCTATTAATTTATATGGAAGGCCCTTTTACCATTGGATGGGAAAATATTTTAATAAGAGTATTAGCTAGCATCCATGTATGTTTGATAGACAACTTACACCCATTTGGCTAAGAATTATTATTTGGATTAGTCTTATTGTACAAGGTCTATTAACTGTAAAATACTTGAGTACAATCCATTACAATGTGAGTAACCTTTTTTTGGATAGAGATGAATAACATAGGTATTATCTTATATAAAACTAAATTAACATATATCCAAGGAAGCACATGTGGGATAAATTTGTGGCCATGTATCCATTTAGTAGTTTAGACTAGTCTCAACTTAACAATAAGACATATGCCTCTAGAATATTAATAATGAAGATATCAATAGCCTATTGTATATTTGGATCTAATTTTAGTTATATGCACATGTATTTAAATTATCCAACACATGTAACTGAGGACTTATCCAGTTATAATAACACCCTTTTTGACTTATACGGAGTCAAACCTAGTTATTGGCAAATACTTTTATGAATCACATTAGTTGATTCCCTATAATCAACTAGGTAATTGAGTATATTCTTAATTTCATGTTTAACATGGTCATTTTATGTCTTAGCTTGTCATTTATGTAAAATATAACATGAGGTAATAGTGCATTAATGACAAATAAGTTGTGTTTGATAGCTTGCAGAGTATATGACATATATGCAGATCAATAAGGACAAAAATGAGGTTATGTAGCATATATAGATGTCTTGGTGAAGTTTGGTATTCTATTTGATCATTTGGAAAGATAAAAATGAATCTTATAGATTAAGAGAATATATAAAATCACCACACATCATGTAGATATGAATGAACCAACAAGTTTATGAATTTAGTACATGTACTCAAAAAGTTAACTCTAGTCAAAGGTTTATAGGGAGATATTTTCTATAGTGAAAAGAAGGTACCCTAAAGATTTAAAATGTAAAATTTTTTTATATCTAAAGTTATAAAACTTAAAAATATATCTTATATATTGTGATGGGTGATAGAATATCATTTTTACCTTTGTTGAAATTTGGGGTCAACTAGTTAATATAGATCTAATGATGAGGATTCATCATCTAGATTATGATCCAAAGATATGTGTGAAGTCAATATGTAAAAGGTTCCTAATATTTCATGTGATAGTGACATGTGTCTCAATAAAAATTATTTTATAGAACACCAATGGCATGCAATATTTCCAAGTGGTATAAGTTCATTAGAGACTAACTACAGTGTATGTAAAGGGCATATTGACCGACCAAGTGGCTTGATCTCAGAAGCAAGGATTTAAGATCAATGATGATAAATGCATGTTAAAGTTAAAATGATAGTAATGAGATACATAGATTTAAATTGATCTATCATTTAGGTATAATGATATGAAGACACATGTCTACAATATTACATTTACTAGTGACCATTGGTATTTGAAATTAATAAAGGAAAAATAAGTACTGAGTATTTTTTCTTATATCTTTTGATCTATGAGAAATTTGAAGTTGATGTAAAAATAAAAAATGAAAAGGAATTATAGGTGCATCTAAAAAAGTTGATTAAATTTTTTTAATGATTATAGAATTGTAGATATTGATCTAGAGAGTTAACTATGTGTCTGACCATGTTCTATAAGTGTCCAAAGAAATATATTTAAGTTTTTATTGATAGAATTTTGGTGTTTTAAGATTAAATATATATTGATAAGTGTTATATACTCCATGAGGATAATATATGTGTATTTTTTAGGTTTTACTAGTCCATGTTTAATATGAACAAATCTCTAAAACTTGATTATGTTTGTTGGTGGCTACAAATAGTTTGGGTAACCACTTTATAGAAGTGAGTTGGAAGATTTTTTAGCATAATTTAAGAAGAAAATGAGTATGGATATGTTTTATAAGTATGAAATTATTATAATAAGGCATTTTTTCTCATGGTATTCCCCTAATCAAATATAGAGAGTCAAAATAGCTTGATTGTATTTTGTCTATATATGACTAGTATGGGTGGTCATTTTGAGAGAGTTATTTTAAGTGATTAGAGCATGTGTTTAAGTATCTAAATCACATGAAGGAATTTTATAGGTCTTAAAGTTTTTACCCATGTTATATAATAATATGTATATGTCAAATATTTGAGTATTTACTTCAGATGTATGAGACTGTGTTTTTTGTGTATGAAGGCCTAAAGAGTGAAGAGACCTAATTGGTAGGTTTAAGTGTTGAGTTGGTGTTCCAAGTGGCATGGAACCATATGAGAATGAGAAAGTGGCTACTAGATATAGGTTTTATGTGTTCAAGTAATTGTTAAAGGATTAAGGTGGTCTAATTATTCTCACATGTAACGTGTGAGTATGAAGGCCTAATTGTTTTAGGTCTCACCAAGACCTAATGGTGGTCTAGGGATAATGAGATAGTTACCAACCAAAGGAGTGTGGGTTTATTACATATAATGTTTAAAAATACAATTTTAAAAGGTATAAAAATTATGATAAGCATCTTGGCCAACCAAGATGGGTTAAATGATTGTATGGTATAAATACTAGTCATAATTGGCCTATTTGGAGTAGAGTTGAGGAAGTGTGGAGTTAAGTGAAGTAGAGAAAATTTGAAGGAGAAGGCACAGGTCATTAAGGAAAAACATAAATTAAAGAGGATTAGTCATGCTTATCTAATTATTTTATGTAGGAAGACACATAGTTCATTGGAGCTAATGATCCTAAAAGAGGTAATTTGACAAAGTCAGTCCTAAAGGCAGTTTGAGAGAGATTAGAGGTGAATATTACATACAAAGGTGTTATTCATAATTTTAAGAGAATAAATAGGTTTTTTGGATGATATTTTCAAGGTATATAAGTGGGTTATTAGTTTCTTAGGAGGTTGGTTCCTCCTTTCAAGTTAAATCTTGCTAAAGGTTTAGTTATTGTGGGTGCTTAGCTAGATAGGGGTAGAAGCTACTTATGATATTGTTGCCTCACTAAATTAAGGGATGGGTGTTACTTGATCAGTTTGTGCTAGTATAAATATTGGATCTTTTTATTATAGGACTATGGTCCATATTGTAGGGGTCAGTGGGTTTTATCCCCTAAGAGGGTTTCCCATATATATCATGTGTATTATGATTGATCTTGTTTTATCTTCCATATTCACTATTATGAATTATGTGTATTATTATTCATTGTACATGTTGAATGGTTAATGGGTTAAAAGGTTTTAAATTGGATTGAATATCTAGCATCATTGATTCACCCCCTCCACCCTCTTATTGATTGTACCTATAATAATTGGTATGAGAGTAGGTCTAATAGCCTAAAGGTAATAATAAGTATCATAATATGGATAATAAATTGAGGAAATAGAATAAAGAGTTTAAGTCTCAAGTATAGGTTACCTATGCATGCCTTAAATCAAGTGAGGAAAACTACAATTAGCACAAGGCAATTTTTGATAAGTATAGAGGTAAGATGAGTGAGTACGATGAACAAGAATCTATGAATAAGATCATGGCCTCAATATTTAAGGCTATTAAGGATGAGTGTATCAAGATTAATAAGGGTCTAAAATACATGAGTGAAATTTCAAGGTCAAAATATGGCAAAGAGAAAATCAATATTCTCGAGGATTGTTTAAGAGTTACAAAGACTAATTTGAGTTCAAAAGAGGAAGATTGTAGACATCTAAAAAATTAGTTAGAAGAGATAAATGCCATGTTGATTTCAAATCAAGGTAAGCATGATTATTTTAAGTCTAATCTTGATTGTATAATTTTTTTTCAAGAGCAAGCATGTATATTATAGGATGACATGATTAAAGAAGTTAAGAGGGATAAGGAGACCATATAAGATCTCATAATTTAGTTAGAGGCTATGAGTTTAATTATAAGCACTAAAGAGGATGAGAGTGTTCAATTTAATAATAATCTAGATTCATTTAATGATGATCACAAATAATTTGCTATTAGGGTAAACACGACTAAGAAAGAACAAGAGAGGTTAGCTCAAGACAAGAAGGTGGAAAGATTGATTAGGAAACCAAATGATATAAGGTATGAAATTTCATTTCATGGTAATTTTTTTTAATGTAATATTTTTTATCATAAGGTAAGAAACTATAGAAGGAAGAGTAGATGGTCAGCTAGAGGTATGGATAATATAGTCTACAATAATTGTCATGATATGGAACATATTGTAAGATATTGTATAAATAATTTCTAATGTCATAAGAAGGTGGATGGACATACTAGAGTGATCAATAAATTTCAATACTTGGTATGGAAACCTAAGTAAGTGAAAACTAAGAAAACTAATTTAGTTGACATGAAAGATCAAGGTGGATTGCCTGTTAAAGCAAAAGATGAATCATATATGAAGAAGGTTTAGGAATGCTAAGAGAATGTGTCACATATATTTTCACTTCTATTTTCACCCCTACGTATATTTTTAACTCTCCTCATCCAAGTGGAACCATGGAGACATCCTTCTTTCTATGGGTGGAAATGTTGAGAGATGAATCTCTAAAAGGGCTAGTTTCCTTGATGCATTCTTTGAAGATCTTATTTACTTATCAACTTGTAGATGAAAAGGGATTCAAAAAATATCTAAGAAAACCAAAAAAGGTGATGAAAAAATATGTAATATCCTCCCACTTGACTGAAAATCCACTACTTAAAGATAAACAAGACTCTCTCACACAAAACTCACAACATAGGATGCATTGTCACATTAGTGTTTCATAAGTTAGATTCAAGAAGGTATTTGAAGCTTAGGAGGGTAATGGATGATTACATGAAGTTAATATATTAATTAACCAATTTTAATACACCTATACACTTATAAAATAATACTAACAAAGAAATGTAACAACACCTTTTTAGGAAATTGGTAGACAACCAAGATTGACATGTTAGAAAAGAAGATCTTTCACTAGACAAGACCAACAAGATTCAGATCAATAATTAATAGTACAATATGTGAGTGTGAAAACAATTTTTTTATTTCCTTAAGATACTTTAAAATAAACTTATTTGTATATATTACTCATAAAATAATGGAGGCAACCAAAAGAGCCAAAAGGATACATATTTATAGCTTTTGAGAAAAGAACCAAGCAAAGAAAGTACAAAGGTCACTTGGACATGTGTAAAAATAATAATATCAGTTAAAAATTCATGTATAAGATATTTTAGGTGAGCCATGAGATTTCAAGATGTCTAATTATCCAAAACAAGTCATGAGAATTGTGAAAAGTGGCACAAAGCCTTCAAAACTTGGATGTTAAAATTTCTTCAAATTTTCAAAATAATTTTACCAAGGGTCATTATTAAATTTCCTAAATTCCTATGATTTACATGCCTAGTCATATAAAATATATGAGTATTTGAAAACACCCATCGAGTTTGATTTCTTGTCATTTTGCATGTTTGGATTGATTTCAAGGCTATAAATGGATCTCCTATAGGTTTATATGAAATACAAGAGCTAAAAATGTCTAATTACATATTATTATCATGATCCAATCAAATACATATCATCCCAAGGGGTGGAAGTGAAGATAGACTTCAACATGGTTCTAAGTCTCTTTGAAGCCTAGTGGGTTTAACATATTCTTTGCTAGTCTAAGCCACTTGAGATGCTCTAATATGGTTATAATGATCTATTTTTCATTATAAAACTCAATTTATTCTTAAAAAACCATTACATAACCTCTCCAACATCCCTTTCATCACTTTTCTTTTCTTTTGTCAGCGTGGCCTAGTGAAACCATACCAAAATAGACTTTATGCATGTACAACTAGGTCATTATAAGGGATTGGAGCTTGTGTGAGTGTCTATAAAAATTATTAAACCTTAAATATATATTACCTAATGATTATTTAGTATTTTAAGGCCCCATATTTTATCATCCACTCATTTTTCATCTTTTGCTTGGGTAAACCAAAGTTCTGATTTTCTTGAGTGGCTGACCTTTGAGACAAAATAGAGATATATATATCCCTATTACACTATGAAAAATGAATATTTTTGGAGATTTAATAATTAATAATTACAAATTTTATCAATTTTTTTTACCTTATTCCATGTTTATAGGGTCTAACCATCTCAATATACCCAAAAAAGGCATAAAAAAACCTTGGTTTTTGCATGTTTTCCTTCAAATACTCCTATGGGTTATCCCTACACGACCATATCATGATTCCAATCTGCCTATAAATTCTTATCACCTTGATTTTTTTTTCATGGATCTTTTTTAACCATCTAAAACACCTTTTCCAATAGCATTCCTATACTTGTTTATTGAAATATGGGGTTTCCAAGCCTGTTGTATGAACTGTAACCCATTTACCAAATGAGGAAATCATTGAACATTTGAGAAATATTTGGCACATTTTTTGGAATATATTTGAACATAAATAATTCCACTAAAAAAATTATATTCTCACTTTCATACTTATAGTTTTATATCATTTAGCCCTCTACTTTCCTCAAGCCTTGCCTTGACTGTGATAGTCCTACTTGTAGTTGAGCTTCTAGGCATGAGAGAGGGTATGGACTTGATTATAAATATTTTATGTGGTATTTATAAGTCTAATATCCTTTTAAAATTTTATTATTATTTAAACATGTTTATTCATGACTCCAAAGGTCATCCTAACCTTAGAAACTAATTGTGCTCCTTTTGACTGGGACAGTGCTCTTGTAATCATTGATTATAGGTTACTTTGGCTTTGCATTTGCATATATTAATTATAATCTTCTCCTTTAACTTCCTAAGTTGGAGAAAGTTATTATAACTATTTCATACCTTAAATGACATTAAACACCTTTCAAACCTGCAATTGGGTATGTTTGGATTGAGGTATTTTGGCCTACCTGAAGGTGAAAATGGCTCTTTGGAACTTGGTAAAGGCATTAGAGCCTTCTCTTTGAACATACCTTGAATTAATAGAGTCAAAAAACAACTATTATACTTCTCATTCATATTTAAAGTTAAAATTCAATGTTAAAACATCAATTTTTGATCACTTCCTGATAACCCTATTGTAGGTGCACTTTTTTCCCTATGTATGGATAAGGGAGAGTGCTTAGGGGTCAAAAACAAGGTACACCTCCTTCACCATGATCCCTATTTTCATGAATGTGTATTTGTATTTTTTTTGGTCATTTAGGCATTAATATTATTCAAGGCATGAAAATTTGGTTTAATAAGATACTCTTTTAGGCCAAATCTTATAGACTTCAGTACATAATTTTAGTGAATTTTAGGGAAACTTTGAGCCTTGAAAGAATCCCACCTCCAATTGTCACCATGTCCTAAAGCTTTTCACATATATTTTCCTATGAAATTAATACAATATTAAAATGTTAAGGTTCATGAGAAGACCTTAGGGTCATGTTTATTAAGGTCACCAAAAACTTTCTAGGCCTCTATTTGACTCTTTTTGGGATGAAAGTCCTGAATATGTAGCCTTTATCTCCTTGACCAATTTTAAACCTTTCCTTGCCACCTTAACACCTTGTATGAATTATATTGATTATTTTATCTTGTAAATATTTCTGATAAGGGTTCAAACATGATACCATGCCTCAAAAAGGGGATCTTCATACTACTATTACCACTTGTAGGTGGATATCTTAACATAAAACATAAGTAAAACATCGAAACTGAGTAAGAAAAGCTTGTTAGCAATATCCTATCACTTAAAATACATTTTTTAACCTGAAAATGATTATCTCTCCTCAAAAATTCTCTATAAAAAACTTATAACATGTTCAAAGCACTTATAGATTTGTCATTTTGTGAGTATAAAATAGTGAGGGTACTCTAGAGCCAAAAAAAAGCCTAGAAGAGGATTATGAATAATTTGATAACTCCACAACCCAAATAATGATAGGAAAAACTATGGAAAGTCATTAGACAACATGTGAAATTATTAGACTCATCAAACCAAAGCCAATTTTTTTGAAATAAGTGTAAATAGTGACTGCCTCTAGATGTGAATGCATAAAAATTACGTATAGTCTAACTGATTGTTCATAAAGGAGGATTCACCAAAATAGAATTTAGTTATATTAACTTGAAGTAAACGTAGATAAATTTATTCCCTTAAAATCATTACTCCCAACTATATTTTTATTTCCCATACCAAGAGTTTGAAATGGGCCCCTTTTATCTTGTAAAGATAAGAAGGAAAGAAAAGAAGAAATAATTGAAATTTTTTATGCATTATATGCAAACCAATTGTGGAAATGACTAAAAGGAGGTGAAGAGGCACATTATTCACATTTTCACCTAAAAGTGACATCATCGGTTCTATACAATATTCTAAAAGGCCATAAAATAAGGGGAAACTACCTTTCTCTATACATAACTAATTCTAGGATTATTATCTCACCATTTATATCATCCTCTAACCTTCCCCACATTGAAATATATCTTGATGAAAATTTTTCCCCCTTAACCCATCTACACAAGTCATTTTGCTAAAATGGTAGCCCAAAGGCATATTTGACATATGAAACATGTTAAAGATTAATAAATGACTTAGAGACATCATAAAACATATCAAAAACCATATTAGGACCTATATAACATAATTTGGACCTTTGACCATGTTTGACCCTATTTGACCAAGGTTGACTTAGCTGACTTGATTATTACAAGGAGGCTAGACTTACACCAAGGCTAGACTAGGGATAAGTAAAACATTTAGATGAATATGAGACCCTTAGAAGACATATATAAACTTATAAAAAGTTTATAAATTAGGGATTTGGCTCAAATTTGACCAAAGGTCAAATTTGGTCAACACTTTTGGTAACTCTTAGTGGTAACATGATTGGCTATGTTAGGGACTAGTAGCCTTATCCAACCAACGGTCAATGACATCAATAGATTCTTAGAGATGACTAACAAGGAAATTAAAAAAAGACACAAGAAAAAACACCCCAATAATAACAAGATCAATAAAAAAATAAGAGAAAACATAAGATAAACTCACACTTGTGCATAATCACTTAGGGAACACAAGGAAAAAAAGAAACAATGTACAAAGGGGGAGAGGAACCTTAGTATCAATGTTTGAGATGTATCCCATTGAATATGATACAAATCTCCTCTCCATCCAACCTTGAGATTTGGAAAGCATTATCTTTCATTCATTGTGTGATCACATATGGACCATTCTATAAAGAATCAATCTTTGTGTGTTTTCCTAGTTTGGACCTATCTTCATCCCATTTTAGGACAATGTCTCCTTCTTTGAAACTCCTTGGCATGTATTTCTTGTCAAAATACCTCTTTATTGGTTCTTGTTGAGTGGTCATAATTTTCATATCTTGATCTCTTATTTCTTCAAGCTCCATCAACTCACATAACCTAACTTCCTTGCTCTGATTCTCCATCAATTGTAGATGGTAGGTGAGATCCAAGGCTGGTAACTCAAGTTAAATAGGTAATCTATCTTCTCTTTCATAAACAAGTGTGTATGGTGAGTTTCCAATTGTTCTTTTTAGAGTAATCTTATTATCCCAAAGGGTTATCTTTATCTTTGAAATATAAGTCCTTTGATTCTCCTCCATTTTTCTCTTTATGATCCTAATTAGGTTCTTATTTATGGACTCAATTAGCTCATTCCCTTATGTATAATAGTTATAAGAGGTGTTAAGATAGATGCCATGCTTTAAAGCCCATTCACCTGTCTTTATTCCAAGAAAAGCTAATGCATTATCTACAATTATTGTTGAAGGAGCTCCAAACCTTGTCACTATACCTTCATATAATTCAAGAACTAATATTTCATTTTACTCCTTGAGAGATAATGCCTCGACCCATCTTTTGAAGTAATCTATAGCAGTCAAAACCCACTTGTGATTAACACTAGAAGATGGATTGATTAGGCCTATGAAATCCAAATCCCATTGCAATAAGGGTTCATTAACTTGGATTTATTTAATAGGCAAGGTTGCAATATTTTTTTTCATCAAAGATATCATATTTGTACACTTCCTTACCCAACCATGAGTGTCCTTGAACAAGCTAGGACAAAAGTATCCATCCCTCATAATCCTAATAGTTGTGGTTCTTAGAGCAAAGTGACCACCAGTTGGTCCATCATGAAACTCAAATAGTACTTTATCAATATAATATAAATAAATAAACCTCAATAGCACACATAAAAAAACCCTTCCTAAATATAACTCCATCAACAAGTACATAGGGAATGGATTGCAATCTAGAGTACCTTCTTTTACCTCCATCTAGGCCTTATAGACACTCACTGATTTGAAGGAAATGGATCATATGTACTATCAAATTCCTCATTGATGAAGATATAGATGTCATAGGTTCATCATGAAGTTCCAAAAAAACCTCCTTTTATTTTTTCAAGTTTAAAGCAAGACACTCACATAACCCTTTTCCCTTTACCAGGTTGGTTGTTTTGATTTCCACATCGTAATCCATCACTTTTGTGATCCAACCTACCCTCTTATCATTCAAATCCTTGACAAATATAAATACTTTAACACTAGGATGAGTTACAAAAATATGAATCTTTTTATTAGATAATACATGCCTAAACTTCTTTATACTCCTTATAACTGAAATTACTTGCTTCTCAACATAGGTGTATATTACATCATAGCCTTCTAAACCTTTACTAAAAAAGGCAATAGGCTATTCTAAACTCTCATCATTTGATTGAGTATGTAAAATATTACCTCTTCATTCCTAAAAGTATACAAATTGAAATCCTTGGAAAAATTTGGACTTGAAAGAGTAGGAGCTTGGGCAATCACTTTTTTGATCTCTTAAAAACTTTCCTTTCTTCTTCTTGTCCAAGTGAACACTTGATCCTTACTTATAATAGAGGTGATATTCTTGACCAAGTTATCAAAATTAGGAATGAATCTCCTTATGAAATTTATTTTACTAAATAATCTTTGAAAACCATTCTTATGTTTAGGTAAAGACAATCCCAAGATGAGATTCACCATTTTTGGATCAATGGATAAACCCTTCTTGGAGATAATATGTCCTAATATTTTTCCTTCTTGTAAAACAAACACACATTTATTTTGGTTTAGATATATACCAAAATATCTACATATTTCAAAAATCTACCTTAGGTGATTCAAGTGATCATTTGCATCATTAGATAAAACTATCACATCATCAAGATATACCAATACAATGTCATTGATTAGTCCTTGAAAATCCATATCCATTAAACATTAAAAATTATCCCTAGAATTTTAAAATCCAAAATACATCTTCCTATATGCATGTGTACCCCATTTGGTAGCGAAGTCTATCTAATATTGGTCACTTTCCTTTACCAAAATCTAATTGTACCTAGAATACCCACCCAGGAGAGAAAACCTCTCACTACCTGCCACAAATTGTAGAATTTTATCCATAGAAGGTAAGAGATAATGATCTCTCAAATAGAATCTATTCAAGTCCCTAAAGTCCACACCCAAATTTATATCCCCATTCTTCTTTCTAATAGGGACTAAGTTGGCCAACCAAGAAGAATTCTTGATAGGAAAGATGATTCTAGACTCAATCACCTTGGGGAGCTCTTTATTCATTAGGGGTTAAATCTCAAGATTGACTGGCCTTTGTCATTTCTTGATAGACTTGGCATTTTCATCTATATCTATGGTGTTTTTATCTAGTCTTGGATCAAAACCCTTCAAGTCACTATACTCCCATGGAAAAACATCAATAAACTCCTTGTATAACTCAATGAAATCATGATATTATTTATTAGTGCATACTTTTCCAATTGCAATTAGCTTATATTTAAATATTTATACCTTCTCATATTTCTATTTATTGGTAGACATGCTTACTTTCTACTTCTTTATCTATTCATCCTCATTGAATATGTTTTCAAGAGTCACTAGGCCTTTGGGAAGCTTGTAAGACTTTAATTGGATAATCTACCCTCCATATTGGTGTTGTAGTTTGGACTAATTTTTAAGATAAAACTCAGCCCCCTCTTGTATAAAAATAGATATTTTTTGGTCACTATCAAACACCTACCAATTAGTGACATTGTTTGGTATGGAAAGCCTAACAATCACCTTTATATGAGGTTGGTTTTTGTCCTCTTTTATACCTCTTGAAATATCAAATTGAGATCCAATAGATGCAAAACTATCAAGATGCTTATTGTACTTTATTATAATATATATGATGTTCAAATCATTGAAATATTCCATAAGATCCAAAAACCTATGATTATAGGACTTGAGCAATGAGTTTTTAGTCAAATTGTACCCTCTAATTTGGTTCACAACAAGCTCACTATCTTCATATACTTTAAAATATTTAATCCCTCTTTTCCTAGCCCATTCAAGGACATGAATAAGTAACTCATATTATAAAACATTATAAATGAAATATAATTTAAATCTAAAGGTTAAATAGTACCTTCTTTTATAAGATGAAACCAAAATTTCTCCACCACCTGCCCCAATTTTACTTCTTGACCCATAAAAGAAGAGCTACCATAAACCATTCACATCCTCACTTGGATTCACTAATTTTTTTATGAAATATTCCTTATCATTAATATAATACACACCAAGAATATATTCTTCAATAAAATTTTAGGATCATGCTCATAATGCTCATCTCCCCATTCATCTAGGAACAAATAAAAAACTCCTTCAAGGGATGATGATGGAGATTGGTTAATGTGAAGTTATTCTTCATAAATCATATCATGGTTAAAATTTTCCACCTAATGTGAGTAGGTATCCAATTGATCATTATTAATAGGTTCTAACTCAATATTCACCTTAGTGCCATACTTTGTTCTAAATACCATGTAGGACCAATTGGCTGCCAAGTATCCACCTATTTTATTAGTAAAATTTATTGACAAGCAAAGAGAAAAGTATGGAGGTAAATCCTACACCACCACATCATGAGGAATATAAAATTTAGGAGAATAATGATGGATAAAATTCAAATATTTAACTACCCCCAAAGTCTTGGCTAGTGATCCATCCAATTTTAAGACTCCCTTAGTCATTGGCTCATATTTGAGGCCTCGTTTATCCACTAAACATTTGGGCATAACTGAAGTACTAGACACAATATCTATGATGCAATTATTAACTAATAAATCAATAATTATTAGAGATAAGTAGAAAGGAGAATTTTTCTCATTTTTTTTCACTTGATCACCTATAGATTGAGTTCCATTAACTAGGACAACATTGTCAATCCTAGATGAGCCAACTTGCTTACCCAATCAATGCAATTCTTTTTAGAGTATATATTTCTACCTTAGTATTATAAAAGAGTCTCATAATGATATATTCATATGTAAATTCTTCATCTAGTTTACCACATTTATGGAAGGACTACTCATATTAGGAAGCTCCTTGGTAGCACTAGCACCTTGTGATGTATCCTATGGAGGTGGAAGAATAGGAGTCAGCCTTATGTTTTTAAATCTCTAATTTAAATTTAATTTAGGAGTTAAATTAGACCCACTCACTATTGGATATGATGTAGGGTTTAAAATAGGTCCTTGATTGGCTTCTTGAGACTCTTCAACAACCCTCCTTCTAGATCTAGTGTTAGAAGATACACTAGTGTTGATGGTGCTTTGGTTTCACAAATGATTTATTGCATTAAACTCTCCCTCCAAGTGATTGATGAGAGTAGAATTATATTTAATTTTACCATTTTACATCCTATGTTTCATTGATATCTCAAAATTTGGAACTTGTGGTGCTTAATTTCCTTGCATTTCCATGGTTTGATTGTGCATTTCATTTTCATAAGCAAATTATTCTTGATTTTACTCAAAAGATGGATTACATCGCTATTATTGAAACAAGTTTTTTTGAGTGAGGAAAAGAGATTTAGAATATGAGGTATCATTATGATTGTATCTTTGATAAGGCCTAGCTTGGGTGATTTCAACTTGTCCTTGAGCATTACCTTGAAAAGGAGGTTTATTGGTTTGTCCAAATTGATTGTAGGATTGGTATGGCTTATAACTTTGGGCTTGTTTCCATTTGATTGAAATGAAATAATTATTGACACTTAGTAACAAACTTTTGAATTCATGTATCTCATTAGAAGAAACAATGGAATATTTCTCATTACTAAGCAAATGGGCCAAGGTAGGTAATGTCACTTAACTAAGAGGCTACAAATTAGGGAATAATTGAATTAGAGGCCTAAGATCAATATTTATTTCTTGAACAAGAAAATTATTAGCATTTATGGCTATCTCATAGGTAGTAGGGAGTGTATTCGCACCCATGGATTGGATCATTATAGCTACATCACCATTCAATGCTTTTAGGTAGTAAAAAAATGCATAGTTTAGAGTAGGCCTCACAAGAGATAGAATTTTATCTCATGTTTTATGAAACCTAGTGTTAAAATATTGCATAAACTCATGTGTTCCCTCTTGATAGTGGTCAATTACTTAGCTAGATATAAATAATCACTATTTTCTCCAAACCTCTTAGTCAATAGATCTCCTAGTTCATCCCATGAACTAATAGAGTTGTTAGTTAGAGTCCCATACCAATCCAAAACCTTAGACAAAGACAAAAACCTAATATCCACATTCTCTTGAGTGATATTATGGATATTACAAAAGTTTTATATTTTTATAATGTGCTCAATGGAAGTAATATAACCCTCTCCACTAAAATATGAAACATTCTTAAGGGTTGCTCCTAGATTTTGATCATATTGGGTAAGCTTTCAAAGAGATGATCTTGTGAAAGGCACATACTTTTTCTTTATTACCATATTAGAATGTGAAATTTATGTATTAGGTACTAAACTAAAAAATATCATAAACTTCTTAAACACCAACTCTCTTGAATAAGGATGGGTATTCACAAACCTAAACCTTTTGGTAGAATATAAAGGTAATTGCACAAACTCAAAGGGTATACATTTAGTATGAGACCTAGTGGCTACCTTTGGAAAAGAATTAGGAACTGATCATTAAAAAAAGACTTGAAATATTCAATGGATTCACTAGGTACTGAATGTAGATGCTCTTGTAGTTGTAACTATGCCAAGACTAACACCAATCTTAGACAATCTTATATGACATACAAATCCCACTAGGTGTGCCAAAAACTGTTGACACTTAGATTTGTACCCCTAAAAAGAGGAATAAATCTCCTCATCCAATTGGAAACATGAAGATATCCATCTTGCTATGAGTGTCAATTTTGAGATATGAATCTCTAGAAGGGCTAGTTCCCTTGATGCACTCTTTGAAGCTCTTCTTTACATATCAACTTGTAGATGAAAATGGATGATGAAAATAACTAAAAAAAAATGTGATGAACCAATATGTAACATCTTCCCAATTTACTAAAAATCCACTACTTAAAGACAAATAAGACTCTCTCACACAAAACTCACAACATAGGATGCATTGTCACATCAGTGTTTCATAGGTTAGATTCAACAAGGTAGTTGATACTTAAGATGGTAATAGATGATTACATGAAGGTAATATATTCATGAACCACTTCTAAGACATGTATAAACTTAGAAAATAATACTAAAAAAGACCTATAATAATACCCTTTTTGCAAATTGGTAAACAACCACGATTGACATGTTATAAAAGAAGATCTTTCACTAGACAATACAAACAAGACTTAGATCAATGATCAATATTATATCATGTGAGTGGAAAAATCACTTGTATATTTATTCAAGAATCTTTAAAATAAAAATTTGGCTAGTGTTTCACCATAAACCAATAGATGCTAACAAAATAGCTAAAAGGATACACATTTATAGTTTTTGAGAGAAGAACCAAGCAAAAGAAGTCCAAAGGTCACTTGGACATGTGTCAACTTAAGAATATTATTTAAAAATGTATTTGAAATATATTTTATTTGATCCTTTTAATTTCATGAGGTGAAATTATGTAAAATAAGTAATGAAAATTGTGACACGTGGCATATAACCTTCAAAATTGGCACAAAAATTTGCCTTCATGATTTACATTTGTTTGAACATCCCCATAGTAACTAGGTATAGGTATAGTGATTGGTATGAAAGGTAAGGCCTTCATTCATGAAATTTCATCCATTGGTTCTAATCTTGCTCATTTGGAAACTCTTGGAAAAGAGTAATCACTACCTATAGTTTTGAAACTCCCTATTTTTAGTCATCCCTTATACTTGGACTTAAAAAAACATTATTTTCGCATGAAAATACATGGGATGGAATTAATGACACAATAAAATATTATCCATGGTCTTAGACCTCTCAAAATCACCTAAAAAGGGCACCTAATTGAGTTTTCCACACTTTTCGCCCTTGTGTGCATCATGCTAGTTTTGGCCGGCTGAAAGTAGAGATTTATTTTGGATACTTATAAAATTTTAAATAGGATAAAATTACCATATGTATTTATAATATATCTCTGTCTTCCCATCAAACTAACTTCACCTTCTAAAATAACATAGACCCTAAAAACTAAAAAAAATGGTGAGAAAAACCATATTTTGCATATTGTCCATATAGTTCCATACACCTCCTTACATGTTTGATATCCTAATTGAGTCATGTCCATGATAAAATATTTTTCCTTTAAAAACTATGCCATTAGAATGGTTTCCAAAGCTCTTTTTCCTCATCGGGTCATAACCAAGGTTTTAGTAGGGTTTTAGGTAGTTTTAGGTGTTAATATTTGCTCATAAAAATTGTATGTTAAAATTTCATCCTAATTACATAATATTTATACCAAGGGACCTTATTAAATTTCCTAAATTCCTTTTATTCCCATGCATATCCATAGAAAAGATATGAGTATGTGAAAACACCCATCAAGTTTGATTTCTTCTCATTTTACATGCTTAGACTGATGTCAAGGATATGAATGGATCTCCTATAGGTTTATATGCACTCCAATGTCTAAAAAATTTATACTTACGTCTTATTAACATGATCCAATAAATTATCATCCCAAGGGGTAGAATTGAAGATAGACCTCAACATGGTTCTTGGTCTCTTTGAAGCCTAATGGGTTTAGCAAATTCTTTGATAGTCTGAGCCACTTGATTTTATATAACATAGTTATAATAGTATATTTTTAATAATAAAACTCCATTTATTATTAAAAAACCATGACATAACCTCTCTAACATCCCTTTCATCACTTTTCTTTTCTTTTCTCAGCTTGGCCTAGTGAAACCATACCAAAATGGACTGTATGCATATACAACTATGTCATTACAAGGGATTGGATATTTGTTGATCATATATAAACATTATTAAACATTAAATATAAATTACCCAATATTTATTAAATATACCAAGGCCCAATCTTTGATCATCCACTCATTTTTCATCTTTTGCTTAGGCAAACCAAAATTCTAATTTTCCTGAGTGGCTGACCATTGAGACAAAATAGAGAGATATATCCCAAGTCCAATATGAAATATTAATGTTTTTTGAGATTTATTAATTCCTAATGACCAATTATACCAAATTTTTTGACCTGATTCCATGGTTATGGGGTCTAAACATCTCAATATGCCTAAAAAAGGCCTCAAAACCTTGTTTTTTGCATGTTTTCCTTCAAATAAACCTATGAGTTGTCCCTCCAAGCCCATGTCATTATTTAAATATTAATATACATTATTTTAACCTTTATTTTATTCTCATATATATATTTTAACCATATAAATCACCTTTTCCAATATCATTCCTATACTTGCCTATTGAAACAAGGGGTTTCTAAACTTGTTTTATGGACTATATCCCATTTACCAAATGAGGAAAGAATTTAGAAATTTTATCAATTATTGGGGTGTTTTTTGGCATATATTTTATCATAATTAATCTTATTTAAACCATATATACTCTAAATTTCACAATTATATTGTTTAGATCACTTAGCCTTCTAGTTTCCTCAAGCCCTCCCTTGATTATGATAGTCCTACCTATAGGTGAGCTTTGAGGCATGAGAGAGGGTGTGGAATGGGTTATAAAGAGTATATAAGGTCATAATAAGTATTAGGTCATTTTAAAAAAATTATTCTCAATCAAACATGTTTCTTCCTAACTCCAAAGGTCATCCTATCCTTGGAAACTAAGTGTTCTCCTTTTGACTAGGACAGTGCCCTTTTGATTATTACCTGTAGGTTACTTTGGATTTTCATTTGATTTAATTCCTTATAATATTATCCTTTAAATTCATAAGGTGTAAAAAATGGTTCTATATATTTCATACCTTTAATTACCTTAAAAATCTTTCAAACCTGCAACTGGGTCACTATTTGGACTGAGGCATTTTGCCCTATCTATAGGTGAAAATGGCTCTTTGGAAATTGTTAAAGGCATTAGAGCCTTATCTTTGAAAAAACCTTGAATTTATATAGTCACAATTTTGTTTTTATAGTTCTCATTCATCTTTAATATCAAATTTAATTTCAAAACATCAATTGCTGATCACTACCAAATAACCCTATTGTAGGTGCACCTTTTACCTTGTGTATGGATAGGGGAGAGTGCTTAGTGGTAAAAAAAGAGTTAAACCTCATTCAACATGATCCCTATGTTCATGAATTTATATTTTTACTTTTTTGATTCATTTATTCATTATTATTAGTTAATACATTCAAAATTGGTTGAAGAAGATATTGTTTTAAGCCAAATCCTATAGACTTCACTTCTTAGTTTTAGTGAATTTTAGGGCAACTTTGATCCTTGAAAAAATCCCACCTCCAATTGTCACCATGTCTTAAAAAATTCCACATATATTTTCATATGAAAATAATAAAATATTAAAACATTAAGGTACATGATAAGACCTTAGGGTCATGTTTATTAAGGTCACCAGAAACTTGTTAGGCCTTTGTTTAACTCCTTTTTGGATAAAAGTCCTGAATATGCAATCTTTATCTCCTTAATTAGTTATAAACCTTTCCTTTCCACCTTAACACCTTGTATTAACTTTATTAATTATTTTAACTTTTCAATATTTTTGGGAAGGGTTCAAACTATATCCCATGCCTTTAAAAGGGGACCTCCATACTAGTATTACCACCTGTAGGTGGATATCTTGGCATAAAATATAAGCAAAACATGGAAATTAAGCAAGAAAATATTTTTATCAATATCATACCACTTAAAATACATATATAAACATAAAAAATAGTAATATATCCTCAAAAACACTCTGTAACATCCTTAATCCATGTTCAAAGCACCTATAGATTTATCATTCTCTGAGTATAGAATAGTGAGGGTGCTTTATGGCCAAGAAGAAGCCTAAAAGAGGCTTGTTAAGCATTTGATAACTATAAAACCCATATAATTATATTAAAACCTATTTAAATTCATTATACAACATGTTAAATCATCAAACTCATCAAATTAAAACCAAAGATTCTAAAACAAGTGCAAAGAGTGACCCCCTCTAGATGTGAATGCATAAAATTCTACATGGATTCTAACTGATTATTCATAAAGGAGGAGTCACAAAAATGGAAGTTATTAATATTAATTTTATGTGCAATTATATACCTTTCTTATCCTAAAATAATTCCT
The DNA here is from genome assembly GCA_037957365.1 of Torreya grandis. NCBI lineage: Eukaryota > Viridiplantae > Streptophyta > Pinopsida > Cupressales > Taxaceae > Torreya > Torreya grandis. Next base: position 804,095 of record JARHVA010006410.1, read on the forward strand.
CCCAACTCTAGCTATAAGGCCCATACCAAGTGTTTGAAACTGACCCCTTTTACCTTGTAAAAATAAGAAGCAAGAATTTAAATTTTTTATGCATTCCCTAAAAACCAAATGTGTAAATGATTACATAGAGGTGAAGAGGCACATAACTCAAATTTTCACCTAAAATTGAGGTCATCATTTCTGTACAAGTGCTGAAGAGGCCCTAAAACAAGGGGAAACTACCTTTTTCTATACACAACTAATTTTGGGACTATCATCTTACAATTTATAACATCATTTGACCTTACCCACATTTAAATACAACTTGATGATAAGTTTCCCCCCTCAACCCATCCATACAATTCATTTATTTTTCAGGTGTCCCAAAGGTATATTTGACATATGAAACATGGTAAAGATAAATAAATGACTTAGAGACATCATAAAACATATCCAAAACCATATTAGGACCTATACAACACAATTTGGAACATGGACCAAGGTTGACCCTATTTGACTAGGGTTGACTTGGTTGACTTGATTAGTATAAGGAGGCTAGACTTAAACTAAGGCTAAACTAGGGATAAGTAAAACATTTAGATCAATATGAGACCCTTATAGGACATATATAAACTTCTAAAAAGTTTAGTAACGTACAGGTTGACTCAAATTTGATGAAAGGTTAAATATTGTCATCAATATGATTAGATAGAAAAGAAGAGTCAAAATTCAATTCCATTTAAGCTCAAATAAAAGACTAAGGTGCTAGTTGAGGTTAGTTTTGAGGTGTTTATGGATACACATAAGCATCCTGCTATTGTTGAATAAGTTTCATGTGAATAACATTAGTTGTCAATGTCTACTGATGAGGTCTATCATCAATATTTGTTATTTAAATGTAATATAAATTTAGCATTAAAATAGAAGGATAATATTATAGTGGACGAGCAAGTTGTTTCTCTTAAGTCTAATAAAAATAAGAACTATCAATTTCAAATAACCAAGGAGGAGAAAGAATATGAGGAGATGTGGGAAACCCCTAGTTTCACATTGTTAAAGGACATTATGTTTTAGAATGTCTCTATCTAGGCTTCAAGGAGACACTTTATAAGCAATAAAATTCATGTTTGATGCCAGTTGATCTTCGGTTGATGTTAAAAGACAAGAATATAATTTGAATATGTCTTTGGCTAAGGGGGAGCTAATTTAGTTAGCTTGAGTGGCTTGAGAAAGATGTGTATGATGTGAGGGGGAGCATATGTGAAACCAGTCATGGTGGATATATGAAGATGTATAATATAGTTGTGATTTAAAAAATATTTTTATGATGACTTGATCAAACCAAGTAATGTGGTTTTGACAAGGTATTGAATCTTCATGCATGAAGAAAGAGAGCTTCTGATTTTTATAGGTAGATACATCCAAGGATCAGAGAAGCCTAAATTTAGATTAGTGTATGATAAATAACATATGACATGAGATAGATCATGATGTTATGGGGGATATTTACAAGCTATGTTAGTATTCTTTTAGGTCCAAGGATCAAGTTCGCATGTTGAGAAAGAGACCCTTTGTCATTAATGTCAAAGGGGGAAAAAGATTAGAATGAAGAAGTTCAAATGAGTAATAATTCATTATAAGGGTGTTTTTCCATATATAAAAAATGAATATATTATTGAAAATGGTCATTTTATGTCCTATATTATCACTAATGTCAAAGAGAGCATGATGTACTAGTGCATGAATGACAAAGAAGTTGTATGTGATAGCTTGGAGAGTATGTGTCATATGTGTAGATTAGTAAGGACAAAGACAAGGTTGTGAGGCATCCATATATGTCTTGGTGAAGTTATAATATGTCATTTGATGATTTGGAAAGAGAAACATGCATCTTTAAACTTAAGAGAAGCCAAACCATCACTGCACATCATGCATATATGAATGAACTAGCAAGTTTTTGCATTTAGTGTAGGTACTTAAATAGTCAACTATGGTTAAATGTTTTAAGGAAGATGTTGTATATAGTGCCAAGAAATTACCCTAGATATATTTACTCTTGAAGTGTTTTATAGCTCAAACTATAAACATTAAAAGTTTTTCTTGAAGACGATGATGTGCCAGAGACTATCAAGTTTAATTGTGTTGAAATATGGGGTCAACTAGTAAAGATAGATCTAATGATGAGCATTCATCATCCAGATTATGATCAAATGGTGCGAATGAAGTCAATATGTAGAATATTTTAGATATTTCATGTGATAGTGACATGTTTCTTGATCATAATGATTTTATAGAAGATTAATGGCATGCAAGATTGCCAAATGGTAAAAGTTCATTAGATACTGACTGTAGGGTATGCAGAGGGCACATGGGGATGCTAAGTGGCTTGATATCAAAAGAAAGGAAACAACATAAATGGTGAGTGATGTATTTTAAATTGAGTAGGATAGTAAGGAGATAAAAATAAAAAAATTATCTATATTTCAAGGAGAATGAGATGAAGACATGTGTCTACAATATTTGCATTTACCAATGACTATTTGTATATGAAATTAACAAAAGAAAAACTAGTACTGAGTATTTTTTCTTATATATTTTAATCTAGGAAAACACTGAATTTTATGTAAAAAAAAAATTTAAATTGACTCCTAGGTGCAGCCAACAAATTTGATTATAAATTTGAATGTTTGTATAGATGCAGATATTGAGCTTAAAAGTTGACTATGTGTCTAACGATGTTCTATAAGTGAATAGAGAAGGATATTTGATTTATTATTAATAAAAAATTTATGTTTGAAGATGAAATATATATTTTATAGTGTTATAAACTCAATGAGGACCATCTATTTTTATTTTTTATGTTTGACCAATCGATGTTTAGCATGAACAAATGTCTAAAAGTTGACTATGTTTGTTGGAGGCTACAGATAGTTTGAGGACCGCATTATAGAAGTGAGTTAGAATAATTATAAACAAAATTGAAGAATAAAATGAGTATGTATATTTTTATAAGTCTTAAAGGCTTATAAAAATTAATTTTTTGTCATGATATTCCCCTGATAAGATATGGAGAGTCAATATATCTTGACTATATTTTGACTGTATATGAGCAATCTGAGTGGTCATTTGAGAAAGTTGTTTTGAGTGCTTAGACCTTGTTTTGAATTATATAAATCACATGAATGAATTTAATATATCCTAAAGGTTTCAACCATTTTATCTAATCATATGTCTATGTGAGATATTTATGTATTTATTTTATAAGTTTGAGACTGTGTTTTCTGTGTATGAAGGCCTACAGAGTGAGGAGACCTAATTGGTAGGTTCAAGTGTTGATTTTTTATTCTAGGTATCATGGAACCATATGAGACTAAGAAACAAGATAATAATATAAACACAATGTAGTCATAAAATATTAGGTAAAGGATGAAGGTGGTCCAAGTACATATAACGTGTGAGTATGAAGGCTAAATTGCTTTAGGTCTCACCAAGACCTGATGGTAGTTTTGGGATAATGAGGTAATGCCCAACCTAAGGAGTGTGGGATTATTAAATATAATATTTATGAAGACTTATTTAAATGGCACAACAAGTATGTTAATTATATTGGCCAATCAAGATGGGTTAGATGAGTGTATGGTATAAATACTAGGCATAACTAGCCTATTTGGAGTAGAGTTGAGGAAGTGTGGAGTTAAGATAAGTAGAGAACCTTTGAAATAAAAGGTATAGGTCATTGAATAAAAATTGAGAGTGAAGAGGATAATTTTTTATTTTTTGATCAAGTTGATGTAAGAGGACACATAGGTCATTAGACCTAATGAGCCTATAAGAGGTAGTTTGAGTGAGTTATTCCTAGAGGCAGCTTGAGAGAGATTGGGGGTAAAAGGTGTAGAAAAAGTTGGTAATAATTAGTTTAATAGAAAAAATAAGTGTTTGATATGATATATTGAAGTTAGTTGTGTGAATTCTTAGTTTATTATGGGGTTGGTTGCTCCTTACATGATAAAGCTTGCTAAAGGTCTAGTTGTTGGGGGTGCTCAGCTAGATAGGGGTAGTAGCTCCTTATGAGATTGGTGTCTCACTAAAATAAAGGATGGGTGTTCCTTAATTATTTGGTTATATTCATAATGTTGGATTTTATTATTATAGGACTGTAGTCAATTTGTAAGGTTTAGTGGGTTCTATCTGCTAAGAGGGTTTCCCACATACATCATGTATTTTTTGCTTGATCATGTTTTATCTTCCATGTTTATTGTTATTAATGATGTGTATGATTCATGATTGTATATGTTAAATGATTAAGGGGTTAAAGGGTTTGGAATTGTATTGAATATCTCAAATCATTGATTTACCCACTCCTCTTAGTGATTATACCACTAATAATTCAAAATATTAGTAGGAATGATTGAACCTCATGTTTATCCTTATACATCATTATGTTTACATGGGAAATATTATAATTGTAAAAAGTCCTTATCAAGGACTTTAGTATCTCTCTTTATATAATGATTTAACCAAGCTAGTTAGCACTAGTATTTGCTTCAATATTTTTCATGTCTTTTTTAATATTGTATCATTCCTTACCCTAATGCTCGAATCTATGTGATTGATCCTTTTGATTAGGATGAGGCTAATTATACCTCTTGGGTGGAGGATTATTCTCTCTCCTTGGTGGTGTTGGCTTGTTTTTATCATTGAAATTAAGAGTAGTGGTGGCACTATTAATGGGAGGTGTCTAAGAAGTCATATGTTATTTTTTCCTCAAGTTGTAGTTGTTCCTAAACTACCGATACTTATGGAAAGCATAAACCTCATATGTGTTGTATTCATGTTCATTGTCATCTTCACTTAGAAATGGGAAGTTATAAGTATCAAAATCCATAGATATGCTAAGGCTACCTAAAGAAATTAATGAAGATGAATCTTGCTAATTTATAGAATTTTACTAAGTTTTAGCTTCTTATTGGAAGATTTCAAAAGTAGTGCATAATTCAATACATTGTAATTCACCATTTTGCAGACCCATAAATAATTTAGAAGATTTACATCCATAATATTAATATTTGGCATACTATTACAAGGAACCTATTGTTATTTATTATTCCTAGACCTATTGAAAGGATGTTGTACCTATGGAACCCATAACCCTAATTTTTCTAGTTGGAGATTTATTCACCTATATTACCCATATGTTGCTACATGATAAGGAATTTTTTATTTATTTTATATACCATTTTATTGATGTCTTCCATCTCGATCTTGTTTGAGTTGGGACCATTGTCCTATGTGTAAGTATTATAAACTAGTATATAAGGTTGACTTTATCCCTGATGGTTAGAAGCATAATTGTTCAAAAAACCATAATTTTCATTATGGTTAACATGGATTAGTGGCAATTTATTATGAACCGAGATCTAGTTTTACACCACCTAGTTTTAGATCACATTAAGGATTGGATTAAATGTTGGGTAGAAATATCCAAGAGTAAGTAGAGTTAATGATTAAAACTAAGGGTATATTTGTTTTTATATATTAATAAGATCTATTTGGGGTAGAGGTAAGGTATGAATACCTAAATACCTACATAGAAACATAATAATCATGGAATCTAGGGCACTTTTATACATTTCTAGGTCCAATGTCTTGTCAGGTTAATAAGCAAATTATAATATGCATACATATTTTGAATTCAACTACTAAAATTTTGGATTGGCTTGTTGGTATCTCCTCTCATGATACCAAAGTGTTTAGAGATAAAACTTTCATTGGTAACTTGGACAAACAAGGCCAAGAAGGTATTTTGACATTTTGTCTAGGTTGTGATTGACCCATTTAGATTATATCGGGACCAGTCATAGGTTACTTCTTTCAAAGTGAAAGGGAAAAATCTATATGCCATGTCCTTGTGAGTTAAATTTATAATCTCTAAGGTATATTTTAATTCATTTATATGTTCTTCTATTATTCTTCCTCCCAAGGGAGAGGAAGAGAGGAGATAATTCCCTAGATTTCTATGCAAATCATGCACTGCTCCTCCTACATTGATAGTTAATCCATTCAAATAAGATGGGGATTATAGTGGGGGATTAGGGTAAAGTGGAGGATTAAGAGGTGGGTCTTAGGGAAAGGCCATCATAAATATTGGAAAATGAATCTATCTTTTTGAAGATGATGAATCTACCCTATTTTTCCTAGAAAAACCTCTATAAAACCTAACCTTTCTATGGATCTCCAAAGGTGGATGTAATAGGTTACTATTATAGGTTGACCTTAATAATAATTTGGGTTAATATAATGAAAATCAAGTGATTTTACTCCTTACCATAGAGGTAGAGGATGATAGGCCTCCTTTTAGTCCTAATTTGAAAATTTTTATTGATGTGCATTTTATACACACCCTAAAAGTTCCTTATGAGGTTGTCTCAGTATTTTAGGATAAATGAATATAATCACTTTAAGACATGAATTGCAAGGTATTTAGTTTTATAAATAACTATTGGTGGAATAGTGGTTGAGTGAAATAGATTTTTTACCATTGGTGAATTGGCTATGGTTGAACCTAAATTTACTTTGAATGGGTGTTGAGATGATGATTTATATCTAAGGTGGGTAGGATTTTAAAAGAAAATGTAAAATAAGGGAATTAAGGTATAAAATAAAGGTCTATGAAAATCCATAGATAAAGCCTTTAAAGACTAGTATTTGAGCTCATGTAGGATAGGACATCTAGATAAATATCCATTGTAAACTATTGTATCACATAAATAATCATATATAATTAAATATTAAAAGTGAAAAAGAACATAATATACTCATACATGCACAAATCAAAGGTTGCCTAATTTTCATATTATTATTTCACATCTACAAGAGGATTATGATAAGCATACAAAATATTCTCAAATCATCTATTGCTAAAAATGAAAAACTACATTCAAAATAGACACATCACACACACTTTTAAGCACTAATATAGTAGAATGATGGAATTTCCAAGGAATCCATAGAATTTGATAATAATAGATATTTACACATCAAGAAAAAGTCAAGCAAAACTTCTTTGAATTTCATATTAATATTAATATCGAAGATTCTCCTCCCTTTTTGACTAGGAGGTCACATGTATATATAAGCTTGGGACAGGGAAGTACTCATATCTTCAAATTTTTCCTAATTTTATTAGTCTAAAAATATAGAAACTTTAGTTCAAAATTCATTAAAGAATGCATGTTATAGTGATAATAGTCAAAAATAGACTTTCCATTAAAAAAAGTAAATTATGCATGCACAATGATATATGGGGAACCAAAGTACCACTTTAATAGGAATCATGAAAATACACAATTAATCCAAAAATATATATTGATTCCATGTTATTTGAATTAGCTAATGTAGACACTATAATTTTGGATATGGAAGCTACTTACTTCACCTTCAATGCTTCACCTAATGTATATCCATTGTCAAAATATTTACCTATGGCATCAAAATTCAAAGGTAAGGGATTCAAAATATTGACAACTTTAGCCATTAATTTATCTTATTTTGCCCTTGAGATTTTAAACTTAGTTACTAAACATTAAAATCTTGTGACCCTATCTTCAGAAAACTTATCAGCTATATTAATTCTTTGTTGGTATTATATAATACACCTTGAAATTCTTGTTTGAATTATTTTGTACCTAAGTGGAGTAGGTTGTCAAACTTGGGTTGATTCACCAGCTTCCCTATCTAGGTAATCACTATATTTAGCTACATATCATCCAAAATTTTCAATGATTTAGCTTCATGACTAAAAAGATACCCAATAAATTCTTTATTGATATATGTCAATTTAAAAAGGCATCCCTTTTAAAAATCACATAATTAAAGTAGAAGGAAGAATCCATGTTGATCATAAATTTTAGTTGATCAAAGGGAATTAATATGGAACACTAGACTAATAAGTTTAATTTCTTCCCTTTGTCCTTTATCTTGTTCCATAGTGTGACCATCTCTACTCTATGGGCCTTACTAAGTGCCTTAGATATTCTAATGTCAAGTGAGATGTCATATAGCTTTGTATCTACACTTTTTAACTCATCTATTACTTCTTGAGGAGCCTATTTGATATTAATTTATTTCAATATATTAAATTCCTCCTTAGTGCTTTATTAGATTTTATTTAATGTCAACCTAGTGTAATCACCAAGAGTATTAAAATGCTCAATGTAATCCATAGGGTCATTGAGGTTCCTCTTGGGTCTATTGGCTAGTGAAAACAAATTCTCTCTCTGATCCAACTCTATCCCTACCTTTGTTCATGTATTTATTATTTTCCTCTTCCTCACTATTTGTATGGTCCCACTTTTTTTTCAAACCTTGTATAAATTATGGGAAGCTTAGCCATAACTAGATTATTCCACCGATCTTATAGATTTTGGATCACCTTTATCCATTGAATTATCATTTCACCTACATCTTCTCTTTAGGTAATTATGAATATGTATAGGATTAATAGGTCATACAATGTGAGGTGTTTATTAGAAAATATATATATGGAATTTCATCACTTATTTATATGGGCACTTGTGGAAGCTTTCAACCCACTACTTCCCATAGAGAGGCTTATTTTATTGGTATCACCTTAGCCAAGGATTTGTTTAACCTAGGTGTTATTTACATAGTCATACTTACTTTTGGAAAAAACTGTGACTAGGGAATGGGATGCTAAATATGGGTTAATTTTCTTCTTAAGGTTGATGGTTTATTGAAAATAGACACAATAACTAAACTCTCAAAATTGAAAATTTTAGGATTCCTTGGTAAAAGAATTTCATAATCTATAGTAGTAACTTGGGAAGTAGAAGATGTAATAATATGAACTATTAGAAGAAGACTTATAGTTGGAACTTGGACCATAGGTATAAAATAAATTATATAATTAATTTAGGGACCTTATGGGTGTGCTCTTGTACTCAAAGTCTTTGATTTTTCAAGCTTATCTTCATCATCTGGCTGTGCTTTCCTATTATTTAAATCATCTTCTTCATATTCACAGTCATCTAGAGATAATAATTGATATGGTTCCTCCTCTTATTCAATATGCACTGTGTCTTTAATTTTTTTCCCTTCTTCCTCAATGTCTTCTTCAATAACAAGAACACCTAGGGATCACCTCTGTTTCAAATTTTTACGTAGAGAACGATCAAAGGAATACATTGAATTATTATGGTTCATGACTAAGGTTATAATGGAGCATATATGAGATGGTCTATGGGTTGTGATAACAATTGTAAAAGGAGGTGGATAGGTATGTGATGAATTTGAGGGTGTTGAGAGTCTAGGTGTTCCCTAAGAAGATCTAAGATATTTAGGAGAGTATGAAGGAGTTATAATTGAATAAAAATAAGAATAAAATAACTCCAAAATAATTTACTTGTGTAACATTGGTAAGAGAAGGAAAAGGAGTCATCATAAAGCTGCTCTACTTTTTGATGGATAGGGTAACTACTTGATTTTCCTTAGTTGTAGTTGTTCCCAAAACATACTCACATGAGGTTGTCGAATGAATCTGAGGACTAGGAAGTCATCTCAAAATTTCCCTTAGCTTTGGAATCAATTGTATCTGACTTCTAGGTTGATCTCCCTCTTCTAATGTGGCTTGAGATTTTAGAGATGAAGGTTAGTCTAGCTGCTAATATCTTTTAGGTGGAGATGGGGTCATTATTATCTCTATGAATTTTGGGATTCTTCCTCTATGGCATCATTATTTTATATATCTAGCTTGGGAAAAATATCATTGATATCTTCTTATCCCTCATCCTGATTTATACCTAGGAGTTAATTGAGGCATTTAACAAAACCTAGTTATGTTCATAAGTTTTGTGACCATAAGAAATATGAACCTTATTATTCTCTAAGATGGTCTTCAAATAACCCCTCATACTTTTCCTAAGGTCCCATCACTTGAACGATGCCAACTTAAAATTTTAGGTTGTCTTGGGCTTCCAAGCTATGATAAAATGTGACCTAATCACATGCAAGTGTTTCCCAATGTTGTAGGGTGTCTTGAAATATTAGGACAAGTGTTTTTGGCTAAGATCTTCATCAATGCTATTGAAAACCTAATAGGCTATCTCTTTTTCTAAAATATGATCAGGATATGGTGAGGTAGTAATAAAAGGATATTCCTAATACCCTCTACTTGGATGATAATCACATCTAGGTATAAATAGTAATAACCCATCTTGGTGAGTGTTCTTTTTATGTTCTTAGATAAAATAGGCATCATTATGCCTTGTATATTTTGGTAGATGTGAGTGTATACATCATTGATTATTATCTCTATGTCATTTTTTTTACATGTGAATAAAATGAAAGATAAGTGTTCTCCAACCCTATTCCCTAAATGATCTATGGATGGATTCCATTCTTAGCTATAGCGATTGTGTACAGTATCCATGACTACATCTAATAGATAAGAAATCATGTAAAAATTCCCATCCTTAGGTCTCTTCTCAAGGTATAGAATTTTTGAATTCAATATTATCTTTATAATCATTCCCAAGGTTACAAATTAGACAGTGGTCAATAGTATGCCTAGTAAGGGTACCCATTTAATTTGGGCATATGCAATACTTTGGAATCCATGTAATCTATTCAATAGTACCATTGCAATGGAAATTATAGGTATAAACTTGATAATATAATTGGTGGAAATTTACCCATTGGGATTAAAATTTTGTCCCTTTGGTGGTCAGTACTTCAACTTCCAATACACTATATTATTATCAAGCCACACATTGGTTGAGACATAATTTTATGCAGTTTTAGGGAGAGGGAGCCTAAGGTAATTTTAAAAAACCCTCCACAAGATATATGTAGAGGTGGTCTAGATATTCCTCACATGTAAAATATCACCTTTAGTGGTTCCATTGATGAATCAAAACTTTAAGAGGACAATGTGTGGCATTACCTCTAGTTTGGCCACATCCTGGTAGAGGGTTTGTTCCTTGTTTGGGAGTAATCAATATATGTACTATTTTTTATGGGACGGTTCCTCCTCTATAGAATAATCCTTAATTAACTCAATGTCTTCCCATAATGTTTAGTAGTGAGAAAAATTGATATTGAAAACACTCCTTTCAAACACTATATCCCTATACTCTAGTAACCCAACAAATGAAAATGGGGATGGAACTAATATCTCACATTATTTTGATGCCAATGCCATTAATATTGGTATTCACTATAATATCTATAAATCTTAAGAATTTTTTATTTGTAACTATATAAATGAAGAAAGTTATGGCTCGTTGGATGCTTAGAGAACTCAAGAATACAAATGTTTAATGATCATAGCAATAAAAATAGAAATGAAATGTTCACATATTTTTTATATATCATTCATAAGATTATGTATTGATTGAATTCATGCACTTCTAATGTTGATAAACTCTCACTTTCAATACTCATTTTGATTTAAATATGCTAGTCAAATTTGGAAGGTGACCCTTATTTTCTAAATGGTGTTCTTTCATTAATTATTCATGTGTAGACATCAATTTTATAAATCTATCCACCATTAATTAACTTTATTATTTACCATTCTATCAAACCTTATTTATTATGTTTTAGCCTTACTTTCCCTAGATCATACCATGTGTCATGCTCTTGTTAACTTAGTCATTTGGATTTCTTCATTGTATTTGGTAGCTCATGTAGTGGTCAGTAAACATTTATGATCTTGGATCATTAGAATCATGAAATATCATGTCATTAGATGATTAGTAATTTAAATTAAAATCTCTTCATGGTCTCAAGTTAATATGATTAAGACATGTGGAATGATCTTAAGAATCTATGAGACTCAAAATCTTGTAGCATTAGGTAGGAAAACAATAGACCATTTAACTTATTATCTAGGCATGCTAACATAAATATGCCTTATGTCAACCACTAGGGCCCTAGAATCTTGAGAGCTTAGGACATTAAACTATAGAAAAAATAACCATTTAACCTTCCTATAGTAGTTATTTAACATGATTGAGACATGTGGAGTGATATCATAAGTTCATAGACTCAAGAAATTATAAGATTGGAGGCTTGAAGAACATGGAACTATTATATTTGTTGATAAACAAATGAAGTTCCCATAGTTTCAATTTAGCATGGACATGCCACATGGAATGGTTGTGTATCATGAGAGACTAAGTAGCTCATAAGACTTAACATTTTATAAAATCCAAAAATTTGAATTGTGTGAGAGAGACATGTGTCACAACTATGGGAGATCTTTGTTATGGGACCTGTTGCCCAAATTTGTCCCACATATAGAACTTTTCTTAAGTCTAAAGAGAGAAGCTAAGCAGAGTCCTAATTGAAGGGTGACCTAATAGTGAAAAGAGTAGATATATTTTAGGAGAATATAAATTGCCATTTAAAATATTTTGAAACACTTTAAGAAGTCTTAAAGTGTTATTTTGGTGATCTTAAGGAGCTATACCATCATGACACATCATGTAGGAATGAACATATCAGTCTAGTTGCACATTTTATATATGAACTTGGGAGGTCAACCAAAGCCAAAGGAATGCATGGACATGATGTTTTTCATACGTTTAAATTCCTCTACAAATTTTGTATCTTGATGACTTTTCTATCTCAATATATAAGAATTCAAAGATGAAATAATAGAGAGGGACATGTATGGGGACATCAAGTTAAAGATGTGACAAATAGCCATTTGAATTAAAATGTTCTAAGGGTGGACACATGAATGAAAAGTGTAAAAATATTGGGTTCCATATGAATATATAATGGTGCACAACAATTGATAAAGCTAATGTGTTTAGGTAGATCCAATGACATGTGTTAAATCATGAGATCAAAGATCAAAACTGATCATCAAGTCAAAAGGTCAATAGACCCAAGATAAACACAAATGTGAAAAGTGTCCTAATTATTGTACACTCCAAAGTATATCAATGATTCATGTTTGATCTAGTATACCAAGGATCTAATGGTGCATGTTTAAATTCAAGAAATTAGATTGTTGGTTCACATAAGGTCAAAAGAGTCAATATTCCTAAGAATGAATGCAAGGCCACCATGTGGTGAAAGCACAAGAACAAACTAAGAAAACCCATAAAAAGAATGAGGAGCTAACAGATGGAACAAATTGATAAATATGGATCAAAATTAATGGCCAATATTAAAATTCAAAGAATGGAGATTTCAAATAAAGATCATATATGGTTTAAGTCAAACCAAGAGATAATGATTCAAATAGCTATGTCACCATTACAACTTAGTCAAATATAAAAAGAAAATATAGTCACACAATCAAGGTTGATAATAGTAAATTTATGTTTCCATTAGAATTTTAGAGGTATGATGGGTTTGTTTAAACCTAATATAGTCCAGGACAAAATTATGTAACCTACAAATCTTCATCGATATAATGACTATATGAAGACCAATAAATTGGATTAGTTTTCAATTTATAATAAAGATATATTTTTAGGTTAGAGTAGATGAAAACATAAATGAGATATGGTAGAGTGTCTTATCCTTTGACACAATCATAGCTTCAACAAATAAGTACTTATAGCTATCCAAAGTAGACATAGTCATGGCTTTTTCAGGCCTAAGGATATGAAGATTTTGTACTTATAATGAAGCCAAGTCATAGATGGAGTATAAATCTAAGGTGGAGATTTGGTGGTTAGAGGAAAAAAGTGAAGTATTCAATTATTTTATACATCCTTTAAGTATTTTCCTTTATTGGTAAGATCATGGACCATCATCTTTACAATAGATTCTTATCTTCTAGTGTATTTATTACCCAACGAGAAGAGATTAAAGATTATTAGAGAAAATTAAGGTTAGAATATTGATGAAGGATCAGTCCCAATTAGATTAAAATGTGGTGACAACTCATTGATTAATTTTTTGATGCATAATCTTCCTTTGTCTCTTTCCCTTTCTCTATGTTACCCATTATTTCCCATTTTGTAAGCTCTCTCTTAGATTTTGGATTTCCAAAAAGACTCTTTGATTTTGAAGAGTATGGAACTCTCTAATATATTACAAAATATTCTCATCTTGATTAGGCTTAACCCTATCAATTAGTTGTAAGAACTATCTCTTGATGCAATAAATGACTTTATTTACCAATATCTTACCTTGGATATGTGTTGAGTGAGTTGTGCATGATGGCATTGTCAAGGAGAATATTCCTCATCCATTGTCTTCCTTTTCAAAATCCTTTAGGGGTTTTTCAAGATATTTAATGTCTAGATTAGTGGCTTTCTTAAACCTAATTAATGAAACAATTATGCACTGAGCTAGATTGTGAGGTTATGTGAGCTAGAATTGTCTTCTTCAAATCCAGTGTGGGTTAAAGCTTATGGGAGTTTCCAAATTTATTTATAAAATCACCTTGTTAACTTTATTAAGATCCCTTTCCCACTTTATAACCCTTTTCCCTATAGTTTCATTATTTTAGGTGATCCATTAAGAGGAAGCTAACCTTTTCTAGAGGTTCAAGCCCACCATAGGATGCCCACAGCTTAGGGTTGTTCCCATATTATGACTGGGTGTGGAAGAACCTGAGGAAATATTCCACAAGGGTGAAATATCATATCATAATAAGCTTGGTTTAGAAGAAATAAATGGTATTAATCTATTAATATTATGATCAATATGTACATACTAAGATAAGAAAAACTAAATCCACTAGTCTGTAAATCATATTAAAGTAAAAATTGATAGAGAATCTAAAGTTTGAGATAACTTAAGATAATAGTTAAATATTATATTATTGTGAATTTTAATTTGGAAATTATGTATTTTTAATAAATATATTTTGTAATAAATGTGTGATAACCTAATCAAAGATCTTTATGCTCATAGTTCCCTAGGAATGATTTTTTCAATAATGGGTCCTTATTTTTACAAAAATTAAAATGGGGTTTGTGTGTTACGGAATAAAAGATACATAAATCATATACAAAGTATAAATAATTCCCCATACCTTTAAGTATTATTGCTCCTAAACTTGTATATTATGTACAATAATCCACAATTTTCATTAGGTTAGAAGGACAACTTCATTTTGCGCCCCTAACTTCATCAACATTAGTACAATAGGTGAGTCTTCACTCTTTTTTTTCAAAACTTCCCATTCTTACCTTTTCATGTGTTCATATTATGACTACACCAATAGGCACTTCCATTCCCACTCCATTTCATCCACTTTCCACTATTATAGCTTGTTCATTTTATACTCCCATTTTAAGGCAAACTCTTACTCTAATTGGGATACCACTAATGAAATATCAGAGGAAGCCTAAAAACCATATTATTTATCCCTAATTTTAATGTAAGATAGGAAGTCTAAGAACACTCTTATTTATATCCAATTTTTAAAAGAGTAAATCCATGTTGAAGGTCTATTTTTGAGGGAAGGAACTCTTTATGAAGAGTTAGAAGAGGAGTGAGAAGTAAAACTAGTAGAGGAGCATGAACAAGCTGAGTCATGAGGGACCAAGATATATGAAGACTCAGAATTAGAAAAAGAAAAGGATGAACAAGGTGATATAGAGTTGATATCAAAAGAGAAGAAATAATAATATGATATGGATTCAAAATTTATAATTTATACAAGAAGTTCTAAACTAGGAACATAAATCATTGGCTGCACCTAAAATCTCTCCACCTCAAAGTGTAGAGCAACAAATAAAGAATGTGGTTAACACTACACTCATATCTACATAAGAGGAAATAATAGATTTAGTTCCCAAGAAGATTGCAATTATTTATAATGTTTCTTTAGATTTTAATACAAGTTCTACATATTGACTTAATGCATAGGTTTTGATTAAACAAAGTATAATATCAACCTCTACATTCATATTTTCTATTACCAATGCTTTTCTGGGTGATGGCCAAACATTAATTATAAATTCACAAAAACTCTTTATTCATCTGTGTATCTTACAATTAGTATTTATCTAGTTAACACAACAAAACCCACCCATTTTATACATTATTTAATTTTTTATTCTCCTATCCCAATTAAGAGGCCTCAATCATTCAATTTTTTTTAAACTATATCCCAAGGCCCATTACATTTTGTTTTCTCAACTACCATTCAAACTGATAGGGGATCTACCAGTACTGTGAGCTTGCTCCAAACCATTTTAACTCGTACATCCATTAGAAAATCTATTCCACATTCTATTAGACACAAGAAGTTGGTGCTTTTTCAAAACTTGGTGTCTTCATCTATTTTGGCTACACATGTTACTTTTTTGAGGACATATACACATTTAGGTATACACATTTATTTGGATACCCAACTAGACTCCTCCACAATCTCAATATTTAGTACATTCATAATAATCATATAAATTTTTTAGACACCTCAATAAATGAAGGTCACTACCTAGATAAAATCCATCCCATATTTTCCTAAGCTGATTACATCTTTTCCTACTAATTAGCCTAATTCAACATCTATGCTCCCACCAAGTCAATCCTATCCTTCCACCTATGCATCTTCATATCTAACATAAGCAAAAAATAAAGAGATAAAAAAAAATAGATGAAGAATAGGTAGGTATATAATACTTGATTACACTGAGAAACCACATGTGGGGTTCCATTTTGATAGGTAGATGAACACACTAATGAAGGTTAAAAGGAACACCATATTAGTAGTGGGAATTTTTTTTATTTATAATATAAAGTAGAAATATTATCTCTAACTATGAAGAGGAAGTTCCACACCTTATACCTTGATGAGTATGAGGAAGATCCTTATAATGTTTTCGATGTAATAGGGGGAGTGGTTAAATAAATATTTATAAATTATTATCAATCCAAGCAAAATTTTCAAGAAATGAATACTATATAGGATCCAAGAGATATTGTAAATAATTTTAAAGGGTCCATGAAACTATAAAATATTTTTGGTTCAACAAGGCATGTAATAATTAAATCATAACTATAATGTGATAGTTAACCCAAGAGTATAATATAATAAAGGATATGAATGTTAAACACAAATTTATGGTCTAAGCTACTAGGAATAAGGGATATGCACACTTGTGTTTCATATCATCCCTTCAAGTTAATATTAGACATAATCATGTGACAACTAGAAGAAATATTTTTTTATAGTGATATAATGAAATCCATGCCTTGGTGTAGCAATTAATGACTTAGGAATAGTGGGAATTATCAATTTTTAAGATATGAAGATTGTCGATCTATACACATCTTTAGGAAAACTAGTCCCCAAGCCCATTGGTGAATGCTTGATCCAAGGGCTATTTATATTTTTTGATTAAAATTTGAGGGTATTATGTATATAACCAATGAACAAATTACTCAATTAATAACCTTTGTAAAATATAAGGTAGCCAACATAGATACATTGAATAAAGCAATGAAATCTTCAATGATTATTCAGGAAAAGATAAAGGCCAAGCTGTAATTTTTGTTCAAATTTTCTATTATTTATTTTGGGATGATAAAAATATATTTTTAACCTAGACATGACTTATACAATAAGTTGGAGGCATTTAATCAGACTCATAATTCAACATGTACATCTTTTATATCTCATACCACCTTGAAGTACACAACCTTAGTTTCTAGGATATATCTTAGTGTATACATATAAAGGTGTAATGTTGTTGATACTTTAGGCTACATAAAAACCCATGAATTTATCAAATTTAGTTATAACTATTACTACAATGACTAATGTTCTGAGCATGCAAGTGCCATTATCAAGAGGTACCACATCAACACCTTAATTTACATGTTTATTTATTATAATTAAGACTCAAGTCTCAACACTTTTTTGGAATATATATTTTATTTTAACAATTTTGTCTAATGGATAATATTTATATGTATACATGCACAACACACATGAGTTTTGACAGTTAGTTCTAGAAATAGAAGAGGAAAATTTGGACTTTGCTTCAAAATGAGGAACCACCTCCCAAGCTATATATACTTGTATCATATGCATTACAAATGGAGGATAATTTTGAAATTAAGATAAATAATAGGTTATAATTATTTTTATGTAATTTTATCTTGATGTGTTTGTCTCTTTAAAGTTTTGTGATTCATCGAAGAAGATGTGTGATACTAGTATTTTAGTCATTGGTTTATGTAAAAGTATTTTCGATATATTTATCCACATTATTATATAGTTAATTTGAAAGTTTTTTGTTTCTTAATAATTATCTCCATTTAAATATTTACAATTGAAATAATGAATTGGAATCAACATTAAACTATAAGCATTGTCATTTATTGTATTTACTTCCTTAGACATCTGAGTGTGTTTACATGTTTTACGTGCTAATAAAAAACTACAAATGGCATTAGTTCCTAGGAACTAGTATAATCCATAGTGAAAAATCTATATTGAAGGGTTTCATATATTTATATCAAATAAACAATATTTTTTTCTTGACCCTTCCCCTTTTTATACTTTTTTGATACAATCCACCTTAGGCTACAATCCACTCAACAACCTCAAGTAGATTTTGGTTTCTTTGAGACTCCATACATCCCAACCATTTGAGGTATATAACACATTTCTCACTACTATTCCACCACCATGTTATATACATAATTTAATACCCCATAACTTGTGACTTTGACTAAAGTTTATTCATCAATCTTAAAAAGTTAGAGTCTACCTCATAAGATTATGGTGTGCATAAAACCCACATGAACAATGCCAAGTGAATTTGTTTGGTAGATTGTCATGAAGTGTTTTAAAAATTTATAGCATGATTTTATTTCTCATAGAATGTAATGTATTTAAACTACCAAAGACATTTAAGAATGCTCCTAGCATGTGCTAAAATGGGTTTTATGGATTCGGGCATGTTTACCCATCAAATTATAATGGGCAGATACTTTGATTATCCTATTTGGTTTTGTTTTTGAAAAACATATTAACAATATGTACTCTCATGGAATGCAATGATTTTTAAATATGAATCAAATGGTGTTCTTGAACAGAATTTAAATATTTTGAAAAAAAAACTACTAGACTAGATGTAGTCTCATGGAATGTGATGATTCAAGGATATTAACAAATTGAAATTGTTGAAAAGTTCATGGATACTTTTAATTAAATTTAATTTCCATGTCTCAACAAATGATATTTCAATACATCTCTTTCCTCTCTCTCGCCTTTTCTCTTTTAAGCTAGATATAACAAATACAAATCATATTCATCTCTCACAATTGCTCTTCTAAGCTAGATATTACAATATCAAATCAACCTCTATCTCTCATATATACAAATGGCTTCTCAAGAATTTAGTTATAGCTTTCAAAATGACCTTTTTCCTTCCCCCTTTGTGACCCTTTAATCCTCATGGAAAATGGTGCCAAACTTGTATGACCCTTCATATTCTTGCCTTTGAAAAGTCATGTGGTGATCCTTCATGACCAAAAACATCCTTCCCACTTTTGCCCTTATCTTGGTGACTTTTCATATTCCTCAAAGTTTCCCTTCATGATAAATTGTGCCCATCCTCTTTTGTCTTCACTTGGTGACTCTTGAAATTCCCCAAGATGACTCTTCATGGGAAAATGCATCCCATCCTTCTTTTGTCTTTACCCCATGGCTCTTTGACTTCTCATTGGTCCCTTATTTTGTCTCATATGCAACAAAAAATATATTCATTAATATTAAATAAATATTAACTCACATTAGCCAAGATATAACAATTACAAACATCATTAAATGCAATGGGGCCTTTATCACCAATAATGCTAGACCTTTGACATTAATGAATGTATTTCCAATAAGCTCCCCCTTTATCATTGATGGCAATCTCAATCCTAAAACTACCACATCTTGTTACCTACACAAATTGTCATCTAAAAACATACAGTAACTCCCCCTTAGTGTAGCAACATGTACCTGTTCCTTATACCTATTTTCTGCACCTATACCTGTACCTATTATTATCCCCCTTTGACATCAATGGTAAAGGGCCTACCTAGAGCTAACACTTAGCTCCCCCTCAACTGATGTTGAACATCAATGGTAGGAAGTAATAGAAATTAATCCCAACTCCTCTTGTCGATCTTTGAATGTATCCTTTGATCATGTCTTTGAGAAGATATCTGATAAAACATATACATTGTTCCCTATCCTTTGAGCATCTACAATCAAACCATTTGAATCTCTTATTCTAGTCTCATAACCTTCTACATGAAACCTTAATGTGTATCCTTGATCACATATTTGACTAACACTCAATAGATTATGCTTAAGACATTTTACATATAAAACATTCTTAGTCTTAGTTCTACCATAATCCAAATTTAAAGTACCTTTTCTAGCTATCCTGGTAGTGGTTTTATCTTTGAATCTCACTGTACCACCATTGATCTTATTTAGAGTTGTGAACTTACTTTTATCACCTGTCATATGCCTCAAACATTTTCTATCAATTAACCATGGCTGATCTTTACCTCTTACATGTAGAGCTATCTGAACCATCATAGAATCTTCAGGTTGTTTCTTCTACCATGAACATGTCTAAGCCTTCTTCTTGATGAATGGATCTTTGAAAATCTGATCGTTCTTGACTGTCTCGAACATACTTTTATAATACCAAACTATGTGTCCAAAGTTGTTGCACTTGTAGCATACTATGGTCTCTTCATCAAAGCTTGATAGAGGAGCAAAAGAGTTGTGGCTTCTACTTGACTCTCCTTGACATTCCTTCTCCTTAATTTTGAAATTGTTAGCTCTTTTTCTACATTCTAATTTCTTGTGACCATATCCATTACAATAAAAACAATAGCCATAAAAATAATACCTATCTATATATCTTTGACCTAATTGTCTTTTATAGCTTTGTTCTCTCCAGCCTTCTCTATTTGAAATGTCCTCTATATTTTTCACTTCTCCCCTTTTTGTTTCCTCTTTTGTAAGAGCTTTAGCATAGCTCTTTTTCTTTTCAAATCTGATCCTTGTCTTATATGAATTTGCTTTTTGACTTTCCAATATCTTATTCAACATGTTAGTGCTATCTTTAAATTTTGAATCACTGACTACTTTATCACTGACTACTTTCTTAATATCTTCTTTTGAAGAGGCAATTTCAATAACATACCTTTGGCATTCTTTTCTTGTTATTTACAACTATGTTTTGAGATATTCTTCATTCTTTTTGGCTTATTCAAAGTGTGCTTGTAGATCTTCAATCATTTCCTTTGACTCTTGTTCATTTTTCTCAATCTGGCACTTTAATCTTTGATTCTTCTTATGAACAACTTCTAACTCTTCTAAGGCACAAATGAGCTCTCCTTCCATATTCACTTCAGCTTCCTTCTCTTCTTCTTCTTGATCATCTTCATGTATGGCCATGAATATAATCTCTTCTTATTCTAAATCACTGACTCCACTATCTTTGCCTGAGCTAAGATCCTTAGAATACAGACTCTTCTTCTTGAATCCCTTCTTAGATTTGACTTTGAAATTATTCTTATATGTAGGCTTTTCTTATTCTTCATCATTAACCTTATCTGGGCATCTAGCTAAAAAATGTCCAATCTTTCCATAATTAAAACATTTAAAAGGTAATTTTCCTTGATATTTACCTGTTCCTCTTTTTGGCTTGTGAATGAAAAGTGCTCCATTGTCATCTTCATCATCACTGGAACTATAACTTGATTCTTGAATCTTAGCTTTCTCCTTCTTTGATGTCTTGAAAGTTGCTTCTCTCTTTGAGGGTTTATCTTATTATGTCTACATCTCATATGCCATGAGAATAACATGAAGCTCATCCATCTTTAGCTTGACTAAATTCTTCATCTCCTTGATTGCTGAGACCTTTACATCATATCTCATTGGTAGAGATCTCAAAACCTTTTGCATCACTGTTGACTCATCCAATGTTTCTCTAAGACATTGAATATGATTTACGATTTAATCAACTCAAAAAATATAGCTTTCTATATCTTCTTCTTCTTCCATCTTCAAACTTTCAAACTGCCTTCTAAAAGTCTGTAGCTTAGCTTGTTGAACCTTTCCATCACCTTTGTAAATATTCTCAAGTTTTACCCAAGTTTCATGAGTAGATTTACATTGAATAACTTTAACAAATTCAGATTCACATAAACCACATAAAATAGCATTTAAAGCTTTAGCATTACATTCACTTACCTTATTTTCTATGAGAGTAATTGGAAATGTCTGTGGCTCTTCATATTCCTCCACCACTACTTTCCATATTTGGAATCCAAGGGCCATCAAATAAACCTTCATTCTCATTCTCTAAAAATCATAATTTGTCCCATCAAACAAAGGTGCCTTATTTTTAGAAAATCCTTCTTGTGACCCAGCCATCATGCTTTCCCAATCTACCTTCAAGCTATAAAATTTTTCAAAAAGGAACCTGCTCTGATACCAATTATTAAGCACATGATATACTGAGAGGGGGGGTGAATCACTATATCATATATCTAATAAATCTTTTCCTTAACCAAATTCCACTTAGTCAAACATTTAAGATATGTAATAAAACTCAAACAATAAACATCACACAAGATAAAGAGAGACACCAGATATAACATTGAAACCCAATGTGGGAAAAACCATGGATAACAATCTCAAGTATATGAACGAGCACCAACCCAAACAATATTCATAAGCACAAACTTGCAAGAGAACCATACCCCTTTGCTAAGCACCAACCCATAGGAACACCAAACCCCTTTGCCAAGCACCAACCCAAAAACTATTCATGATCACCAACCCATAGGAGCACTAACCCCTTTGCTGAGCACCAACCCATAAGAGCACCAACACCTTTATGTATACCACACACCTATCTCTCAATGTTGTTATCTCAACAAATGATAGTTCAATACAACATCTCTTTCCTCTCTCTCACCTTTGCTCTTCTAAGCTAGATATAATAAATACAAATCATATTCATCTATCATAATTGCTCTTCTAAGATAGATATTACAATATCAAATCAACCTCTATCTCTCATATATACAAATGGATTCTCAATCCTTTATTTATAGCTTTCCCAATGACCTTTGGCCTTCCCCATTTGTGACCCTTCAATCCTCATGGAAAATGGTGCCAAACTTGTATGACCCTTCATATTCTTGCCTTTGAAAAGTCCTGTGGTGACCCTTCATGACCAAAAATGTCCTTCCCACTTTTCTCCTTATCTTGGTGACTTTTTGTATTCCTCAAAGTGTCCCTTCATTAGAAATTGTGCCCTTCCTCTTTTGTCTTCACTTGGTGACTCTTGGAATTCCCCAAGATGACTCTTTATGAGAAAATGTGTCCCATCCTTCTTTTGTCTTTACCCCATGGATTCTCCATGGGCCCTTCTTTTGTCTCATATGCAACCAAAAATATATTCATTAATATTAAATAAATATTAACTTACATTAGCCAAGATATAATAATTAAAAACATCATTAAATGCAATGGGGCATTTATCAACAATAATGCTAGACCTTTGACATCAATGACAATATTTCCAACAACATGGCCCCACCACCATACTTCTATGCCAAAGTTTGGAGAGGCATGTAAATTTGCTAAAAGGAAAATATTTTATTGAATATGATAAATATTGTAAAAGGTGTTAAGTCTTCAATTAATTAACAAAGACTAACCCTTTCCATTTCTATAACTCCACTTAAGGATATTTTCTTTTTTGAAAAGATTATTTATTTGCTTAATCAAGTCATTTAGAAGCATCCCTAAAGTTGGAGGAAGGAAATTATAAGATGGACTAGTCATCAATAAAGAAGTTTTTATTATAAATCTTAGTTTTGAGAGAAGAATAGTGTGTATTTCATTGTGCATCGGTGTATAAGTGAGATTTATCTCCTTTTTCAGGTCCCTTACTCACTTATATTTCCACATATCACCCTTTTGTAGGTCATTTGAATAGGTTTTCAGCCCTTCATCTAAAACATTTTTGCTTAAGGATAGAAATATAAATTTCATTTAATTATGTGTGCATTGATTTCAATAACTTCAAAGGATTTCAATAATTTAGGTGTATCACCCCCTTTTGATTATAATTTATTTTATGTTTCCCTTCCTATTTTCATCCCAAAAATCATATTAGTTTAGATATAATTGATAGATATTAAGGGAATCAACCATCTCTAGAGGTTCTCCTTATTATAGAGTTACCCACACTTTGAGAAGTTTGAATTGAATCAATAGAAGTGAGGGTGTGTTTGACACATCTTTAAGCAAGGTGCACTCCAAAGTGATAATAGTTTATAGCATGCCTAATGGGACAAGATTGTAGTACATCATCTTCAAATCCAATCTTCATTACTCCTATAGTCATCATCTCAAGGCAAAAGGTACATTGTTTAATATAATTCTTATTATCTTCATGAATTTCTATATTATGGCAACCTATAATGAAGAATTTCATCATTCTTCTCCTTTTCAATATTTATAGTATTATTTGTATGATGCATATCAACCATTTAAAGAGTATACAAAACCTTATCAGTAGTATGAAGATGCATACCAGTCCTATAACCATGATCAATATGCATCTCAACCTCATCCATATGAGCCTTACCCTTTCTAAAATCAATACTCCTAAAATTTTATGAATTTTCATGATGAGATAAAGGAAATGAAGAGGGTAAGCCAAATGATTTATAAGGAGTTATCATATTAAAAATAAGATTTCTTTGATAAGCAATCTCAATCTCAAACATCAATACCTCTCACTACCCCATATTAATATCCATGGATTTCAAGTCCATCTCAATAGTAAACTTTCCCAATCATGCCTCAAGATGCAATATTTACAATACCTTAAGCTCTTAAAGACAACTTTCCAACTTGGATTCAAATACAACAACCTAGAATAAGCCCAAATGATGAAATCAACCCTAAATTCACTATTGAAATTTAACCCTCAACCCTTCCCCCTCAAAATTTGAAATCCTTTCCTTCATGGAACGCAATTCAAGAAATAGTACAAAGAGAAAAGTTGACAATTGTTCAGGTTTAGCAACCTTAAGAGAAAAATTAGGTACCTATGACACAACCATTAGATATTTATCATCTTATTTAATACTTTTAGGGATATATTGTGCCTATCTTGGAGGAGTGTATCCTTTTTAAAGAAAAACAAGAAGTTGTAGCTGATGTAGATGGAGATGAAAGAGTATTGCATGACCATAAAGAGGACATCATCATTGACACATTCAGTGTCAAAGATAAAATTGATGAATTAAAAGATGTTTCTATTGTAAATGAAGATTATCTAAGAGTATATGATGAAATTTAGGAAGAAAAGACTTCAATTGTTCAACTTTAAGATGATTTCCATGAGCTTATTGATCTAATAAGGGTTTCCATCCATCATGAATAATAAGAACTTGGAGAAGTGACCAAAAATGAGTAGCAATTACCACAAGAATTTAAATATAATTTACATCTTTATGTTCTAATTATACTTTAAATTTAGGAGAATATGTCTTTATATTTGTTTAATAGCTTTTGTTTAGGGTATTCTTTATTAGAATATGGTTTATTACAGGATGAAAAGAGTGCTCTCACCGAGCAAGAAGCGGTTGTTTTCATAGAAAATGACATGTTTCGACATCTCAAGCATGGTTATCAACCTATTTCATCATATTTAGATGCTTATACACTTTTTAAATCTACGTATAAACACAAATGGTCTAAAGAAGTCAAAAAATTAGAATCATCTCTCTTAGAGGTTAGCCTTGAAGATATGACAAATAAGATACAACATGCTAGTCTACATGATCAAGATCATAAATTGAGCATGTTATTATAAATTACATGGATCTAGGAACATGATGATTGGGTCATGGATCCATACTTATAATCAATTTACCTAAGGATGGAGGTTGGAATCCCAACTGCACCATCAAGAATACATGAGTCTCCAATCACTCCTAGTTGTAGAAAAGAGCTATCAAGAGATGGAAAATATATTTTATGATTCTATGGGGAATAAAATAGATTTGATTTTGATCTAGGAAGACCAAGAAGGTGGAGGTTGGTTTGAACACAATAGACTACCTTTAATTTCATTCCTCTAAGTACATTTTTACACGTGCTTTTAGTAATAGTTGTTTTTTTCCTTTTTAATTATTGTACTTTCTCTAAGTGAATGTGCACATGTTGTTGTTGTTGAGTTAGTTTCTATTTTGTGTTTTGGTCTACAACTTTTCCACTTTTAGTATATGTCCAATTTTTTCATAACCAATATTTTTGAGTTCTTTGACATGTAGGCTAGCCAAAACCTAAAAGTCACCAAAATTGTTAGTAATTTGGCCTATCAATGCCAAATTACTACCTCTAATATTCTAAACTTTCCATATAATTGTCATTTTCCCTATACATTTGATCAAACTAGTGAATTATAGTCTAAAGGCATGAACAAAGGGATATGTGGGTAGTCAAAGTATCAAATACTATAATGATCAAGACCTAAAATAATGTTACACAATAAAGTGTGTTCACAAGGATGATATGGTCAAATAAGAAATGTA
The DNA here is from genome assembly GCA_037957365.1 of Torreya grandis. Lineage (NCBI taxonomy): Eukaryota > Viridiplantae > Streptophyta > Pinopsida > Cupressales > Taxaceae > Torreya > Torreya grandis. The sequence goes on from JARHVA010006410.1 coordinate 830,657, forward strand.
TTTATCAAGATTTAGTGACAAGTACTTATGATCATAAGGAGAATACATGAACAACCCATTTTTGAGGTGAAAGATAAGCATGGAGATGAAGGTTAAGGTGGCACTAAGTTTTCTCATATGATTCATGTTTACCAATGGATTGATCAAGTAACCATGAAGAATAATGATGATAAAATCTACCTTTGAGCCTTATTTGAGGTCATAGACAAGATATAGTCTATGCAAGGGCAAGACACATTTAGCAAGTTTAAAAATCATATCTCCTACTCAAAATGTCACATACAGTTATAAAGTTAACCTACATGCCTATAAGAGGAATAACTTTTTAAGGTGGATAAGAGTGTCATTTAAAAAGGCATATTGAATTTCAAAAGTTCTTATATTGGGTTACTCATCATATGCACCTAAAGTAAATCACCAAAAGATAACTCTACAGGTCCCATTTTGGGCTATATCAATCTTTTTCTATATGGAATTCTAATTTGAAATGTTTAATCATAAATGGTTAAATAGTGTGGTGGTGAAGTGATTATATATAGGGGACTTGGAGGGTGTGGTTATGTTTTAAAAATAATTAGGAATAAAGGTTTATTTTTTCTATCCAGACTTTACACCAAGTATTTTCTTTCCCAAGTGTTGTTTTTCTCACAATTTTTTTTGGCTAAGAGTAGAAATAATTTCTTTGAACTTTTTGTCTGAGGCAAATGAAATCCAAAAAATGACTTTGCAAGAAGTCTAAAAGAATTAAAGGTTCATTTATTTTTTTCCAAATGACAAATATTTTGGTGAAGGGGAAAGGTGAAGTTCAAGAAAACCTAAAGGGTATGTGCCCTTCAAGAAGGTTCATTACAAAAATATCAAAGGGTATTTGCCCTTCGAGAAAGGTCAAAACATAAGTTTAGAAGGAAAAATTCAAGAAGTCCAAAGGAATTTCTCACTTTTTTAAAAAGAGAGCCAATTAAAAATTCTAAGGAGCTTCTTTTTCAAAAGGAATAGGTCATTAACACTTTCCCAAGGGGTATGTGCCCTCTGAGAAAGTGCATTCATAGAATCCTTAAGGAATTTTTAAGGGAAAGTGTACCATTTCATAATTGCCAAAGGGTCATTTGGACAAAACCCGAAGGGCATATTCAAGTTGCTGAAGAGTATTTCTTAAAAAGAAAATTGGAAAGTATCTTGAAGGGTATCTTCCCTTTGGGAAGGTTCACTTCAATATTTGAAAGGAATTTTACAAGAATCTTGAAGGGTATGTCCCTTTTGAGAATGTCACTTTTCAAAAATTTTAAAGGTTGGTTTATGTTTTTGAAGGGTCACTTTTGAAGGATCGAAGGGCTCTTTATTTTGGGAAAGCCCTTAAGATAAAATCTGAAAGGAAACATTTCCTTTAATCATTTTGTCTGAATCAAACAATTATAAAATCCTAAAGAGCCAAAAGCAAAGTCTGAAGGGTAAGTTTAGAGATTCCTGCAAACAATTTGTTTATAGGAAAATAACCAAGGAAAATTTGAAGGAATAAATAAGGAAATGAACAAGAAAATCACATAAAGAAATAAATCTTGAAAGGAAAGACAAGCCAAGGGAAAATAGACATAGAAAAGTCATAGACAATTTTTCTAAAGAAATGAATGAGAAAATAGAGACAAAAAGCCACAAACAAATAAATGCTGAATAAATGCATGCACAAAAATGAAGAACCTAAGATAGCAAGGAATTCAATCTGATTGCATATCTCACTCATCAGGATCCTTATCAATTCAAGCAAGATCTATTTATATTGGATTGGTTAAAGCTTCAGTTGACTATTCGATGAAATCAAACCTCCCATTGGTTTTCATGCAATACAAAGATTTTAATGTTTCAAGTAGTTCAAGTAGAGTTATTCATCCAACTTGTGACATATATTTTCATTCAAGTGGAGACCATTGGAGTTTGACTGATCTTGAGTTGGGTTTGATTAAAAAAGCTTGTTATACATATTCCTTATTTTCCATGCAAAGGGGAATAATCTTTTTTTCCAACTTAGCTTTCAAATAAATCAAATGGAGTTTCTTATTTAGAGATTTGGCATAGTATTACATGCAAAGGAGAATTTTGACTTTTAATGGACTCACCATCCATACTTCTATGCCAACCTTGGATTCATGCATGTTTAGAGATTTTTGGAGAGTGTATTATTTTTTTAAAATATTAACCTCTCAAACTTGGCCCCACCACCATACTTCTATGCCAAATTTTTGAGACGAATGCAAATTTTATAAAAGGAAAAGATTTTATTGAATATTCTAAATATTGTAAAAGGTGTTAATTATTGAGTTAATTGACCAAGACTAACCCTTTCCCTTTCCATAACTCAAATTAAGGCTATTTTAGGTTTTGAAAACCTTATTTATTTTCTTAATCGAGTCATTTAAAAGCATCTTTAAAGTTAGAAGAAGGAAAATGTAAGCTAGACTAGTGATTAATAAAGAAGTTTATGTTTTAAATCTGAGTTTTGAGTGAAGAATAGTGTGTATTTGACTATTCATTAGTGTATAAGTTAGATTTATCTCCCTTTTTAGGTCCCTTCCTCACTTATATTTCCACATCTCACCCTTTTTTAGGTAATTTCAAGAGGTTTTCAGCCCTTCATTTGCAACATTTTTGCTTAAGGATAGAATTATAAATTTCATTTAATTATGTGTGCATTGATATTAGTAACTTCAAAGGATTTCAATAATTTAGGTGTATCACCCCCTTTTGATTATAATTTCTTTTAAGTTTCCCGTCCTCTTTTCATCCCAAAAATTCATAGTAGTTTAGATATAATTGATATATCTTAAGTGAACAAACCCCCTCTGGAGGTTCTTCTCAGTACATAGTCACCCAAAATCTAAGAAGTTCCAATTATATCATCTACAGTGAGGGTGTGTTTTACACATCTCCAAGAAAGGTGGACTCTAGAGTGATAACAATTACCATAGTTTAAAAACACCAATTGGCCATTATTTCAAGAAGGTGAGTGCCCTAAAATTTATATACATAAATGTGTTGAAGTCTCTAATTAAGAACATATGGTACCAAAGTATTGGGTTCACATTTTCCACTATACAGTTGCTCCATTACCAAAAGTATGGTACATACACCAAAAGTGTATAAGGGAGACTAAACACTTGACACAAGTAAAAAAGTGATTTTATACAAATCTTTGTGTTTGAAGATGAAAATATGATAGTTAACAATGCACTATATAAAATCAAGTACTTGTTATATGAGGGGTTCATAGAAGACTTGAGAACCATAAAAAAATCTACTACATAGAATAATACAACATTTGAACTTAATGAAAAATTCCAAAGATATAAATTTACTAAGAATGAAGAAAAAGATTTGGCATATTCCTTTCACCACATACAAGATGAGGTAGAAGATATTGAGGATTTAGATTTTGATGGTGACCTAGATTTGAATGATTTATTTCAGCCTAAGTGACCTATAAAACCACTCATGAACACTGACGTAAAACCCACTAAAGAAGATAAGTTGTGTATTATCCAAATTCTTGAACAAGAAGGGTAATATAGGCTATAAGAATCCATTAATGAAGAAAAATGTAACATTTATCAATAACCCCTCAAAAAATTATGTCACAAACATCGAGATAGAAAAGGTCCCCAAATTTTCAAACATCAATGGGTATTGGATAGAATTTGAGATCTCTAAAGTCATACAAATTTTGAGGGATTATCAAGATGTTTTTCCCATAAAATTTTATAAATTTTGATGTGTTGATCCATCTATTGGTGAGATGTACATTTAATTAAAGGAGTGTGCACCACTTACAAATAAGTGGCCATATAATCTCAATATGAAAATGAAGCTAAAATCAAAGGTTAAATTGGATATAATATAGTAAGTATGATAATATGAAATATCTTGAGAAATTAGGATTCATGAGTGTGGGTGCTTGGGTAATGGCCTATTTGATATCCTCAAATGTTGATTTACCTTCATTTGACCAAGTGAGCACTTGGTTCTTCTTAAGAATGGTAGTGATGGGTTTGACCAAGTTTGAAAAACTAGGTATAAACCTTCTCACAAAGTTTATTTTTCCAAGGAAACTTTGGAGTGCATTCTTATGCTTGGGTAAAGATAAGGCCAAGATGGCACTTATTCTATCAGGATCAATAGCTAATCCTTACTTTGAGACAATATGTACCAATATTTTTTCCTCATGGACATCAAATAGACACATTTTGGGATTCAAAAATATCACATACTCTCTACATCTCTCAAAGATCAACCTCAGGTTGTACATGTGTTCATTGACATCCATGGAGAAAACTATGATGTCATCCAAGTAGACAAGCACCATCTGATTTAGAAATCCTTAGAAGACCATGTCCATTAATCTTTAAAAAATTTCCCCAGTGTTTGATAGGCCAAAAGTCATCTTTTGATAAGAATATATTCCCCATTTGGTGGTGAAGATAGTCTTGTATTGATCTTCTTCTCTTACTAGCACCAACTTGTATCCTAAGTACCCATCTAAAAGATAAAAGCATTTTGAACCAAAAAACGTTTAAAGGAGTTTCTCCATGGATTATAAGGGGTAGTGATCTTTCAAACAGACCACATTCAAGTCTCTAAAGTCAACACACAATCAAATCTCATCATTCTTCTTACTCACATGTACCAGGTGGGCTACCCATGATGAGTTCTTGATTAGAAAGATGATATTAGATTAAATTAACTTTATTAGCTCTCCTCTCATAAGCTCTTCTATTTTGGGGTTAATGAGCCTTTATTTTTCCCTTACAGACTTAACATTAGCCTCTAGTTCTATAGTATGTTGGGATATCTTTGGATCAAAAACTTTTAGGTCACTATATTCCCAAGCAAAGATGTTTGAATATCCCTTACAAATTTAAATGAAAGCATGCCTTTCTACGTCATTGCTTACCTTCCCAAGCTTGAAGAGCTTGTCCTTGAAAATAAGGACTCTTTCATAGTTCTCCTCATTAGTTTACATCACTGCCTTTTCTTTCCTCATAATTTCTCCCTCATGGAAAAGAATTTCAAGGGTGACCAGCCCTTTAGGAAGTTTGTTGGACCTCATTTGAACAATTTGATCCTAATACTGATGTTTAAATTTACCTTGGTTTATTGACAAAAATTTTGATTCCCACTATAATAAATAATCAATTTATTTGTCATTTTTGAAGACGTACTAGTGGGCCTTATTATCTTTTAATAATTTTCTCACCACCATCTTAACATGTGGCTAAACCTTGGCTTCTTTTAACTTACTTGGAATATCAAACTAGGATCACATAGCTATCAACATGTTGATTGTAGTTTTTTGGCACAACTTGAATTTTAAAGGCTTAAAATTTTTTTAATTAGGTCCCATGCTCTATTTTTGTAGGTCCTCATCAAATGATTCTTTGTAATGTTTAGGTGCCTAAATTATTTCAATATAAGCTCACTATCCCCATATACTTGTAACTACTTGATTCACTTCTTACTAGCCCACTAGAGACATGGATTAGGTCTTCACATTTTACTTCATAAGAGGAGCAACTGAAATAGAACATATAAGAAGATAAATACTTATCATTTAAAGGGGAAATAAGCATTGCCCTTGCACCTACTCCATTTTTTCTCCTGAAACCATCAAAAATCAACTTTCACATACCATTAAGGTCTTATTTAGGTCCAATGGGGGAAGGCATGAGTTTATTTTATTCATGTATAAAATATAAATTCATGTCTCTTTCTTCAATGCCTTCCAAAAGGTTGAGAAATTGTTTATCCTCCCATAGCTCATCCAAGAATAATTCTAAAATCTCCTCATGATAAGTATTCAGTTCTTGACCAATTACATATTCATCCCCATCAAAGATAATATAATTGAGGTTTATTTTATCTAGCTGATGAGGCTCAATGTGAAATTATGCCATGGGCTCAGCCTTGATTGATACCTTAGTCTCATACCTTGTTCTGAATTCCATATATGACAAATATACTGTGACATAACCTCCTATCTTTGTTGTGAATTCTCTAGATAATCATAGATAAAAATTAGGAGGAACCTCTAAAAACAACACATCTTGAGCCAATAAAACACTAGGATAAGCATGTATGGTCTAGTTGAGACCTCTAAGAATATCAACTAGTTTGGTGGAAGATCTATCAAGGTGCAAAAATTCCTTAGATTGAGGTTCATACTTTAAACCAATATAGTTTTGTATTGATTTTCGCATCACCAAAGTAATTTTCCCACTATCTAATAGGTAATTATGTACCAAAGAGTCACCAATGATTAATGAAATGTAGAATGGAGGAGGTTTGATGACCTTACTTGATCTTTCTCCCATAGGAGGGTTCGATTGGTAAGGACCTCAGTTTCTTTGTTTGGTTATTTTTCCTATAGTTGTTGTAACACATATCTTAGATAGACCTTCTTGAAGGATATCCACTTGATCAGGCATGAAAAACATGTCCCACACTAATAAACTCACACTAGATTTCTTTATTTGCTCAATAATGTTGATTGGTGGACCACAAACCTTTGCCTATGCTTTGGGGGCCACTACTATTGTTTATTGAATTTTTAAGTTTTATTGATCAAAATTGGTCCCTTGATTCTAATTCTTTAGAGCTATTAGAACCTTTGGAGTAGTAGAAGGTCCACTTGGATTTGATATTAATGGCGTAATAGTAGGGGGATATTTGACTGCCTCCTTATTACCATCCATATTCCTTTTTTTAAACCTTGTATTAGCTACCAATAGAATGTATGCATGGCTAGAACCAACCTAATAATTGAGTACATATAACTCTTCTTACTCACTGATGACCATTGTAGCATCTAATTAGTTTGGTACCTAATCAAATCCTTGGTCTTGTAGAGACTATCCTAATTTTTCCATCATGGGGATCTCTATGTTTTGAACCATTAAGGCTTGATTATATCCATAAGCAACATCATGCTACCATTAGTCATTGAATTCCTAGTTAAATCCATTATTCGAAATAGTGGATAGCTCAAAATATTATCCCAAGGAATGGTCCCTTTAACCTCTTGATCCATATTGTTTTGAATAGGAACCAAGGAGTTAGAAGATCCTATGGTATTTGGGTTATATCTTCTCTACTTATTATAGCTAGGTTGTCCTTGCCCTTGCTCATGGTTCTATATTTGGAAACTTCCCTTATAGGGTAGACTATTTTATTGATAATACTACTGTTAAGGCTGATATAGAGATTGAAAAGGTTTACTAAACTATGCTTGCTACCTTTTAACATTTACCACATCATTTACTAAGGATTGAATCATGCTCTTAAGTTTTAGGTAGTGTTTATTCTCTTGAGAATCACTTGATCTGCTAGTAGAGGCCTTTTGTTGCTTAGTTGAAGGTATAGCAGCAAGTTTTAGAGTTAGAAGAATAACATCAAGTGGGGGAATAACCATAGGTAGTGGTCCAATTTTAGGGAAAAGAGGAATTGAAGGTCTCAGAGTAAGATTGCCAGCCTAAACTAGGTAATTTTCTACTTTAATAGACACCTCATAAGTATCTAGAAATATTTCCCCTCCCATGGATTGGATCATTACGACTATATCACTATATAGATCCTTCAAGTAGTATAGGAACACAATGTTAGGGGATGGTGTAAAAAAAATTGGAATTTTATCCCAAGCTTTTTGGAATCTTGTGTTGAAGTCTTTCATGACATCATAATGGGCTCTCTTGATTGTGGTAAGCTATTCTGCTAGTGATAAATGGTCACTCTTATCTACAAATCTATTACATAATGTTACTCCTAGTTGAGTCCATGATTGAATAGAATTAGGAGCCAAGCCTCTATACCAATATAAATCCTTTCCCTTAAGGGATAAAGCTAATAGTCTAATAGCTATATTTTATACAATGAGATTATGGATATAACAAAAATTGGTTATATCATTGATGTGTTCAATAGGGGTTATGACTTGGTCTCCTATAAAATATGGGATGATTTTGAGAGATGCTACTAGCATAGGATTGTATTGTGATATATTTAAAGGACTTTGGGCATTTAAACCTATAAAATCTCTTTAGGGAATCATGGTAACAGGGGGAAATATCAAGATATTGCTTGAAAGGGTAGGCCTTGAGACTAGGTTAGGAAAAGGTTTCCTTAGGTATGGTAGAGTATTTGTGAATCTTAACCTTTTACATAAATCTAAGGGGAGTTCAACAAACTCAAAAGGAATACTTATAGAAGCTAATGGTATAGTCACCTTTGGCATGAAAGATATTTATTATTCTACTAATATATTGTTGAGTGTTATTTAGAGTCACTAGATAATAAAAGATGAAATCTATAACTGCTGAAAATTGATCAAACCAACATCAAACTTGACCAATCTTCCTCAAAAGTGGTCCTACTAGGCCTGATAGAAACTATTATAAGCTATAATTTCACCCTTGTGGGAGATTTTTTAAGGCTCTCTCACACCTAGCTACAATATTAGAATAACCTTAGGCTATGGGTATCCTGTAGTGAAGTTGAACCTCTAGGGTTTTTAATGAGGCTAGCTCCTCAGATGATTCACTTTGGCTTGTTTCCCACACTAAAATCTACTACCGACTAAGGAAAAGGGGGGAGAAAGATAAAATGAAATGGAAACCTAAGCTAAAGATGGTGATGAATCAAAATATGAAATGATCCACTACCTTGACCATGAGATAAAACATCTAAGATCATCCCAAATCTATTAGTGCCCCTCATGCATTCAAGTCTCCATTTTTGGAGCTGAGAGAGCCATGTCAAAGGTAGGTGCATGTCTCTTATAAGTGTGAATTATTTGATCTAGGCATGTTCCTTCACTTTTATTGTCTTTCATGTATAAGGATGAACTCCCTATATATTTGAATCTAGACCAAGCCATGTTGCTTCTACATTAAATGGTTGTTTGTCAGAAATGATGGCCATGTGAAAAGATGAGTAACTCTCCATTAATTTCACCTATTAGCTTCTACTTTGAAACTTATAATATATCTTTCCTATAAATGGAAAACCAATCTAAGGACATTAGTTTTCTTGTATCCATTTATGTTGATGTAAGTCCATACAAATCCAAATGACTACTTATAAGGGTTCAAATTTTGACATTTATGATCCTATCATGGAATATTTGAATCCCAATGGATATTTAATAATCTTAAAATTAGAAATTGGTTTGAATTTCATGTTCCCTTTGGACACTTTCCTGTGGGCCTTTTAATTTCAGACAATTTTCTTGAATAATTTTTGTGGACTTTTTTCTCGAAGGAAATAAACTTCAGACTTTTTGAGAATGACCCTTTAGATTTTGAAATGTCCTTTGAAAAATTACCCTTTATAAATTAAAAGTATCTTTTGGCCACTTTTAAAATTCCCATTTATAAAGGGAAAGTATCCTCCAGAACTCTTGTAAATGTCCTTTGGTTATTTGAAATGAACCGTCAGCTTTTTTGGAAAATATCCTTTAGACAAATTTTCTTTGGCAACTTTCCCAAAAAAAGACTTCGAGACTTTTGAAAAGTTCCACTTCCTCAAAAGATACCCTTTATAAATTTTTCTTGGTACACTTTCTAGGAGAAAAATATTTTGGGCCTTTTGTTTTGGATAAAATGTCTGAAACAATTCTAATACTTAGCCAAAAAGACCTGAAATAAATCTCCTAAAAGAAATAGGTCTTCAAGGAAATTGTTGTGGAAAAATTTCCCCAAAATAATTCAGTATTTATATTTTTCTTTAGAAATTTTATTTGAAATAATTATCCCTTCAAAAACTTTTTCTTAGACAACTTGTATGAAAGAATTCAACACTTAGCCAAAAAAAAGGCCCTGAAAGAAACTATCTTGGCAAATCAAATGTTGAAATAATTACAAAGTAAATACTTAGACCATAAGGATTTTTACTTATATTTTACAAGGTATTTAATCCCTTATATACTTTTTCACAAAATTATTGTTTGACCCTCAAGCTTTAGAATTCTACTCAGCTTATTCATCTGGGCACAAGCTTGGGATGCAGGCAAAAAAAATGGCCAATAATTACACTTGAAAGATATCCACTTCAATAAATTTATTGGTGGTAAAGCTCAAAACTTATTCAATTTATTATATTGTACATCCTTCTATACTTTTCTAAAAATGGGTTGACTCTTTCTAGTTTAGTTGATGAAAACTAGCCATTCTTATTAAATTACCTAAAGGATCCCAAGCCTAGAAAATTTTAAACTCATACAAAATTTGTAGGACATATATTTAATATTCTATCAAATTAGTAATCAAGGATTTCATTCTTGATACCCACTCTCTAAATTATAATTCCCTAATGAACACAATATTGATACCATTCAATGCTTCCAATGGTTTCATGAATATCAAGATGGTTGTAAGCCTTATTGGTTGTATACAATACAAAGAAATTCAACTTGTTTTCATCTTATTTCAAATAAATCAATAATTTATCATTTTAAACTATGTGAGGGGATAATTAATCCATAATTAAACAAATACTCTTAAAAATATTGTAAAGCCTAAGAGCAACATTTTTCACATCACCTTCAATTTCCCTAGGAACATGAATAATTTACTAGTATTCTCTTACTTACTCTAGCTCTTATCATAAATCTTGTTTGGTTTTATATGTCAATTTAAAATAATGAATTTTTATTTACCTATAGGTAGGATTTAAAATCCTCATTATATAGAGACTACCTAGGTTTCAAGGTATTTCACCTTGACAGTGAGAACACATCTTGCCTTACCTCCAAGACCAAGCCTTTATCAAAGTCATCTTCTATATTCCTCTTCCTGATACTCTATATTATAATTTTTGATTTTTCAAAAGTGGTTCTCATAATGAGGACCTCATTTATTTTCAAATTGGGTCTTTGAAAGGCCTGAGATTCTAAGTTCATATCCCACTAGGAAATTATTAGTTGTGGCATTTACTAACTCAATGTCTTTACCAGTAGTCTCTACCAAAACATCCCCTAAAGATCGCTTCAATATCTCTATGAGCAATGAGTTTGGTAATAATGGCCAAATGATTTTAGACCAATCTATGTTTCCAAAATGAGTTATTAGACGAACAATATAAGGGGCATTCTTCTCATTAGATTTATTAAAGGTATTAATAGATGTAGTTTGGGTAGTGATGGAGGAAGGAATGGAAAGTTACAATCAAGTATAAGATACATGTAATTTAACACTAGAGAGGGTTCCCCTAATCTTAATCAAATATAAATTTTTGGACTTTAGGGGATATAGGGAAACTACAACTAAATTAATAGCATGGGAGGTATAAAAAATCCTAATACTAAAAGCAACAAGACTAGTAGGAGAATACATAAGGACTAAAGATCCGAAATCAGCACTAGGAATAATATGAGCCAATGAAACAAAAGTAATAGGAGAGATAGTAGGAATCAAAAGGAATAAAAATATAATAGGCACTAAGGTAGTTATATGAGTAATATCCTCACCTAAGTTTTCTAATTTCATTGGCAATTTTTTTTATTCCTTGAATACTTAATATTTTTTCCTTTTATAGTTCCTCATCTACATCCTAAGGTTCGGTCCCTTCTTGTATTGGTGTCTTAGAAACTATATCCACAATGTCCCTAAACAATCTAAACTTCATTTTCTAGAAAATAACTAATTTTTTTACTAATGGAAGTGACTTAAGAGTGGAAGTGGGTGTGAAAAAAACTTATATTAGTTTGGATTGAGGATGAAGTAGGAAGGATAGAATATTAAAAATAAAAATAATCGATGAAAATTAGTTTTTCATCTCTCTTAAATGAAATTATAGTAGCAATAATTTTATCCACCTCTTTCTCTAACTTAATAGTTGTCATTGTAATTGATTATAGATTATATGGACCTTCATGTGATTAAATTGACACTTCAATAAACTATTCCACAACTTACTCATGTTTTATGGATGTCATCACAATATATTGTGGTTTGGAGGAGGTTCCTTGGTCCTATGGTTTTTGGGAATATTGAGAGGTCCAATAATTTGTAGTTGACCATCCGCTGGGAGGTGGGAGCCTCGTATGTTCCTTTAAAAGTAATATAAAGGGATCCTCTTAGAAATATATCAAAATTTAATCCATATATCCATCTAATTTTTCTCTTTCCATAACCTTGACATCATATTTTGCATTGAAAAATAATAAATCATGATCATATTGTTCTTGTTGGTATGGGATCACAAAACCTTAAATGTGATTTTGAATAAGGCCATGAAGATCCCAATCCCTATTTGTCAAAGTTTCAAACGAATATTATTCCCTAATTTTACCAACTTCTCCAATAAAAACTATGCTAATGTAACACATTCAGCCAATCATCAAAGAGGATCCATGAAACACAAACTCATTCTTCTTGTTTGAATATTCATCAACTCTCCACCACAATTGGTAAGCAATCTCATGTTTATATAATATTTTAGGGACATATTTAGGGAGATAAAAGGTGGTTAACTTGTTCCCCATCACCATGATTACTATATAATTAGGATAGATCCAATAATCCCCCCTTAGCCCTAGTATTTTTCTAATGCTTTATGATAATCTAAGTAAGGGTTCCTCTTGAATTTCCATCTAGTTTTGAGGGTAAACATTCTCAAAAATTCTAACTATATTCATCATATATCCAAAAATGTGGAGGAAGGAAAAGAATTTGTATACCTAATTTTTAATACAATATGGGGCTGGGACCTAGAGAGATCCATTATGTATGTAAACGATGTCAATGATTGTATCTAATAAATATGGCATCATATAGAAGCAATAGTATATGGTCCTATTGTCATTATTAAACATTTTATCTTATAGTTTTACATTGATTATCTCTCTTGAGGTGAATGTCAACTTTGACATAATCAATAAATCTAAAAATTTCACCCATTCCAAGTGGAGGAAGTGGATACTTAGGTAGCCATATAACATGTTCGATAAAGCCATCCCAATTTAGATTCCCATCTAAAATTTGGGGATAAGCACTGAATACTTAGATTTGAGGGTGACCACTTATCCAAGAATGATCCATTTCCTTAGTGCATTCTCAAATATGTTCATCTTATTCTATATTTCAACCTAGTATCCATTACATATGGCATATGTAGTGGGTGTATACAATAGGAATCCAAAGGAAAAAATACATTAATATCTTGTTAGTTAAATCAAACATCTAAAAACAATATAAATACCAAGCATTCTCAAGCCTACATACTAGGGAGAGCTTGATGATAACAAAACTAAATGAAACATAACTAAAAGCATAAAAGACACTTTAACCTTCCTTGTAACTCCAAGTAGATTATCAAATGGTATTTGGCTTACTTAGGTTGTGTCTAAATTTGAGTCTTTGTTGATGTTCTTTCTATAAAAAAAACCTCCCATTTATCCACTATGTATTTGATTTTGTATGCATTGGTTTATGAACCTTATCTTAATCAATTTAGAATTATAGCATTACACAAAGAAGCTTGTTAGAAGTGAGTATGAGGCATTATATTTATAGGCTTTAAAATAACCCCAACTTAGGTCTAGTTAGGTCTAGGCTAACCTTGGGTCAACCTTAGGAGGTTAAATTCAATAAATATTATCCTTAATTATGCATTTATGGAAGATTAGCTCAAAATTTCTCCTTTATAAGGAATTTATATTGATAATTTTGAATTCTTAACTTTGAAGATGATGATGTCAAAATGACTTCATTTTCATTTTCTATTTGTTGAATTTTGATTTTTGGAATCATATTTTAACTAATTAAACCTAGAATATTTGACTAAGAATTTTATTTTATTTTATTGATTAATTAATTATACTTAGGCTTTTGGTAATTTCATTAATTTGATCAAGTTCCCCATTTAATTCACCTAAAAATGTTAGTTTTCTATAGTTTAACTTGACTTGGGATGAATCTATGGGATGTTCTCATTATATACTAGGTAATACCCCAAATAGGGATTATTTGATACAATTATAGGCACTTACATCTAATTTGTAAAAGAATTTTGGATGTTCAGTGATTCTTAGGTTTGATTTGCATAATTTGGTAACAACCAATCTAAAGTCAATTTTAGAAATGAATGTGGTTAAAAAGGAATGTCTACATTTTCCCCCTATTTTATTAGGTGTTACAAGACACATATCTTTTAAAATATTCTCAAATAATGAAAAAATGATTATGCTTTGGTTATTTCCCCATAAGGTGGTATATGAGATAATATTCCCCCTTAAGGGATCAAGTAGTAAATAACATAGTTGAAGAGCCCCTTAAAAAGTGGAAATGACATTATCTAGTTGGAATGGGGGATGAAATGCTAAATTACCAAAAGGTGGTCATAATCAGTGGCATAATGATTTTCCCCAACAAGGTAGATAGATTGAAATATTGATTTTCTTAAAAATGGCTATAATCACTAGCGCATTAATTATGCCCCACCAAGGTGTATTTATTATGAAATTAAAATATTTTTGGATAAGTAAGGTAGAATAAATTATTAATTGGTCACAATAATTTCTTACATTTAGGAAAAATGGAAAAGGGGAGTGAATGTAATAAATCTATATTATAGATGAATGATAAAGTGGCATAAAATAACAACACAATTCTAGAAGACCAACTAGTAAAAAGATTCACATTTAAAGTAACATGTGGCATGACTAGAAAATATAGTTGTTAAATGGATCTCTAAAAGTCCCAATAACATGGTCTAGTCAAAAAATGATGAATCTAGTAATAAACAACATGAAAATTTGGACACAAAGTCAAAAATAAGACCTCTTAGAGAAAATGGGAGGGAAATTTAGGCCCTATGGGTGAAAGTTTAAATTTTTAGGTTATAAATTCACCTTATGGTGTGATTTTTTTTCATTTTCACCCAAATCCTTTGCAAATTAGAGCTATGACCTAGATATAGAGAGGTAGCAAAAAATAGTGTGTGGATAACGATGGAAGAATGTTAGTCACTAAGTGAGGGAGCATAAGAAACCATCACATAATTGGACATTGTTATGTCACCCCACCTAAATGTTTTAATCATTTATTATACATTTATTACTAATTTTAGGAGGGAAATATTAAAGTTTTCATTTTTTTGATAAGGAAAATGGAAGCTTCACCCTCTAAATTTTGGTAACTTCATCAAAATCTAATGGAGATCACTGATTTAGTGATTTCATAAAAAATAGGTGAAGACATCATTTTCATGTAAAATGAAAATTATTTCACTGATTTTCTTAGGAAAATGACAAATTGAAAATTTTGTGAAAAATAGTTGAAGCCATTATTTTCTATACAAAATTAAAATGTCAACTTCACCAATTTCCCTTAGAAAATGGTAGCCTTATCCAAAACACTAACTATGAAAACCCTAAGGCAAGTAGTCATTAGGTTTAGTAGTGGTTAGCTATTAGAGTAGGCTAATTCAGAGATATCTAATTTTACAAGAGTGGTTCTAGGTATTGATGGCATGGGAATGGCACTCCCATTTCCTATAGATGCCACAAATTTTGATGGAGGACATGATGGAATTTATACACATTTTGGGTCTACATGAGATAGTCTAGATACCTATGATTAAATCATATCAAGCCTACTTGAGTGTACTAGTAGAGCGATAATAGTTTAGTACTTTCACCTTCCACTTATTAATAGGAGAGGATATAATGACACTTAAAGATATTTATCTTTTCCTCAAGTTACCTATCAAAGGTTATAATATATTTTATATAGATCCTAGACAATAATATGTGGTGTTAGATGAATTGATGATATATAAATACATTCACATGGTCCATGGGCAGGTTAAAATTGATCTACTAGAGAGGTACACTGATATTAAATTGGATGACCTACTCTTAGAGGATCCATCACCACCATCCTTAATTGATAGAGATGTTTTTTTCTCAAGGATATTATTAATAGAATATTACTACCTAATAAGAGCAGTTGATTCTTCCATGTGGGCCTATGTAGATTGATCCTATTAATAATGGATGGTATTAAAATATTTACATGGGGATAATAGTATTGGCCTAACTTTAAAGATATTTATATATCATGACATATTAAGGAGGCCAAAGTATTTGTGTTTATACTTTGATTTAGTCTTGGTGATGGGATCACATTGTTATTGATCAACCAGTTGGATAGAGATATATACAAGTCACATAGGATCTAGTTATATATGGTTGGCTTTAGACTAGAGTAGGCCAAAAAACACATCACAACAAGATATATGTTTATTAGTGTATATTAGATGAGTTAGCACTTGAGTTATTTTTTTGGTGTCCTTACCTACCATATCATGTATAGTGGCCATGGGATGATTGGTATATGATGTTTATGACTACTCAATGCTTCATAATAGGTAGACATACACATGTTATCAAGGATTATATTATTGATAGTGTAACATGGTATTTTGACATGATGTAAGATGTCCTTGATGACTCAATATGGTTTACACATAGTACTCAAGATATTAGTTATGATAATCTAATGATTCTTACGAGTATGACTATGAGTATTTATATGAGAGTTCATGGCTTAGGTGTGACACTAGCCTATATTCTATGGTGGCCATATATTTGGCCTCTCAGATTGATAGCACTAGTTTAGGCACCAATATAGATTGAATATAGATAATCATAGATTTTTTAGGTATATGATGGATATGTATAGGTTAGGTGTGGTGATTAGATGTATATTGATGAGGAGAGTGAGGTTGAGGATGAGACTATCAATGTTGCTAATAATATAGGCAATAATTGGAATAGTAGTGGTGTGGGGATGATGATGATGATGATGATGATGATGATGATTATGATGATGGTGATGATGATAGAGGATGATTGAGGTGGATGTCACTAGGGATATGATGATAGACCCTAATGCAGTAGGTATAGTAGGTGTCTTTATAGATCTAGGCTAGGGAAGGCCATCTAGTAAAACTAGAGCATCCAAGGATAGTTCTATGTTATAATAGGATATCACATCTAGGATAGGTCATATTTAGGGCCTATAGACTATATTTGGTCAATTGAAGCATAATTAACCCATATAAATGGTTATATTATTGCCTTTTAGTTAAAGATTGATAGGCTAAAAGTGGAGGTGGACTAGATAAAATAAGGACATCTAGAGTGGGATTAGGTCATATCATAGAGGAATCAAACCCTAGTAGATGTTTAGATGTTATAGTGTAAACATGATGAGGTATTACATGGAAACTCACATGAAATACTTTTAGTATGGCCTTGGAAAGCCTTCAAGCTAAGGATGGGGCATCCAACTGTTGATAAGAATATGAGATTGTAGTCCCTAGAGATAAATATATTCCTATGTTTGAGGTATGGGATGCATAAAGGGTTGGCAGTAGGCCATCTTGGTTTAAGATGAAGATGCAGGGATAACATCCTTAGGTCAATTAGTATAATAGCCATAGCTACTAGGACCACCTCCTATAGTACATATGTACTCATAGATTTATAGCTAATGATGTATAGATTTGGGCTATTATTTTATCTTGGCACTATGATTTGTATATATTCATAATATATATGACATTGTTTTATGAGATATTGAAACTCATAATTGATCTATAGATTTGTATATGGAATTTTACTATTTTTGATATATATTCAATGCTTTGGTGATGTATCATGTTTGGCCATAGTGATATGCTTATATGTCATTAATTTTCAATGTTGATGTTTATTTTAATTTAAACATGTATGTTTTATTATTCATTATATGTTATGTATATGATATTTTTAGCTATTCTTGTGTTTGATCATGTTTATGACTAGTATCATATGTTTTTTTAGAGATACACATCTGTATCAACACATAATATAGTCACTATGCTTTTGTTATTATAAGTTTGGATTTGTTTTGATAGGTCTACTCTATTAGTGAAAAAGGGGATGCACTGCTGATAGCACATTTTGGTAACTCCATTAAACAAGATTATTGTTGTAGATTATGATATTATGCATCATAATTATAAAAAAATATAATAATAATGTGTATCCTAATCATTTATAACTTAGTTTAAATGCAAATACAAAACACTTAGTCATAATATATGAATAATCAAATCCCAAGTATAAATATAATACCATAAACTAAGTGTAGGAATGAATACAAAATTCACAATTAAAGCACAAGGTATGGTTAGTTAGGACTCAAATGGAAGTAAAATTTAATAATCCTATGGAAACAAAAATAAAGAAGGAACCAAAAAATAAGTTAGTCAATAACTAGTAAAAAATAAATAAACTAAACAAATAAACAAATAACCTCAGAAAAGATAATAAAATACTATGGAAAGAAACAATGTTAGGAATCTATTAATTAAAATAAAAATGAAGTTAATAACCAAGCTAAGGATAATGAAATAAAAAATATGATAAAGAAATTTAATAAATATTTATGTTCAAGAAAGAGTAATAGACAACCTAAGCTAAGGTATAATAAAGAAACAAATCAGCTACAATATAAGCAATAAACAATTAAGTTTAAGCAAGAGAAATAAAAAACCTAAGTTAAGGTGAAAAAATGACTAATCTAATTCAAATAAAAATAGAAAATTATCCAATGAAAATAAATAGAAAAACTAATATAATTATTTATGTACATGTAATAAAAGTGTTATGCTCAGTATAAAAGGTTTCCCCCAGACTATAGGGAACACAAATAAAGGTAGGATGACAAAGGTTACCCCTAGGATATAATGAATAATGCCATAAAAATGGTTATGTGGAATATAATAATAAGGACGGGGTGGTCAAGTTGTCTCCAAATACACTAGGAAATTAGACGTTACCTATATAGTCCCATGGACACAAGTTCCAACATAGATTTTAGGCAAAATGTATTTCTCCCAAGATGTGGGTTTGAATAAAATTGTTGATAAGAAAAAGAGATTTATCATAGAAAAAAGTGGGTATGGGATAAAAAAATGGTGAGAGCATAAAACAAGAGGGGTTGATGCTCAAAATTTATGAGAATGTTAGGCACAAGGATGCAAAAAATTGTGAGTGCATAGTTTAGGTTAAAACCACACTAAAAGATAAAAGAAAAGCATTCACAAATTAACTCATTCATAATGTTCACTATGTCTAAGGATTATATTGAGAATAAGCTCAAAAAATGGCAAGATCATAAATAACATGAAAAATGATGAGAGCATGAGAGGTATTATAACTCACAAAATGTTGAGACTATTTGGAGACAAACCTAGAGGAAGGAATGGTACAATAAAAAAGTGAATGAAAGCAATTAATGAAACTGGTTGAGTTGACTCCAAATGCACTAAGAAAGTGAATTTTTCCTCCATATTCCCATGTACATAAGTTCCAACATTGAATTCAAGATGAATGTAGTTATCATAGTAATGGGATGGAAAACTATTAGAAAATGGAATAGGAAAATGGAAATGTTCATGATGCAATGCATGTGAAAGCTTTAGTTATGCCTATTGACTAGGGGATGCACATCCTAAGTAGCATGGATACAATCTAAATTTCATAATGTTGGAGGTTTGTTTAGGATTATCTTTGGTACATTTCCATGTTTTCAAAATTTCTAGGCATCTTAACTCGATGGATAATTATGATATACAAAATGGGTTAACTCATAAAATGATGAGAACATTACTTTAAATTACTCATAAAATGGTGAAATCATTGTATTAAACTTCTCAAAAAATGTTGAGAGTGTTGGAATAAGGGTGGTTGAGCTGAACTCAGAAAATATTAAGTGTTTCTTACATATTCCAAATAGACCTCAATCCATTGTAGCTCACCTTATAATGAGGAATTAGACTAAGTAATAACATGTTTGTGAATATGAAAATTGTAGGATATGAAATAGTGGTAAGGCAAGTAATGGTCTAATGTGGATCTTAGGCCATAGGAAATAATGACATAGGTTAATACAATGATTTTCCCAAAGGTATTTATAGTCATTTTTATATTGAAGAGATGAAAATAGGTTGGATTTAGAATGTTTTCTAAAATGAAAGATTAAATTTACCTACCACTATCATATACCCCAAATATAATACCCATTTGTGAATGAATGAACTAAAATAATAATGAGACTGAATCACCTATTGAAATTATATCTGAATCCAAATATTGTAGGTGTTTTAAGCATAAATGAATCATAAGCAATTTCAAAATGGGAATTGGGGAGGTAAAACAAACTTTAAAAAATTGAAAAGGAATGGGAGGAAAAATATATGGTATGGTATAGATAAGGTGATGTTAAGGAAAAACATAAATGGTCATCATAGATAATATTTTAGGTCACTAAAGGGAAAATTCACTTGAGATGTATTATGTTCATTTGTCATCAAGTTCATATCCTAGTGTAGCCAACCTATATGCTCTATAGACATAATTAACAATAATCACATAAGGTCCTAACCCATTAGTGTTGAACTTTCCTTTTTTATTGCATTCAACATTTGTGTTATTCCATCTTTATTTGGTTATAGAATTACCAAGATCAAACTCTTTGAGCTTCACACACATGTTGTATTTACTATACAACCAATATTGGTACACCTAAAGACTATTTACAATAGCCTTGCATTTTTCATCCAATAGTTCCAACTCTTACAAACAAGTTACTCTGTAATCCTTATGATGAATGATATTTTTCAATGAAATTTACAAAGAAGGTACTCAACATAAATAATAATAATGAGCTTAGTTCCATAAACTAAGGAATATGGGGTGGCTCCTATTGAAGTTCATAAATTAGTTTGATAGAACTAAAGGGTATGGAAGATTTTCAAGTGGCAATCATGCCCAACATCATTGACAATCTTCTTAAGAGTATTGATAATGGTCATATTACATGCCTCTACTTGGCCATTACCTTGTAGGTAATATGCAGTGGAAGAATATTGGGTGATGTTAAATTTGTTACAAAGGGTTTTGACATCCTTAATTTTAAATGAAGTCTAATTATAAAATATAATATCAAAGGAGATATTGTACAAATAGATGAGGTGGTTGAAAATAGGTAAGGATATGTTTATGGCCATGTGAAGATGTAGAGTTAATCTTACCTATGAGGTTGATTCCCCATATTAAAAAATGCCATGGCATAGTCATCGACTTGATTGTTCTAGCTAGAGCGCATATCAAATTGGCATGCCTCTGACATTGTTTAAACCTTTTAACATAAGTAGATGCATTTTATTCAATGGTAAACCAATAATAACTAGTACATATTAATTTTTTTCAAGGATGGCTCCACTAGTGTGGGCTTCATAAACTCCGTCATGCACTTTCCTCAATGCTAGTTTAGATTCTTTCTAGGTTAAATAATAAATCCAAGTTACATCAAATCATTTATGATAACATGTAGATCAAAGTAAGGTATAATGAGATGCTTCATTGGTGAATGACTTTTTTTGTTTACATGAAAGTATTGGGGAAAGGACTTGGTCATGGGGGTAATTATATAGTTTGGAGTACTAGGTGGAACCAAGACCAATAATATCTTAAATCATTACAATGACTAGTGGTTCATGGGCTAGAGTGATAATATGTTCAATGAAGAACTGATAATCTCTTGCCTTGTATATAATGTGAATCATAGATCAAATAGTATCCATAATATCCATTATCCTTTTATTGTCTTGAGTTATGTGTTCACACTAAAGATAGACAATTTGATGTTTAAGAGTGACCACCATGGCCTTATAAGGTACCTATTTGTCATCCTTGGTATAGAATTGGTTTATGAGTTGATTAATAATAAACTATCAATCTTCGTAAACTAAAATATGTGGAATGTTCCATTGTACCACCAAATGAATACTTGCAATGAGTGATTCATACTCAACCATGTTATTAGTATAAGAAAAAATGATACAAAAGGAATTAGGAATTAGATTAATCATTTAAAATTGACACTTGAGTGCTAAGAGTATTCCTTGATACCACCCTTCACTAGCTTAGCCATAGACCTATCTTAGGGCCTGTTTAGACAATTGTCTAGGCTTCATGTAGGCCACATGCATCCAAAAATAGACCTAAAACAATCCTAAACCCTCAATTAATCATCTTAGACCTTAGTACCTCATGTTATACCACCTAGATACTAGTTCCATAATTTGGATTACAACAACCCATAGTGTTATTGTACTATTTTAGGTGCTATTGACGTTGTCCCACTCTTTGTTACTAGCAAATATATTTTCAAATGAGAAACCACCTATGGTCAACTTAAACCTATTTTAAGACCCACAAAATCTTTAGAATAATATATATGCATGAATTTTATCCCTTTAACCAGAAGATGGAAATTGGATGTAAATTACATAAAAAATTTAGAACAAGTTATACATAATAAAAGTGATTTAACCTTTTCGGGAATATTGATGTATTATTCTTAATTTAGTTAATGGGTTTGAGTAGTAAAATCAATAAATAAATAGACAATAATTAAGCTACTAATTTTTGTAAATTAATCATAATTTCAACTTTCTAAAAATAGTAATAAGGGAAAGAAAACAAGACTTAGCTAGAAACTAATCTATCCATTTGAAATAGAGGCTAGATTTCACCATGTAGGACTAGGAAACTATCACAAACTAAGATTTTAACTTCATTTTGTGATTGGAAAGGAGTGTTAGAACTAGACAAGAGTGGCACTAGTGTTGTAGTCTATGTTTACCACTATTGTCCTCAAGATTTGAGCATTTTAGATTTTATTTGCTATGTCTATCTGACCTTATCTATGTAGTTTTTGTAGTTATAAGTTTATATGGCTCCATATAGATTATATTTAGTCTTCAAACCCTATCTTCCACTATGTTTTGAAAAATTTGAACAAGAGGGGGGGTTAGATTGTGTAAGATTTACTAGACATGGATCCACACCCCTTATGTGGGCACATTGCCTACATACCAATACTCTGAAGAAGGATCAAGATATATGTAGTTCTCCCAATTGATGTGATTTGTGTAATTGTGTGTATGAAGATTCATAATGCTAAACTAGATGAGTTTGAGGTGGCTAAGGACTAGTGTAAGGATTTATAAAATCTTATAAGTGTGCTAGCTAGCTATATATAGAAAATAGGGAATATTACTTAAGTTGTCTTGTTTGTATTCTTGCTTGATTAGTGATAATTTCCAACCCTTTCCAAATTATCTTTGAATGGGATTTTATAGGGATCTATTGCACATGGGTTGATGTAATCACATTAGGTTGGCAAGGAGAAGGATGGGGAGCTATAAGATATTGACAATTAGGGCTATAAATAGAATTGGACAATAGTACTAAAAGTAGATAAGAGTGGCACCAATACTATAGTCATAATGTGGTACTATTGTATTGAGTAAATGGGACATGGTAGGATGGATTTATCATGGAAAGAGGAGTCTGACTCAGCTAGGATCAAGTATGGCAGGCTATGAGGGTCATGAGAGCAAAAAATAAAGACCTAATGATTGGGTGTCATTATCCACACTCAAGTTACTAATTTTTCACATTTTATATGACTACATTCCCCACTTTTATTCTAGTAATCTAGAAAAGATAACTAATAGGATAAATGAAAAAATAAAAATCATACCTAAACTTACCTATAAGAGTGAAGCTCATGAAGCTATGTGATGTTAGGTGTGCATTGAGAGAGCATGATTTGAAGTAAAAATATTAAAATAAAAACAAAGAGTAGATTGATTATTACTAGATACACTATATCTAAAATAAGAATGTATAAAGTTGGGTAAGAGAAAGAGGAAGAGAAAGGAATTAATACACCTCACTAGGTACATGGACCAATAAAAAACCTATTATGATGCTGAGTGATGTTAAGTAATGTTTGAAGATGTTGTACCAAGAGTAATATCATGAATAGAATTGAGTTCTCAATTCCCCAAAAGTGGCTCAAGAATGCAAATGTTGGCCCTTTGGCTCCATCATCACCCACTAAATAAAGATAGATGATCATGCATGTGTTTATTGATGTTTAGACTATGTGTCCAATCCCTCTAAGTAGGTGTCTGAAGAATACAAAGGCTAGCTAGATGTTTGGCTCCATCATTACCCCATGAAGTGAAACTATGAACTAATACCAGTATGTAATGTGTCTTATATGAGTGAGATACTTAATCCCATGAATGTACTCTGATCTAAAATTTTTGGCATGGATAGATGAAAGTATGAGAGAAACTAGGACACTCTTAGCCACTCTGAAGGATATTAGGCTTGTATGAAAGCCATTCCAAACTGGTGCACTAGGATTGTATGAAAGCCACTCAAGAACTCAAGAACTCAGGAAGTTAGGCTTTTATGAAATCCATTCCAAAATAATGCCAACCATCTGTAGATGGAATAAGGCACACAACTAATGACAATTCTTGGGTAATGTTAAACTCAAAAAAAAAAGTGTGACACACATTACACCCAATCAATGGTATCTAAAATATGGATCCTAATATAGAAGTCATATCAACTATCATGTTTAAAAATGGAAGTGAGAGCCATCATGATATGTATGTTGCCCCTATATTTGGATTATTTGAGAAAATGTCTATTAAAAACTACTAGTTTTGAACTATTCTAGTTGTGTAAAACTATAGCATACCTATGTTTTTTCTACTTATAGAACATTTTTTTTTATGTTATTTGGATAGGAACACCAAAAGTGAACACTAGTTGAATTGGAATTGTAGTCCAAGTTAGGTGTTGTTGTCCTAGGCCAAATCTAGTGACAATTTTGATATTCACATTGTCTACCTATTATGTTCTGATTGTTTTGATGTCTGGTTATTGTTTTAGGTGTTTTTAAAGCTATATTTTCGACCATTAAAAGATCTGATCTATATGATAAAACCCTTATATGTTTCCCCCTTTTCTAAATGTAGAAATGAAGATCTTGTAGTGACTTCTTTTAGAAGAAATATCCTTTCAATTGTGTTATAAGACAAATATATATGATATAGTAATGATAATTGAAAAGATATCTCAAGATATAGCATGGTTTGTATTGAGAGATTATTAGATCAATAGGGATATACCTAGATGGATATAATAATGTAATAACATGTGCAAAGTATTGAACTATAAATGAAATTCTTGTTACTTATTAGTTTTTAGTTATTAGTTGTTAGGTTTCAAGGAGGGATGAAGCATGATATCCATCATGTTATCTAAGAAATAAAGATAATGCATGATGTGGATCATGGAATTGTAAATAATGAGTTGAAAATAGGAAACAAGCACACAAGGCAAAAATAAAGAAGCATATAAAAATAGCCAAGGGGCCAAGAAAACAAGAGCATTGGCACATGTCACTCAAATCAGAAAACAATCATATAAGGCATGTTAAAATGCTGTATACACATATAATTGAAACAAACAAGGTTGGCGTGGAAGCTATAATTACATAGATGAGTACAGACAAATGATATTGTCAAATATCCTAAGGTACACACATGAATAGATTCAAAGGGCTTTGGAAAATCTCTTAAATCACATACAAGAGACAAACATGAATTGAGAAATGTAATCATATCTAGCTATGCAAAGCAAGGAAGGAAAGCATGTACTAACTATAAATAAAATCACATCTAACTAATCAAAGAAAGAGGGAAAGCATGTAAGACATGTTAGAAAATGACTAGGTATATACTAATAAATACACAAGTGTTATAGACTATTGAGATATTGATTTAACAATCTACGTAAGTTAGTAAGTAATGTACATCAACATGATAACTAGAGTGTGTGGTGTAGGAATGACATAACCTAGATGGTGTAGTCATGTAGAAGATGCCCCAATTGGGTACATATATCGATGTATGCCTTACTATAGAAGTAGGATGCCCCCTTAATGGGTAGAGTGAAGCAATCAAAAAGCTAGATGTCACTGCACACACTCAAAAGAGATCAAGTGAAGCATGTTAATGTAGGTAAATTGATAAACAATAGCATAGAATAGCAAATATAAGTGTAGAATTATAGTATAAATGTAAATCATGGATAATGCACATAATTAAAATATTTTTGGTGTTTTTGAGTTATTTGCATGTTTTGGTAAATTGAACTATTTGAATGTTTTTGGTATTTTGAAATTTTGTATTATTTTTGGTATTTTTGATATAATCTATGTATAATAAATTATAGGAAGACTATGTACAACCAATCATAAGGAAAATATGTATA
Source organism: Torreya grandis (assembly GCA_037957365.1). Classification (NCBI taxonomy): domain Eukaryota; kingdom Viridiplantae; phylum Streptophyta; class Pinopsida; order Cupressales; family Taxaceae; genus Torreya; species Torreya grandis. Next base: position 856,896 of record JARHVA010006410.1, read on the forward strand.
GTTAATGTTAAGAAGAGATGATACTAACTGATGAGTCTCATGAGAGACTCCCTATCATGGTGTCTTATATTTGAGAAAGGAATTATTTTTTAATGAATGGCTATAAATATGAATCTAAATATTCATATTCATTTTTGGTATCTTAGAAATCATAATAACCTATATTGTTCCACTCATTACTATCAACTTTATTTTGAACCAATGGGGTGATGGTGCCAACTTTTGTTGTATTTGAACCTTTTACTTTGGTAAATTGTGTCTGTGAATGATTTGCCTTGGGATGTTCAATAAATCCCAAACCTTGGTGACAAAAATTATCAACTATTAGAGTAGGAATAGTGATGCCTTAAGCTTGCTTGCCCAACCCTTGACCTCGATAATCAGACTATTGTAGATATTTTTGACCGAACCCAAACTATTTTAAAACTTGAGCCTCATTTTATATAGGTAGCTTTGCTTCTTTTTCATGTTTTACATGTGCTTGTGGTACTATTTCTTGTTATGATTTTGTTTTTTGATCCTTTTTTAATTCTGAGTTATGCTTTAGTAACCACTTTTGTATTATTTCTAAATTTGACCCTTTATGAATGTGTTTTTTTGTTATTGTGGATTGATTGATTGATTTACCTTATATAGGGTCCTCATTAGAAATGATCTATTGTATATGTTTTTTTAATGCCAAACATGAATCTGTATGATGACCATGCTTTTTATGATATCCACAATAATATCTGGATATTCTCATTGGATGTAGAGGAGGTAGTTTGATCAACTTAAATTTAATCATTTCCTTTAGTACCTCACTTGAAATATTATTTTATCCTTGAATTAATTTTGAATCACTAGCTGTAGAGTTACTTTGTTGTGATTTCTTGTTTTTATATGTAACATTTCTTGCAACCAATTGACTAGGTAAAGGTGCATATACATGATTGGCACTAGGATGCCTTTGAGGCTTTTGTATTATAATATAATTTTCCCATGTTGTGATATTTCATGTAATAACTATTTATACATTTGTAAATATAAAAATATCTTGATCATACTAGTGATTTGATCCCTTAGAGTCTCATAAGTGCAAACCATAGTTGCATCAAATTGAACATATAAGCACATATGTTGAAGAGGTTTTGAAGAAGGTATATGATGAATATATGCATTAGGAACAATAGTATGGGTTATCTCACCTTTTGAAAGAGTGATATCATGATCCTAATTAGAGGAAAAGTAGTTATCGCCCTCTTGGAAGAGAGGAGGAGAAGGAAACTATTTCCTATGCATAAGATATAACATTGGAACTTGACAGGTGGTTGTTAACTTATGCAATGGATCCTCTAGGTAGAAACCATGTATGTGGGATAAAATGCATGTAATTAGAGTTATAAGTTGTACAATAATATGTTTATAAAAAACATTTAATATGAGTTATAACAAGAAAGGGATAGATAGCATGAATTTACGCATGAATTAATAAGAAACTTTGCCATGTGATATGACATTTCTAATGTATTTAGCATGATAAACTTGAAAAAATTTCTATATGAGAGATAAAAAGTGAGAGATTAAACCTTGTATTAAAGACAAGTAAAATTTACTTTGAAGTAAAGGTATCTTACTATGTTGAAAAATGACTTTCTTAATATCATCCCATATTATGAAGAATAGGCATGAAAAGCAAAGAATGAAGCTTTGTATTAGCATCTGGTAAACTTCATCATTCATGTACATGATAGGACACAAAATGGTGTCATTATTTTCAAGAAATGTAAGAAAAATTTGTAAATAAGTGACATCCATTTTCAAAATCTAATTTTAGAATGTAAGGTGATATCTCAAGAGTAATAGGATCTAGTATATGTAGCTAGGGTTTGAAAGATGATTATTTTGAAAATCATAATGAAAATTTGAAATTTAATGTTAATGTCTAAGTTAGATATGCAAGTAAAAAATTGAAATTTTATTAGAAAATTTGTGATTTAATAGGACCTAGTAGATGCAACTAGGGTTTTGAGAAATAAATGTTTTTGAAAAATACTATCAAATTTTGAAATTTGAATGGATTTTATCATTTAAATATGCTAATAAAAATTCATAAAATTATTGGAAAAATACTGGGACCTAGTATGGAAAATTAAGGTTTGAAGGAAAAATATTTAAAAATTACTATGAAATTTTAAAATTTAATGCTATTTTTTTTATTATGTAGGTAAAAAATTAGAAAAATATAGAAAAAATTAGTAGGAAATTTACCTTAGGGTTTCTAGGGTTTTCATGCACAAATGAATTAAGCCTAGTTCACCAAATGATTTAACCTTTTTGACAATATTGGTGTATTATTCCCAATTTAGTTAAAGGTTCTGAGTAGTTAATTTAGTATATAAATAGACAATAAATAATCTACTAGTTTGTGTAAATTAATCATAATTCAAACTTTATAAAAATAGTAATAAGGGGAATAAAACAAGACTTATCTAGAAACAGATTTATCTGATTAAGAGAGATGATATAATTCATTATGAAAGACTGGGGGACTATAACACACTAAGATCTAAACTTCATTTTGTGATTGGATAGGAGCATTAAAACCTGGTAGGAGTGGCACCAGCTTTGTAGTCCACCTCTGCCACTATTGTCTTAAGGATCTAAGCTTTCTAGGTTTTGTTCAATATGTCTATATGATCCTATCAATGAAGTTTTGGTAGATGGAAGTCTATAGATCTCCTTATAGATCATATGTTCTCTTCAAACCCTATCTTCCATTTTGATTTGACTAATTTTGATCAAGAGGGGGGGCTAGTGCATGTAAGATTCATTGGATGTGGATCCACACCACTTATGTGGGTACATTGGCTATATACCAATACTCTGAAGAGGGATCAAGCCATATGTAGTTATCCCACTTGATATGATTTGTGAAATTATGTGTATCAAGATACATAATGCTATATTAGATTTGATTGAGGTGGTTAGGGACTGGTGTAAGGATTTGAATAAGCTTGTAAGTGTGTTGGTTGGTCGTATGTAGAGAATAGGGAAGATTGCTTCAATAGTCTTGCTTATATTATTGATTACTTAGTGATAATTTCTAACCCTTTCCAAATGATCTTTGAATGGGATTTTATAGGGATTTATTGGTCATGGCTTGAATGTACTTATGTTAGGATGACAAGGAGAAGGATGGGGAACTGAAATAAATTAACCATTAGAGCCATAAATAGACTTGGGCAATAGCATTGAAAGTGAACACAAGTGGAATTGGTGTTATATTCCTAGAGTGGTGTTATTATCCTAAGAAGATGTTATTTGGGGGGATGGATTTATCATAGAAAGAGGGGTCTACCTTAGCTAGGATCAACTATGGAAGGCTATGAATGACTAGGAATTAGTGAAAATATGCTTATGAGGGTCATGAGAGAAAGTAAGAGAGACCTAAGGGTTGGGTGTCATTATCCATGCTCAAGTTACCAATTTTCATATTTTATATGACTACAAAAGGTTATCAATAGCTATTATTCCATACCTATACATGAAACCATATACAACATTCCTAAGCTTTGATTAATCATATTTCTAGTCTCAACAATATTCAAATCACTCAAACAAGCATTCATACTAGCTTCAATTGCACATGCACTAGTACTTAGGTGGGGCAAAATAAATTAGTATTAATCCTTCTTCAGAGTATTGGTATGTAGTAAAATCTCATCATAGTTAAGTGTAAAGGATGTCTAACCTACCAAAAATAATAACACACTTTCCTACTTATTCAAACTAGGTGCATTATCAACATGAAGGTAGGGTTTACACACGAAAACAATAAAAATAGATAACCTATAACTTGTTTTCATAAGGACAAAATTTCCATACCCATACACAAGTGCACCCATAATCTTCAAATATCTTTTCATAGAGGACACTAATGACAAGATAGGGACACTATCACTATGTGGCATTGTTATCTAATTAGGTTGATACTATCCATGAAGGGTATTAAAACTTGGATCATATCAATGATACTTAGATCAACTCTTATCCTAATTTCTAGCCTTTGGATCTCCCATGTGAGTCAATTTCTATCTAAGTATTTATTTATATCATTTATTGATATTTATAAAAATCTCAAACTAAGTCAATTATATAAAAAAAATTAGTGGATGTATTTATTACATATTTGTATGCTAATTTAATATACTTAGATATTTAACAACCTAGGTCTTAATTTCCATAAACCTATAAAGTTAAATTATTTGGTGAAATCATCTTACTTCAAATACTGCTAAAACCCTAACCCTTAATACTACTAGGGTTTATATCCTTCTTTTTCCTATTTGCATTGGTTGTGTTAAGTTTTTTAAATTTTATACATTATATTTTAGTATCTCTTTTTTCACTTTTTTTAATATATTCCATCTAAAAAAGCTATCTATTTTCTCAAGAACATGTGTTATACTTAGTAGTAATCCTATTGAAAATACCTAGATTCCTTCTATTCAAGATTATACCATGGAAAAAAGACCAATTAAAACCCCCATCATTTATCCTTCACACCATAATTATGTAGACTTTAGTGATAATTCATCCAAAGATGAGCAATACAATAAAGATCATGGTGATGCACACGATGGGAATAGATACAATCTCACATCACTTAACAATGAAATTATTATATCCAATAAGGATGAGATTCTATAGATTTTTAGAGATAGACTTTGGGAATATATCCATGATCATGCATATATTCTACAAGCTATAATTTAAATAATGAATAAATCAAATAATGGTCAATACTCTACTCCCCTAGATAGAAATATTTCTACATATACTTTAGGGGTAACTTAGATTTTGAGAAAACCTATTTTAACTTAGAAACCTTTAATAATAGCCATACCTCCTATGGTAATTTCCTCCTCTCTAGATGTTCAATACCTTATGCATGAGATTCGTTATTTCTGGGATAAGGTATTACACCTTGAGTGGGGAGATACTAGGCCATCATAAGCCTTAGATTCTCATGTTCTATTACATACACCCTTAGAACATCACAATCAATAACTCCTTTTCCATTTGGATTCATGGCACCTAATATTACTTTGTATTATGGTAAGGGTGACCCAGAACACCATCTATGATATTTCCATGCATCATGTTTGGACTAGGTGTCCAATGACTAGATCCTTACTATGTTTTCCCCATGTAGTCTAATGGACTATGCCTTATAATGGTTTTATGATCTTTTTAATCAGTGAATCACCACATTTAATCCATTAGGAGATATATTTTTAGTAAACATGTCAATTAATATTAGTGATAACATCCCACATAATCAAGTATCACAACTAAATAAAAAATGCAATGATCCTATAGCAAAATATGTCTTGAAATATAAAATTATATTGTAAAAATTGATGCTCCAAGACATATTCAAACAAATTTTACTCCCAGTATTACATGAAGATATCTTGTTCACTAAGTTTCAACCTTCACATATTTATGTCAGATACTGAAATAAAGGGTAGTCATGCTTTTGTCTATTGGAAAACTGTAATATACAAGTGGATCAAAATCAACTACTAATAATTTTAATAAGCCTCCATAAAAAATAAGGGAAAATAAAAATAAGAGTGATAAAAATGCCATAGTTAATGAAAATTTAGAGCCACCATTTTTCTTGGTTTTCTCAACTCCTCCACAAAGAGTATTCACCAACCTTCTAAAATCATTGGCACATGTTTTTTCATAGATATTAGAATGAAATGTCATATCTCTCCCTCATATAAAAGAGGTTTATGTGCCATGACATATTTACAATAAATTTGATTCCAGTGCATTAAACGACTATCATAGAGCACTAGGCCATACTAAATACCAATGCATCAACTTAAAACATAAGATAAGATACAAAATTTGATAGAGGAAAACATCATTGATGTGGTCACACCCAAAAAGGAATGTAAATTTTAACAAATGAAAGATAAGGCATTTAAAATATTCTTAGCCCAATTTCCAAATGATACATCTAATAAGGTAAAGGTACTTTAGGTGTTCACTATACATATTAGGCACATACAACACCACCATAATATCACATTATTGTATAGGATACACACCCATACATAATATCACTGATATGTATAATGTTATAATATAGCATTTACGACTCATCACTTTCTTAGATAAGGATATTTTTGATGATTATTTAGATTTATATGCACTCTTTATATGAGCCTACATTGATCATCATCTTATTTGAAGTGTTATGGATGAGAATGGGTCAAGTATTAACATGTAAAATTTCACACTTATATGGCATTTTAGTTATTTAGAGTAGGACATTTATCAGACCAACACATTTATTCATAGTTTTAGTGGCCATGTTTAGATCTCCATTGGGGAGATTATACTTCCACTAAAGGTTGGACTAGCACATGTGGCCACTAGATTCATAGTAGTACCTAGTGTATGCTCATTTAACATGTTATTGGGTAGGCCATGGATACATTAGTCATGATCCATCCCATCCACCATGAAAAAATTCCTTAAGTATATAAATGATAATCAGGTGATCATAGTTGAGGTTATTTCATATGAGTATCATTTACCTATTCCATAGGAAGTTACACTGTACTTACCAGTTACATTTTCTAGCATAGTTCCCACCAACACACCATAGAGTCGATTAGATCCACCAATGTATGTGAGGTCTATTACTATAGTGCTACCACATACACATACTCTCCCAAAAAGAACATTATTATAGAGACCCCTATGTTAGATATATGCCACAAATTCTATAGGACCTCCCTTGACACCTTTACTTTTGAGATCAATGTTATTGAGTTCTTCAAGTTCTTAGCACATGGCACCCATACTATATACAACATCTTCTACTAGATGTGTCCCTAAGACCCATACAATTCATTGGACACCCTAATGAGCTTCTTTAATTCCTATCACCATTCCATAGGTAGTGCCATATATATCTATATATATATATATATATATATATATATATTTATATATATATATCACTCACTACAAGAAAATTTGGGACCTCAATTACCTTTTCATACAACACACATGATTAATAATCAATTATTTGACATAGGCCACATTGATAGTGACTCTTCCATGAGACTCATTAGTTTGTATGTTCTTCCATTATTGTACATAACCTATATACAAAAAATAAATATATAATATGATATGCCAAAACACAAAAACATTCACATATTTAGTTAGAAAATATAAATTATAGATTTTATGCATTGCCATTTTTACTCTTACTATATTTTTTAGACACTACATATGATATATTTATTAGCATAGTATTTTCTTATCACATATACATGTTTCACTTATTCTTTTTGAATTTCCATAGATACTTACAAGACCTAGATCCACTACAGAAATCTGGATTTGCTACTATTTATCCAATAGAGTCATTTACAAAGATACATGGATTCTTAATTTGATACATTTTATGATTTAGGGGCATCCTATACAGGTTTTGAATTTCAAGTTACATATTTCTAAACCCTACATCATAGATTTAGAATTGTTATATGTTGATATTGATCATCTTACACTATTCATATTCAGTATCGACTACTACTACTCTATACTCAGCCTATATACATATTATCTCTTATACATACTTGTACCACATGTCTATACATAGTTTCATTTCTATATTTATTAGTTTAGACTTTATTATAGTTCTATGATTCTTCTATTTAATGGAATTTGAATATTCCATTACTTTACTAATTTACACCACTTATTTTCATTATATATATGCTTTGGACATATGTCCATGTCATTGTGTGTGCCTCCCCGATTATATATGTTGACATTTGAACATGTGCTTCCATGTGGCTCTAAGCCAACTTGTTTCTTTTTTACATATGTGGATATTTGAACATGTAATTGTATGTCTTGCTTTCTCATATTTAGTGACATGTGTCCATGTCCCTTATATTATTAACACTTGGCCTAATTTGTGTACCTCACATGTATGTATGATATCTTGTATGATTAATGGCCATGACACTTATCTTGTACATTTTACACACTCTAATTTTATATTCCATGAGGGACCTCATGCATCTCCCCATCCTACTTGGGTATCATGATGGGCATCATGCCCCATCCCCTTAGGTAGTAACTAAGTTATTAATTAGATTTGTTGTTCATATAAATTATTTTATCTATCTTGATAGACTTATCAATGTTATAACTAACATAAATTGTAAATTACAAACTTATGATCTAGTTATCTTACATTTTGATGTTATGTATGCATATTATATTGGTTTATTAGATAGATATCATATATACTATGGATAACACACATTTTTTAGAGATTCTTTATTCTGAGGATAGTTATTACACAAGTATAATTATTAACTTCAAAAGAGGGAACATTCATAAAGGTTTCTCATAGAGATTAGGTTATCTGAATGCATTAAGAGTATAGTTTTAAGCACATAGGCATAAAATACATAAATTAGTTTCAAGAAAACACATTAGGAAATAGTGATATAAAAACCAGTTTTAGTTACACTAAAATCACTATAGATGGACATTAGTTCCCAAATGGGGAAACTAAAACAACTAATGATAATGGATAGTAGCCTCAGTTTTAGAAAATTATAGATTATATAGAAAATTACAATAGCTGTAGTCTAGGTTTGCATAATTTTAATTATAGATTATCAATTTTGGCTCAATTTTACTTGTATTCATATAAATTTTCTTAATTTGGTAGAATAATACATGGTGTGATCATTTCCATTTTAATTTTAGATACTTAGATATAAATTATTGCAACTCAATATAGAATTCATATCCTTAGATATTAGATTTAAAGGTATGTTCATGACACATTAGTTTTGTATTCTCACCTATACACTAGTTGATTAAATGGAATGCCAAACTCCATGCCATTATTTATGTTACATACACCATATACCATGTTCCAAGTTGCACACTAGATTGATTCATTACTCCATCTATAGTGGTTGGCATTCTTGAATGGCCTAGACCATCCAAATATTCCCAAGTAGCCCAAATCAATTTTACATTCTATTGTTCCCAAGTGGCCACATAATCAACATATATAATTCTAATTATAGTTATACATATTTATATACATGACATAGTTTTAATTTGAAATGCATCTACTACACATGGGCTAGAAATTATGGAGTCATTATCTACTTACATTCATGATCCACCTACATTAGAGGGTTGGACTCACCATCAGACCAATATAATTTATTCACAAGTAATGATCCACTAAATAGGGGTTGGAAAGAATGGAGTTAAAACCAAATTAAGTTTTTTGGAAACCCACACATGGGGATTGATTAAGCCATTAGCTCAGTCTAAATTATTCTCTGATTGATCACTATCTACATACACACACATAGGTTTTCACCAAGTTCATGCATTTATTCATATAAATAGTGAGGTTTATTCATTCCTTTCATCTCTTTTATCTCTTTTCTTAGTTTTATATTTTTCTTTTAATATCTCTTAAGTAAGGATTAGTCTATGCATGTTTCATTTTTAATACACATAATGGATCATGTTTCACATACTCAGATCTAGATTTACATGTTTCACCTCTTAGGTAAGTCTAGGTACACTTATTTTTTATTTATTGTAGTCATTTCACTTTTATGAATTTTTAGAATAAATAGGGGGAATTTAATCATCTAAGAATGACACTTGAGTGCTAAGAGTGTTACTTGAGACCACCCATCCCTGCCTTAACCCTATACCCATATTAGGGCCTATTTAGACACTTATATATCCTTAATTTGGCCACATGAATACTTAAAACTCAATTTAACATATTTTCCCCTAGTGCTTCATGTTTTTCCATGTTGACACTTTTTCCATAATTTGGATAGTAGCACTCCATTGTGCTAGTGTCCCAATTTGGGTGATATTATTATTTTTCCACCTTTTGTTATCAATGAATATATTTTCAAATGAGAAACCACCTAAGGTCTATGTAGACCTCTTTTAATACCCACACAAGCACTATAATAATATATATACATGAATTTTATCTTTATATACACTATATGGAAATCATATGTAATTTACACAAACAAGTTCATAAAGAGTTATGTAAAATAAAGGTTATAAATCCCTATTCTAACCTTATTCTACATAAAACCATTTAAAAAATTCTTAAGCTTAGATTACTCAAGTTTCTAGTCTCAATAATATTCAAATCACTCAAACCAACATTCATACTAGATTAACTTGAACATGCACTAAAACTTAAGTGGGGAGAAATATATTATGCTTGATCCCTCTTAAAAGTATTGTTATGTATGCAAAAATCATCATAGCATAGTGTTGATGATGTCTAGCCTACCTTGATAAGAACACATTTCTATGCTTGTTCTAAATAGGTATCCTAGCAACATGGATGTTTAAGGTTTTCATATAAAATCAATCAAAACAAACCACTTACAGGGAATTAAAACTCATTTGCATAGAGATAGGCTTGGTATAATGAAACATAGGTGCACCCAAAAGCTTGGAATAGTTATGAACATAAGACACTAGTGCCAAAATAGGCACACTAACACCATATGGTTCTACTATCTAGTTAGGGCACTACTATACATGAAGGGTTTTAACACTTGGATCCTACTTGTGACACTCAGATCAAATCCTATCGTAGTTTATATCCCTTAGATATCTCATTTTTGTCAATTTCAAACTAATTATTTGTTTTACATCATTTATTTCTATTTTTAGAAATATAAAACTAAGTAAATTTTATTATAAATTATTTGTTATATTTATTGCATATTTCTATCCTAATTTACTATAATCAAACCTTTAATAACCTAGGGATTAAAATCCATAACCCTAAAATGTTAAATTAGATCCCCTTATGGTGTTATGAAAAATATTCCTTCTCTTGACCCATGAGACATGAATGAACTATAAAAATAAATATTCCATTACCACTCTTTAGGAGATGTTTCTTCTATAGTCATGATGGAGTCATCTATAATCCCAAATGTAAGTTATTGAGTGTTAAGAAGAGGAGATTTTATATGATGTTTTATTATTATTTATACCTTTATGACCATTTTTTTAACATATTATATCTCAAACTTTTTTAGAAATATAATCCACTTAGCCATATGACTCTACTATAAAGTGGTACTTGAGTGGATCTACTTTGGCAATGATAATGGTCTTGTTATTTAGCATGTAGTGGTGTAGTTTTTTAACTATGAAGACCATAACTAAACAAGATTTCTTGATTAATGTATAATTGTGCTCATATGTGACCAATGTGAGGCTCAGGTAATAAACAATGTATTTTTTCCCTTTTCATCATATTGTTTCAATACTACCCTAAATACATTTTTAGTGGAAGATAGTATAATAATAATGGTTTGTCTGGCATAGGTGGTGATAAAATAGGTGTATTGGATAAGTATTATTTTAATTGGTAAAATTCCTTATTTAGATATACATTCCATGAAAAATTAGTGCCCTTCTTTATAAAATGGTTAAATGGATGACACTTTTCATCTAATTATGACATGAACCATATGATTAATTATATTTTTCCTTACAAACTACAATGCTACTTCAAACTAGATGGAGGCAACAACTTGATAATGAACTTAACTTTGGTTGTATTTAATTTAATGTCCCTAAGATATAAAATGAAGCCAAGAAAGTTTCCATAAAAAATGCCAAAGACACACTTTTTAGGATTGAATGTAACCTTATACTCCTAAATTTATTCAAAGAGCTTGTGAAGCATGGCTTGATGTTTGACATAGGTATTATATTTACCTAGGAGGTCATTGGCATAGTCCTCTATTATATCATAGATTTTATCATGGAAAATTATTTCCATGTCTCGTTGGTATGTTACCCTTGAATTATTGAGACAAAATTCATGATTTGATAGTAAAATGTTCCCCAAGGAGTGGTGAATGTTGTCTTGTCTTCGTCTTATAGTGTGATATGAATTTGGTTATATCCTAAAAGAAACATCCATTAGGAAAATAATTTCATACCTAGATTTGGAGTCAAAAACCATGTTGATGTTCAATAGAGAAAATTCATCCTTTGGGTAGGCCTTGTTAAAGTCTCAAAATTAGATCACAATCTAATACCTTTTAGATTTTTTCTAATTGGCATAATATTGGAGATCGACTCTAAATAATCAATAAGTATAACACATCCTATGTCTAGGTGTTTTTATAGTTATTTCTTGACAAATATGGTAATGCAAGGATGCATTTTTGTCAGTTTTTGTTTTGAGTATCTTGGCATCAATATTTACAACAAGGTGGTGTACCACCAAGGTGGGGTCCAAAACTAGCATGTGAGATTAAATCCATGAAAAAATTTCAAAAAAACTCCATAAGAAAGGTTTTAAGTAATTTATGATCCTCATAACTGAGGTATGCAGCTAATTTGATCCACTTTGGATCAACATATGTTCAAATGTTGACCCCAAAAGTGTCCTCCACAAGAAGTGTAAAACCATCTTCTAGGAGAGTCAGAAAAGATGTAAATTTTCTGGGAATATCAAAGTCTTTTGGCTGGACTGGCTCATCCAATTCTCCCAAATAAGATGAATTAGAATCGCTAGATAGTGGAAAAGGCCATGTAATAAATACCTTGGGACATTCTTTGACAATCTATTTAAATTCCCATTTTTCTTATTCATTAATTTTAGACCCAAAAGTAATTATGGCATTGATGGAATCATACACTTTAATCAAATAACGGTAAACATCCCCATATAATGGTGCATAAAACATGTTTTCAATAAGAGTCCACAATTTTTCTTGACTTTAACCCTAGTTTGAAAGTACATCAAAGAGGTTTTCATTTTTGGTCCTCAATGTTTGATTTTATTTTTCATTTTCACAAAAGATGTTCACCTACTCTTTGAAATAGGTAATAATATATAATATGCTAAAAAATACTTTTTTATGATCTCCAAATGGAATATGGTCTCTTAGGCCTATAAAGTCACCAACAACCTCATCATTCTCAAACTTATGAAGTGATAATCTTGATTTTTGTTGTTCCCAATCAATAAGTTGGGGATGATGAATTAAAAGTGGTGAAGGGAAATAATAAGAATGATGGTACATATGAAATGTGGGTTAAATAGGTTGGTATTGACTCGGTCTTCATATATGCTATAATTTGACTCAATGTTTATATGAGCATCATCATTGCTAGTAACCAATTTAGGGACACAAACATGGTATTTAGGGTCACCCTTAGGTATGTTAATTGTAATCTCATGAGTTTCATTATACTTGATCACATAAATTGGCTCAGGATTACTTTGTTGAGATGCCTCTAACACTCTACCTTCATAATATTGATTTTCCATGATTTGGTTAAGGATGGGATATTTTTTACTTTGGTATAACCTGGCCAAGTCATCATTATACATCTAGGTATTATCTTCAGCAAGTAGGGCTTGTTCTTGGCTAGTACCTAGTCTAAAAATAATAGGGTATATGGCATTTAACTCAAATTTATACCACCATTTCCTGTGATTGGCCTTAGATTTGGGTCATTCATAGGATTTAGGGTCCTTTAAAAGGTTAGATACATTGAATGCAATATGCATGAGGTATTCTCTTGGGTATTTGTTAGAGATGTTAAAATGGTTTGACATTTTAGGAGGGGGAATAAATGAACTAGGTGAATGGCTATTAGGGTCGATATAATTATAAAATGACATTTCAATAATAAGGTCTGTTTCTTTCTTAGGCTTAGGGTCTAGGACAAAATAATAATTATAACTTTCATACACAACCTCTATATGTTTACAAAATTTGTATTATTGTATGTTAGTAACAATACTTACCTTCATCCTATAAAGGGGTAACTTAATACATTGATATAGTATGGAGGGTATGGCATGAATTTTGTGTATCCATGGTCAGCCCAAAAGTAAGTTTTATGATAAATCTATGTCTAAAAGATAGAAATTTGTGTCATGGGTTTAGGTCCCAACAATAATTTGTAAGAATATATTATCAATTTTGATTCTTGTCATTCCTTTTCATAGTCCTTAATGGTAATAGTATCTATCTAAATATTGGCCATTGCATATCCTATATGCTTAACCAACCTAGATACACAATATTAAGCCCTGATCTATTGTCTATGAGGACATGATTAAGTTTGTGTCAAGATATAACAACATTGATATACAATGGGTTATATGGAGAGATCCTAGGGATAACATATCACTTTGGTTAAAGGTTAATTACTATCTTGTGGATAGGTATCAAACCAAAACTGGGAATTTTTTGGTGTGATGTCATTTGGAACCTGAGACTGGGTCAAGAGTAATGTAAGGATATTTTTGTGGATGATAGATGCACACAAGAAACCCAAATTTAAAATTTGTGTAGGCATATTTTATAGTTACTCTATAATATCATGCGTTTTCTCCTTAGCATTAGTAATTGGCTTACTCTTAATTGGTAAGGTGGATAAAATAGGCTCACTAGTATAAGTCAATGCAGTCCTAGAATAATGACTTTAGTTTATTGAGTTATGAATACACAATATATATTAGGGAAAGGGATATTATAACAAGAGGAAGAAGGAGAAGGGCTTGGGATGGTAATCCTTGATTGTTATTTTGCATGACTATGATCATAGGTCAAAGGGAGATTACCAACATATGAATATTGATAGGTAATCTTAGGCAATCATCTTGCTCTATTGGAAATTCATCTAGGTTTGATCATGATGGTAGCTATATGACTACCTACAATAGAACCTATTTTTTTTTCAAATACAACAACATGATAGGATTCCTGGTCATATCAGACATTTTTTCCTTCATTCCAACCATTATATTATTATTTTTATCATTATCATTACTATTGTTGTTTTTATTATTATAGAGGTGGTCTTTATTGTTGTTGATTCTGATTGTTATAGTTATGTTATGGAAAAGGATCATAATAAATACTCATATTTTTATTGGAAGTATAAGCCCTATCATTAAATTTAATATCTCCATTTTCAAACATTTTTTGATTAGGTAACTTAATTGCACACATCAGCATATAGAGTGGCCTTTAACTTAGTGATAATCACATAATTCATGTTATTAATAACAATAATGAAAATAAATTCCTTGAGTGAATAATTTTGGCATGACCCAACTAATCATATTCATAGAAACTAGTTTTATGAATAATCAATCAATTGGTTCCCTAAGATCACTAAAGAATCTATCCTTAGGTTTTATTTTTAGAGGAGGTGTTTTCAATGAAGGAGGTGGAAATTTTTACATATGTGGAAGTGGGTACATTTTTGGAGCTAGTTTAACCTCTAAAATTGATTATTAATATGGATTCAGTTGGTTATATAGATTTGGTTGAATATACAGGGCTATTTGAGCAAATGGTGTTTGAACCATTCGCACATAACATGATTATATAAATCCATTACTAACAACATTTATTTTATGATTATAGGCCTTAGGTTTTCTAAAATCATTAGACTAAGGTGGAAGAGGGGCCTACATATAGATTTAACTTTGGGTTTGGTTTTGGCATTGATTATGATTTTGGCTCTAGTTCTGATTATAATTAGGAGAATATGATTAATTATTCCCTTATTGAGAAGGGTATTCCAAAATTTTATACCATTTAAATTATCTCCTTAAATCAATTATCAAACATCAACTCAAGGTGATAACATATCTCATTGTACAATTTACTTATAAACACAACTATCAACTAGTTTTTAATTAGATTATGTATGAAAAAGCTTGAAAGTGCTATCCAACATTTTAAGTATCTTTAAAAGATATAAGCTACTTTTTATCTGACCTATAAAATCTACCACAATAACTTTATGTTTAATATTATAGAGGAAATGTTGTACAAATTTGTCTGATAGGTTGTCTATGTTAAACATAGAATATTTTAGCATCTTGAAAAGCCACTATAAATCCTATATAGTTAAAATTCTAGGGAAAAGGAAATGATAGTAAATATCACTATAGTCCATTGGCTAAGAAACAACAAAGAACTCCATCAAATTTTTTCTTGGGTCACCTTTGCCTTTGTATTTATAAAAAATTGGTGGCCCATAACCTTTTAGAAATGGTATTTGAATGTAATTTATGTTGAATGGATATGAACATACCTCATCTAGCTTAAAATTTTTCTTATGTTATCATGTTTGAATGGCTATAACTAAATCATTCATTTGTTGTATTTATTTGTCTAGGATGTTAAATGGTACATTTCATTGAAATTGTGGTTGAGTGACCAAAGTCATATATCCTCAATAGGTGTATAATGGAGTGATTTTTTATTGCATAATATTAGTTTGGTTGATCAATTGACATGTAATACACATCCCTTGGCTAGGATTGTGTTGCTAATGCAATATATGTTGGTAAATATTCTAGCAAGGATTATCAACATGAATTTGTTTTGGAAGGAACTATGGTAAAGATGGAAGTATTTAGCCTTGTGGAATGCATTATGTATTGGGATTGAATAGGAACATATTATCATCTAATCAAACCCTTCTATATAAAAGGCATTGGTTATCAATTAGAGGTTTATTTTTTAAGGTATTGTGTATTTATCCCTTGTTAATTGTGTGGTATTTATTGCAAAAAATTAAATGATTACCCAAAAGGTTTACTCCCATACTTTTGGGTGAACACCTATTGCCTATTTAGCACTTATTTCATGTTTGGCACTTGTTACTAACTAATAACTAGCTATTATTGTCTAAATAGGATACATTGTTGATTAGAAAACATTTGTGATGGATTAACCACTTATTGTGGTGTTAGATTAGTCTATATTTATGGTATTCAAATGTTGGATTACCCTTATTGGTGTGGAATAGTATTCACCACCTATTGAGATGGAGGTTTGGTTACCTATTATTTGGGTGGAATATTAGTCTACATGAGGTTATTTGTTACCTATTGTGTGGCTTAGGAAATAACCTACTATGGTGGATTTTTCATTTATTTCATATATGAAATATACATTCTTACCCCCTAATATTTTGAACCAATTAATGTATTTATGGGAGAAACTTATTTTGAGGTACTTACTTGTACGTGCAACCCTCCTTGATGTAAATTAGGATACACTTGTGTGTCATCCTCTATGTTATGTGAAGGTTCTTTATTGATGTGGGTTTTATTCACACCATAAATGGCTAAGTGAGGTAGCCTCTAATATTTTGGAATCTCTATAAAACAAGTTTTAACTCTGGGGAAATGTTGCAAGTATGTAGTTAAAAAAACTAGGTGATGGAATAGTAGGATGAGCTTGTGGGTTGTTTAAAAAGTTTTTTTTATGGATGGATGCATGGAATCTAATAAAAAGTAATCACTAAATGATTTGGTTGGATGGAGAATTATTATATGGTGTTTGTTTTTGAAATAAAATCAAAGGAAGGAAATAAGGGTAAGGCAAGGAAGAAAGCTTTGTGTTCTATAAAGGTCACTTATTTTGACCATTTCTTTAGTGGAGAAGTATCTCCAAGTCTAGTGTTTATTGCTTTCATCTATTACACACTCATGAATAAGCATGATTAGTAGTATGGTAAAATAATTATAAGATGATCAATGATCTCAACTAAATGTTATTCTCCTTCAAGATGCAATTACACATACGTAACTTAGAAATTACACGTCGAACCAGAAAGTTATCTATGGTAGTTATGGATCACACCTAGATGACTATACCAAGTAAACCTCATATTATCAATTCAGCCTATACTAGCTTATTAAATTAATGAAACCTACCAATCCTCAATTCTTATTGCACATCTAAGACAAAAATTCATTAATTGAAATAATTAGAATCATCCATAGAATTTAACACCCTTAAAAACTATTAAATTGATATAGACAAATAAACTTAAATTGTAGTAACATAGAAAAGGAAGAATAAAGAGAAAACATAGTTGCATGATAATCAATCTCGTAATCTCTTCCTCTATATTGATACAAAACATTGACCATTCAAAAAGAGGGTTCTAAATGTATATAAAACACTTGGGAAAGGGGTTTCATCATCCTCTAAGTATATAGAAACTTTTATTACATCATGATAAATAGACCATAAGTATGACTTTGATAGAAAAATACATGTTATAACTTATAGATAACCTCAAACATGTAATGCATTTATTCTATTAAAAAAAGCAATTTGATTAATTACAACATGGATGTAACAAGACTTAACTATCCATTTGTAAACAATAAATGCAAAATTATACAAAAATAGCCTTTGACTAAGGCTAACCCAATTCATACTAGACACTCTTTATTATTGTTTTTGGAACTATAGTTATAATTAGAGTTATGCTGGAAACTAGATTTAAACTTGTTATTATAAATATGATGACTAGAGTTATGGGTGGGGATGAAATCATAGCTTACATTGGAGTTACAACTGGAGCTAAACTAATAGGTGGTGTTGAGGTACTCATTGAACTAGGAGGAAATGAAGTTGATGACAATGTTGTAGTTGACATTGTAGGTAGGGTCTGAGTAGTGGAACTGGAAGGTAGAGTTGAGATTAGTGTATGGATTAGTCATTTGAGAAAAAATAATCTTAGACTAGTCTATGTTCCCAATTTATGGCATGGGTGCACAATATAGAAAAGTTTATTATTGGGGGACCTTTTTATTTCCACCACTGTTATGGTTTGAAATGGTCTTGAAAAAGCTAGTGGTGAACCCAATTGAGTAGAAGAGGTATCCATTTGGATGATGGGTTGGTTGGCGGATATGGAAATAGAAGTGGAGACTAGAATCATGGTAATGGGGAAGTTTTTGATTGAAGTAATAAGGGTTTAATGTATGGATATTGAAATAGTAATGTATAGAGAAGTATAAGTGGTAATTGGAGTATTAGTGGTTAGAGAAATGAAAACAAGCCTAGTATAATGTGTTTGAATAAGAGAAAAAGTAGAATAAATTGGGGAAGGCATAGTATAAATAACCTAAAATGTAATGAGAAGATAAAATATTAGGGTAGAAGTGAAGGGAGGATCATTATTATATTGGTCACCATTTAGGGGTGAATTTGCTTTTAATCCTTGAAGTCTCAATACCTTGGCTTGATATAGATCTTCCTCATCCACCTCTTGACTTGGCTCACCTTAAACTAAAGATTGTGCCTATCTAATAGATACATCCATGAATGGGTTTGAGGTCTATCTACTCTAGGTTTTATTTTATAACATAGTGTTATCTTCTTAACATGTGGAATACTCATTGGGTAAGATGGGGAAGAGTCACACTAGATGTTATGGCTATTGAAGCTACCATAATAGGTTTAATCTCTTCCTCATCTAATTAGTGTATTAGAATGATCTCCACCTCTTCCAAAATTATATTATCCTTCTATTATGTTATCTCTTTTTCTATTTATTATTTCACTCTTATTAGTTCAACACTATATTCTTAAACTATAGGAGTATGTTCTTCTTTGTCATGTGCAATATCTAGTGTCTCTTCTAGCCTTGATCTTAATCATGTTATATCAGTAGATAATGTTTATCATACCAATTGATCTTGTTCTTATTTAGATATCATCATAGTAGGTAGGTTTTGGGGGTATTGACCTTGGTCTAGTGGATATTGGTAAGGCCTACCACTCTAGTAGTCAGAGGATATCCATCCCCCTAGTGGTGAGATTATAAATTTAGTTTGAGTGAGTGTAAGGGAGGGGTATGCTTATATCACCCTCAACAAATCTTCAGTTAAGCTCACACTCTCACCCCTTTTTTTTAATTTATCATCATCTTTGACATTAAGGAATGGGAATTCATGTTTTAATGGATCATATTTATATGAGATACTAAGGTTCTAAATATTATATTATACTCTCATGTGTGGGTCCCAATTCCTATGGGGAAGAGTAGCCAATGCATAATACCCCCTTACAATCTAATATTCTCTAAAATGTTTCCTAAATGTATATTACATCCTACCAATAGTGAGATGGGAACCATGGAATGTGCCTATCTTACTCTATGTCAAATATTCATCTATATCATTCAATATTTAAAAATAAATCTCTTGATTGGTAACTTTTTTATGGATAAATCTTGGGATTCAAAGGGGGTCTACCCTATGACCAATAACCATGATAATTGAAAAAATTTGGGAAGAGCCAATAATCACCCAAGTTCATGAGTATATTGGTAATGCTCTTTGAAATCCTAGCTTGAGTTTGACCATGAATGCCCATCCAAACATGAGGATAGAAATCCTCTACTATTTTGGAAATATCCCTTACATATGAATATATGTGGATGAAGGAATATAAGTCACATATTATATTCTTGATATAATCAGGGTTGGGATTCCATAAAATCGCATTATGTTGGTAAATATTCCCCATGAATACCTATAAGAGGTATGACATCATATATAATTTCCCACCTTAGGGCTTCTTATTCTTGTGTAAAATTTATTCATCCAGGTAGGCATTAATGACCTTCCAAATGTATAGGTGCACTTTGAAGTAATGAGCAACTCCATTGAAGTAAATGCTTGGGTGGCCAAAGATTCAATTAAATAAGACACACCTTTATTAATTACCATATTAAAGTGAGTGATGGGGATGTAATTATTTTATATCATGTGATAGTGAAAGGCTTGGCTAGGAGAAGCCACTTCTCTAATGCTCGCTCGACAATGCTATTTTTCTTCCAAGTGACCACATTATGTAAATTAAAGGTCACATATAAAATGGGAATACTTAAATAACTCATAAATTAATCTCTATAGATATATGTAATGATTGTGTTATTATTTACATAGTGGTGATAACTACAATCTACAATTGTACCTTTGAAGAATAAGTCTCACAACAAGTTAATGCATGGCATGACTTCTAGATTGGCATCTACATACTGAAGTGCCTAGCATTTGAGTAGAATCAAGTTATCTACAAGTTATTTCTCATATGTTTATATTTACTCATATAATTTAAATGGATCAACATTATTTATGACCTCCCATAAAGTTGAGTAATTGGTATGGAGGCCATCGAACACAATTGCATCAAAGATTGTATTTAGCTATTATATAGAGTCTTTAATGGAAAACATGGATGGTGTTATGGCTTCATTTTACACCCTAGATGAATACACCATTGTTATTATTTGATTTTAGTGTGATGCAAGATTTTAAAAATAGGTCTCTAAGAACTCTGTTGTGTAAATTGTAAGCCACTTTAAACATAGCTAGGTCTTTAAAAATTGTAGTTAGCTACGTGTACTCAAAAAATTAAAAATTAAATGAGGTGAACTTGGTTGGGGGATCAATGTTATAAATTTATGCATTAATTATAGTTTGTGCACCATTAATGTCTATGATATTATCACCTTCATTCAATTTGAACTTAACTAACTAGACCTAGTGTGCATGTCACATAGTATACTTAATCATTTAGGGTGTCATAGTTTTCCTTATTCTTTTTGATGCTTGTCATTATATGGTTTAGTTAGGGGTTTACATTTTACTTCAATCCTAATGAAAATATATCGTAGTTCCAAGATTATGAGCAAAAGAGATTAAAAGAAAAATACTCTTTAAAGAGATTCATTTGGGAAAATTTGCCTAAAAGTTGTCGAAGTGAAAGTTTATGAATAAAATGTTCCATATGAAAGTTTATAAAGGAATAGTTCCTTAAGACTAGGTATTCTTTGGAGATATTATATTTTTGGAAAAAAAAAATTTAAATAAAGTTTGTTAACAAAGACCTTTTGAATAAAAGTCACCGAATAGAATGTCTTCTAGGACAAAAACCTTGTGAAGACCAAAGTTTCCAAGGTGAAGTTACAACATAATAAGTGCCAAAGAAAATGATATGATGAAGATTTGAATAATACTAAGTTTTTGACTAGAAAAAAATTTGGAATAAATTTCCTAACCAAATACTTTTTGACTAAAAATTTTATGACTAAAATGTTTTTGAAGACCAAAAGTATATGATTAGAAACCTTTCAAATAAAATAACTTAAATAAGCAAATCTAAATAAAATAAATTGAATAAACAAACCTAGATACCTATCATACATATAAACTCTTCCCAAATTTCCATTAATAGATTAGTTTCAATAAGTCCTTTCAAATGAAATAATAGGTGCACCAAACATGATACAATGTCCCAAACATCAAGCTTCTACAAATGATAATAACCAAACCAAACACATGCACATGCGTGCGCGCGCACACACACACACACACACACACACACACACACACACACACACACACACACACACACACACACACACACACACACAAATAATAAATAAATCCTCTAAAAATAAAGGAGGTCCCCACTTTTCAAATAAAAATCCAAGGTGGGGTGTGTTGAATACAACAAATAGAGACTCATAAGGGTGAATACTCTCGAGTTTCAAGAACCCCTAATATTTGGTTTTGTAATCCCAATATCAACCATGAATCATGCTAAAATAAATGATTAAATTATAAATGAAAAAGACTCTTAATAATTATATACAACATACTAACTTCACTTATACCTTGAGCCTTTGTGTGGGGAAGTGATACTCATTACTCCTTGTCAAAGGGTTTTAGACAAAGAGATGGGGTGAGTTATAGGTTTCATTCTAATTAGATGTTACATACATAGATATTGGAAAGAATGGTCATTGTTATACTAGTATCTATACATCCATAGCCCCAATAAAAATATCGTTGATCATCATTTTTCTCTTCCATCATGTTTTCCGTGATGCATGATACATTGATCTTATTTAATCATGTAGGCTTATAATCATATTATTTTTTCTTGACCTTTTACATTATGATTATATATATATATATATATATATATATATATATATATATATATATATATATATATATATATATTTCTTTCTAAATGAAAGAGGGAAGAAGGTAACCACCATGAGCTGGTCTTAGTAAAATTTGGTTAATCAGAATGTCCCTGTCAACTTTTACATATGTCAATGGTTATTACCTCAAACAAGTATTAGAATTTTATGTGAATTTGATCCAAGGGGTTAATGAGATATTTCTATATTTCCAAAAAACTATGAGATAAAATTTTACATACCTAATGGTATCATTAGCTTTGTAACATAGTCATGGATATCTCTCTCATTGCTTACCTAGAATAATAGTTTTAAACTATAAGATGCAACACCCATCAGTTTGAGTTATATTCAAAACACACTAACTATTTTTTTATTATATTAGGATTGATTAACTATATTTCCATGAAATCAAAA
This sequence comes from Torreya grandis, assembly GCA_037957365.1. Taxonomy (NCBI): domain Eukaryota; kingdom Viridiplantae; phylum Streptophyta; class Pinopsida; order Cupressales; family Taxaceae; genus Torreya; species Torreya grandis. The sequence continues at coordinate 880,230 of JARHVA010006410.1, forward strand.
TAAAACTATCCTAAAAATTAGGAAAATTACCTTAAAAAAATGCACAAGACTTATAACAATAAACTATCAAAAGCAAAAGTGGTTAATCTATAAAATAAGAACTAATCTAATGGAAGCAAATGAATAAATGTGGGAATAAAACTAATAAAGAAAATATAACTTACTCCTACCTCTATCAAAAAATCTATTACTAGTCAAAGACCTATCTGGATGGAGAAATAATGAAGTAATGCTTCATAAAGTATTCATTGATTGGATATGTCAAATTGTTACCTTAGAGGTATTTCAAACAAAATGCATTATTACCCAAGATTTTAGAGATTTGATAAAATTTTATCCATAGTGGGGTAAAAATCTCATGAATTTATTTCTTCTCATGGGATTTGTCCCATAACACCACTAGGTTAGAAATATTGAATGCTTTAGATTTTGCTCTTTTATCGAACCATCTCTTCACCACATTTTGATGTTTGCTAATTTTTTACAATTCTTAATTCCTAAAATCTTTCATTTCCATGATATCTAACAATCTAGACTTTGTCTTCTTATGAGGCTCCATGTATTCCTACATAAATTAATATGTTGGTAGCTTCAACATGACTCGGAACATTGGTTGTTTTTTTATAAACTAGTAGATATGGTGAGACTTTAAGGACCTACTTATACTAAGTCCAATCTGCCTAGAGTGTGTATTTAAGTAAGTGATGCCACGCCTTAGGATTATTATTGATAATTACCTAATATAGTCTATGAGGTTCTTGTTGGTCAACTCATGTAATCCATTCCATTGCAATTATTGATTAGATGATGATTTGATAGTCATATGATTATCACATGCCCATTTTGTAAACTCAATTTATTAAAATTATGTTCCATTTTCATAAACCAAATAAATAGGTGTGCCAAAATTGGTTATAATATGTTCTTCAAGGAAAATTATTACATCTTAAGATATTGAGTTCCTTGTGGCTACAACCTTAGTCTATTTAGTGTAATAATTTGTAATAATGAGCAGAAACTTGTGCCTAACTAAAAAAATTAGTTTTATGACACTAATGAAATATAAGCCCCATTGGATGAATGAGTTACCTTCAATCATAAGCTGTAACAACATTACTATGTGCACCTATCTTTTTTCTAGGGCATGACATTAATGACATGTCCTCATGTGCAAGTGAGTATCCTTAAAGATTGTTGGCCAATAATAAACCTTTTTGAGTATTTTATGGGTTGTAGTATTGCTAGATGGATGGTCATTACAAATATTTTGATCTAGGTTTTCCAAGATATACTAATCTTCTCCACCTCACACACATTTTAAATATATGCCTTCATAGATCTTCTTGTAGAATATGCCTTTCTTGATCATATAATGAGCAAATTTGAGACTCAAGGCTCTATTTTACTCTCTCTTGAGTTTATGGGTGCATGCCCTAGTGAGTAAGAATTGAATAATACATGAATACTACTCCTCTTGGGAAATATCTATTTGGAAAACCTCTTAGATGGTGATGTACGGGTCTAATTTGGTCATCAACTAAATAACTTGTTGTCTTCTAACTATATTGGCATGTTTCATTTCAATATCAAACTCATGTAATTTAACCCTACATTCTCTCGATTAATTCTATCCTAGCATAAGCTTAATAACATGATATGGTACTATGGTGATGGTTTTATTTTAGAGGATGTAGTGCCTCAACGTCTACACTACTTTAACAAAGGTGAATATTTTCTTGTTAATCAAAGAGTATTTGAGCTCCAAATCTTCCAATTTGGTCCAAATAAAAGTGATATGGTTTTTAGTTTCTTCACTTTTTTGCATAAGTATGATAACAATAATATGATTTAAAGAGAATAAATACATGAAAAAACTTTAGTGAATTCTGGGATTATCAACACTAGGGACTAATAAATATAATTCTTTATGTCATGGAAATACTTACTAAATTTAGGTGTCCACTCCATTTTAGAATTTCATCAAGGGGTCTGATAATCTCTGCAAATCCTGATATGAATTTCCTCATGAAATTAATCTTTCCAAAGGAATTAAGCTCTTTTTTGTTGTTTGGAAACATTATCTTTTAAATCACCTAAATTTTGTCTGGGTCAATGGTGATCCTATATTTATTGATAATGTGTTAAAGTAGTGTACCTTTAGTAATGTCAAATATAGTTATTTTTTGGGTTCAATGTTATATCAAACTTCCTACACCTTTCAAAAATGGACTGAAGATGGTTTATATGATTAGTTCTACTTTTAGAGAAAATAGTGAGATAATCCATATATATAATTATGCATTTTCCTATCAATACCTAGAATTTATGATCAATTACTCTTTGAAAATTACCTCTAGTGTTGATTAGCCCAAGCAGAATTCACTTGTATGCATATGTTCTCCATTTTTAAGTAAACATGGTTGTCATCCTATCCTCTGATTTGACTATTACTTAATTATATCATGAAAATTAATCTAAGAAATAAAACATTCTAGAACCACTCATAGTTTGTATCATGTATTCTAAGGAAGGCAAAGGATAATTATCTTTCTCAAAAGCTTTATACAAGTTCTTGAAGTCAACACATAGTCTAGTTTTTATGATCTTTTTCCTAATCAAAACTATATTGGCCACCCAAGTTGAATACCTTATAGGAAAAAATATATGAGCACTTAATATTTTCTCTACTTCTTTTTGGATCAATGAATCTATGATATGATTAACCAGAGTTTTCCTTCACCTAAATGGTTTATGATCTATCCTGAGTGGAATTGTATGGGTGATGACTTTAGGATTGAATATCCTTAAATCATCATAGGTCCATGAAATTATATATTTATACCAAATAAAAAATTACTTGACCTCATACCCTAAATAAGGGGTGAACATTAATCTAATATTAATAAGGTTTGAGTTATTTCATTGGCAATGTTTTCTAAGCTAAACTTATATTCATTAACCTTGAGCTTCCTCAATTTCTATGCTTAAGGGTCTATGCCAAAGGTTCTTTCTAAAGAAACCATCCCTAATGGGAGACAATATTCCTTTAGTTATATAACATCCTCTTCATCCAATTCTTCATAGTACTTATGGTTCATTTCTTCATCATTAATTATCTGAGACTCAAATTGTCTCAAATTTGTCAAAAAGTAGATGATCTACTAATCATCATCAAATAGTTGAAAATTTTCAACATGGTCTAGTACCAAGGGACAAGGTACAAATTTAATAAAGAAATTCTATAATTTTGACTCTTTTAGAGGGGCCAAATTTGCTGGTAAAGCATAGAGTGAGTCAATATCTTAGTTTTTTTGTCTTGATATAAACACTATATTGAATGCTTTAAATGATTTGATTAAATAATAGGCTCTATACTTGTACTTATTTAAATATGAAAATTTTCATTGGTTCTTATTATTGACATGGTTAATTACTATTAGTGAGTCTCTATATACCAATAATTCCATGACTTTATTCTTAAGGGGAAACTATAATCCCATAATCAAGGCCTCACACTCTACCCTATTATTAGTGCATGGGAATTAGAGCCTACATATTGCTAAAATTTTCTTTCCTTGTTGATTTAACATCTAGATACCAATACCTAATCCTTGTTTGGATATTTATCCATCAAAATGAAAGGTCAATAATTGGGAAGGGACCTAAATTTCTTCCTACATTTCATGCCTCATAATAAATGTATAAATTCTGAGACTAGGAGACTTATAACTTACTTATTCATCAGTGGTGTTATACTTTGTAATAAGATGCTTCATTCTACACTCTCAATCGATATTTATTTTTTATGCAATGCCTTTCCATGGTAGACAAATATGATAAAAATTCATGTAAATATATCCACTTAACAAATTTGAGCAATTTTTGCTCAATAATAATCCATATCCTTCTGGAATGTCCACTACTAGTATGTGTACAGTCATCTGTATTAGAGGTTATGAAGTAACCTAGGTTTTTAGATCATGAAGTTCTCCCAAAATAGACATTACTATTTTATCCAACTGTGACACAATCTTCTTGGATGGACTTGGGGTTAAACCAAGCTTCTAGCAAATATAATTTGTCATTACCATTGGTGAAGCTAGAGAATCTACCAAATAATTTTGTATGTTGTTACGAAAAGCCTAAAAGGTTATCAAAAAAGGGGGACCTTAGGCTTGATTTTTCATTTAGAATTTATGTTGCTTGTCTTAGACTTTTTTTGCAATAGACTTACCTATGACAGACTTTAATAAGAGCTCCTTATACTCTATGATTTATTTCATCTCATGAAGAGTAATATTGGTATTGATCTTGTTCATATCTTCAATAATGTTTAATCTTCCCTTACTTTGTTTCTCTCTATGTTGAGGTTGATCATTCCCTTTTGAGGGAGGAGGATTATTATCAACTTTAGGATTTGGGGGAATAACTATATTATTGGGAGGAATATAAGTGGTGAGAGGATGATTATTCCTTATATTATAATTATTCCTGTTAAACTTATATAACAGTTGAACTTCATAAAAAATATCCTCTAGAACATTTTCATCTTCATTAAGAAATGGAGACTCATAGGTTTCAAAGACCATATATGAACTTCAAGGGCCATATTCATGAGGGAGCTCCAGAGGATTCATTATTTGATCTTGTCTAATAATTTACCTTTAAAAAATTTCAATGTCTACAAAGAACCCTATATAGTCCAATTCCCTATGTTGTGACATGTTGTGAGCCATGTACCAATTTGACAAAGTTGTCTCCATGATATTGATTTCTAGTGGCTTATTAGACTATTATTTTTCTACATTATTGATTAGCCTATTGAAAGGCCTATTATATCTTATAAATCTATAATTTTAGCTATAATTATAATTATTGGTGTTACCCATCCTTTTCTATATAATCAAGAAATCATTGCTCGGATTATGCACCATTATTGGTATGGAATCCAATTCAACTTTAATAGAGTTAAAAACCTGAGCAACTATAACATTGATGTGAGCATAATGTTGATTTTATTGGTTATATTAATGGCCATTCCTTTTTTCTTGAGTATTCAAGAACCCATAATTTTTATTCGTTGTTTACTACATCATAGGAGGTAGACTGTATAATTTATTTTGGTTGAATTTAGGGGAATTTTGATTAGCATGTAGAATTGGGTTCAAAGATGGAAGCCTATTTCTGAATGTTTGGCCTCATAAATTTTGATTGAGATTTGTATTGAGTTGTTTGTAGATATTAGTAGCTTCTTAGAAGGCTAAAGCTAAAGTATTGGTAGTGGAATATCTTCACAAGAACACTACAGTAATAGGATCTAGGGTGTTTTTGTATAACTCGAACATCAAATCCATGTCTGGATTATACATGACATTTAATTGAGTGTACATATTTTAAAATTTTACATTTAAGAACCTAATTGGATCATTAGGTTCCCTTTTCAAGATGGTGAAATGTTGATACACCAAACTTGTATTAGTCACATATCCAAATTATGCAAGAAACATATTTTGACATTCATTCCATGAGGTGATAAAGTTCTATTGGAAATTGAGATACCAATCATAATAGAAATCTTACAGAGTAAATGTGAAAAACTTCCATGTAACATCCTTATAGGTGGAATTCAGTAGTCTCAGGGAAACATTGAAAGATTTGATATGTTCTTCAACCATCCCTTTATTCTAGGGGTGAAGGTAGGTAAATCATTTTCTATATTCCTTTTTAGATTATGTTGGTCTCAAGGAATGACAATAGTTGATTTGAATAACCAAGGTTGAGCCATATAAAGATTGATAAGTGGGATGATTCTTATAGGGGAATGTGTTCTATTCTGGTGTAGCTCAAGGATAACATGTATTAGTCTAGGCCTTTTAAGATTTGACAATAGTGAAACCAAAAGGCTATATTTGGCCCTAGACCTTTTTAATATCCTAGATGTGTCTAGTACAACTCTATGTAGTGGTTGATCTCTATTATTGATAAAACACACAAGTGTGCCCTTATTATAATGCCATATTTTTTATATTCATGTGGTTTTTGTGTACACCATAAATGGTTAAATTAGGTAACCTATAAAATTTTTATATCTCTATGGAAAATTTTTCCACTCTAGGGCATGTGTTGGAGGTATGAAGTTAAAATAACAAGGTGATGGAATAACAAGTTGAGCTTGTGGGTTGTTTAACTAGATTTAATTATAGATAGATGCATGGAATCTAATAAAAAGTAATTACTAAGTAATTTTTATGGGTTTATAATTATTATATTATAGGTATATCTCAAAGGAACTCAAAAAAGGAAAGAAGGGTAAGGTGGAAAAGAAGGCTCTGTGTTCCAGAAAGGTAACTTCTTTTAGCCATTTCTTTGGTGGACATGTATCTACAAGACCAATGTTTATAACTTGTAGTCATTTTACACTTATGAAAAATAATGGTTATCAATCTGGGAAAAAAATTATAGGATGCTCAGTGATCTCAACTACATGTTTATTTTCTTAGGTCTATAGTTGTACACCCTTATCTAAGATATTATAGCTATCACACGTCGATTTCTCTCTTGGCTGAATATCCTATTTGATACAAGGATTATTATGGTTGTTAATTAACTAAATACTACTTCATTAAGTTTTACTTCATGTGATAATCATGGTATATTTATATGTTTATTAATTTACATGATTGGGTTTCTATGAGATGTACTTTTATATTCTATACATTATGATCATGTTTGTTAGTTTATATTATAGTGTTTTATGGATTTCATAATGTTTTGGGATAAGTACATTCATTGTCATGAGATAAATATAGGATAGATCCATCACTAAAAGTTGATGAATGTAGAGAATCATCAGAGAGGTTGGTGTAGATGGAGGCATTGGGGGATGACAAACAAAGAAAAACTAGAAACCCACACACACACCATAGTAGAATAACATGTTTTGTGATTATTATTGTAATTTAGATAGTTATATTATTATTATTTTCTATTATGTATGTTTTTAATGATATTTTTCTATTTTTTGACCATGTTGTTTTATTTCATAATTTCTCTAATCTACTTGTCAATTACATTAAATAACTATTGACGTTATTGCTTAATTTTTTGAATGAATATTCATGTTTTAACATGACATACCACTATTTTGATAATAAATATTTGTTTGTATGAATATTGATCTATTTATATTATTTTTTGTAAGAATAGACACATTATAATACTTAGCTGAGTTGGTTTTTTAAGTGACTACTTGTGTTTATAAAGTTATTATT